>JAPZDY010000003.1:19047008-19071940 GCA_029783645.1 Ctenochaetus hawaiiensis
CTGTCTATGTGTTCATTTTCTTTTTATTTATTTTGTCCTGAATAGTTTGTGCAATTATTTACAGACTTGAAAATATTTCAGATACACAAGATTAAGTTGGCTATTTATACATGAAACCTTTGAGTTAGTTACCTTTTTGAAGAAAAAACATGCAAATGAAAACAAACCTTCAGAATATAAATTAGGTGACTCTGATGATGCAGCAAACACTGTTTACTCTCCTTGTTGTATTCCTGTCTCCTCTCTGTTCTGGGATTTACGTTCATGCGGTGAGCATTAACTAGAAATACTCACATCGGTTGTGTAACACATCAGCCCATCACAGCATGCATGTCTCTTAGCTGTAAGCAAATTTCCCCTTATCAGACTGTTTCATTTGAATCCCTTTTCCCTTTCAAGAAGCCAAACTCAACAGTATTTCACAAAAATAGAGAAAATCCCCCAAAATAAACAGAATTCAGAGTAACAGGAATTATATTGTCTAATTTACTACCCTTGTGATCGCGGCTGATGATGGCTTTAACTTTTCTCAACTCGACGCAGTGGCTCGACGTGTGACCATAGCAACCACAGAAACCCCACTGAGGGGAATGACACTGGAGCTATTTTTATTGGTATCTGGTTTGATTATACTGTCTGAGCCAATAAGCAATGTTTATGATATTGGTTAGAGGCCCTCGTGGGCTCCCGACTTCCAATTTGTGAATCGCGAGTGAAAGATAGTTAAAACCTTGCATATAAACACTGTCTGAACTCTTGTAGACAGACATAATGTTCTGTTTTATGGTTTCCTTTGATAGGGGATACTAGAGGATATTTTGTTATCCTATGAGGGATGTGTTAAGTGTTTATAAGGGCATGCAAAAAGCCCTGAACTGTGTGTGTGTACATGAAAATATGTGGACATGTTGGTTTTGTACAGCTTGTTAATATGTCATTATATAAACACAAAAGAACATCTGCAGAGGGAAGATTGATGCTCATCACTCAAACACATTTGTCCTGTTTTTAAGTCTGCAGGGCATTAAGTTAAGTTATGGTGGCATCTGCATGCATCTATATATATGTGTGTGTTTATGTGTGTGTTCTTGCGTGTGTTCAAACATTCTCATAGACGTAATAAATCACACAACACATGATGGAAACTTAATGCTCCCACCACACTTGCCCCCTGTAGAGTAGATGATCTGATTAGACTTTGGAGGCCCAGGCTGCATACATTTGCATATTAATGAGGGAAAACTAATTCTCTTGAAACCACTGTGTAACTCATCCTGACCTAAAGGTACAAAAAAACATACAGTTTTGATGTGTGAAAACAAGTATGTTAACAAAAAAAAACAACTGCTAATTAACGCATCATTAGCTTAATCAATGGCCTAATTATATTAATTGGCTCTGCGCAGTAGTGGCGGAAAGTAGCAACAATCAACTTGTGTTATGTAATTTTTAACCTAAAAACTCATTTTGTCTGCTTTTAGTCACTTTTTGACATTTTTGTGAATGAAACTTTGAAATCCTTATGTTAACAGTCCAGAGTTTGGACACATTTTTATGTTTACTTGAATGAAACAAGTCCAAACTCTTGATTGGTACTGTAGTTTTCTGTATGTGATTTATACATTATGATGTTAGGAGAAAAGCGGTGTAAATAAGAGGAAAAATTTTGATGAATGCTATCAAGTTTAAAAGTCATAAAAAGTCATGAACATACCAAATGCAGGCCAGCCAGTGAGCGGCCAGTCCAAAAACACACACCAGCAGGACCAGTACAGCCGCCCCGTACTCAATGTAGTGATCCAGTTTACGGGCGACTCGACCCAGACGGAGAAGTCGCACCACCTTCAGAGAGCTGAACAGGCTGCTGATCCCCTGAAACAAGAGCGACAGAGGGTAAAAATATCATGAACAATATGCATGATCAAAAAACACTCATATATTTTAAACATAAAGTTTTGCTGTCAGTTTGTGTTTCTGTTTTCTGAAGTATATTAAGTAAACAGTAGTATTTTTTACTTCTCAAATGCCTTTGAAACATTTAGTCTGCTCAAATCTGTAATTTAAACTTTTACTTAAGTCATTTGTGCTGAAGTTACTGTAGTTATATTTAGGTATATTATATATATATTGGTACTCCTAGGTTTTTTCGTTGTTGATAATGTTTTAGAACAGCTGTTAGTTAAAAAAATGAGTCATTATGTTTTAAAATGATTTTCTATTTAGCTCTTCATGCATCCGTATGTGTTTTTCTTGTGTTTTCATGACTGACTCGGCCGCGTAAAAAAACTGCATTTTTCTAGTGAAAATAAATAAAATGCTTAATGGATAAAATTTAATTTGATTGCTCATCATGTATATAAAAGTCTGTGCACAAAATATGATACCTCGCATTTGTTTTTTGCTGTTTGCTCATTTTTAATTAATCTAAACTAGAGATTCAAATTAAGCAAAACCTCGGTTTAAGGTGACGTTTTTTAATTAACAATCATCTGACTTTAATATAATTACTCTCAATTTCTTTTTTAATTGTATTAAAGTAGCAATTAAACATAAAGCATGATGAAGTGATGAGTTCCTGTGTTTGCTCAGAGTCTGCAGATGTTAAACACTATATTATATTTAATGCTATGTTTAAAAAAAGCACAGACTCTAAAAGTATTTCAAAGAATAAATAAAGAATTGTTGGAACTTTTCTCTCAGGCCACAATACAGTAAACATAAAGATGATGACAGCAAACAAGATGACGACAAACACAAGATTATGATGAAATGTGCAGAACTGATCTTAAAAACATTCCTGTTCAATGTGATTTAATTGTTTAACTGTTACATAACCAACAGTTTAATGTCTGCTCAGCTTAACTGTAGGTTCATATTGACACACCCACTCAATGTTTCAAACAGACAATCACATCAGTGTGCTGGTACTGCATGTGTGTGTGTGTGTGTGTGTGTGTGTGTTTGTGTGTACTGGGAGGGGTATTGATCTTGCTAATGTGCTGTGGTCTGCAATACGAGTACAACTGCAGCGCTCGCTGTCACTTGATCGGATCCTGCTGCCTGTGAGACACTTCAGCTTCTCTAAAATCACTTTACAGACCTGAACTCCGACACTATTCAATTATCAGAGACATGAGGCTTTTGAGTTCTGCTGCAAACTCTTCAAACACTAGTTGGGAGGAAACTTCATCACTAAATGGATATAAAAGAGATTTCATTGAAGGAGGAGTTCAATATTGAGCTGTTTGCTTTCTTGCCAAGAGTTATATGAGACTCTTGAGCCACAACTCTTCATTAGTTAACACAAAGTATCTAATTTGTTTGATTTAGACACAGAGAAATGAAAAAAAGCAGCTTACTGCAAACAGTCTTTATGCTAAGCTAGGCTAAAACTGCCATAACCATACAGAGGACACTGCAATCACAAACACTTAAATCCTCATTTAAAATGGAACTTTTATTCTTTAAATATAAGTTCCTCTTTTTTCTCGCTTTTTTAATAGATGCTCCAACTACAAAGTCCATTTTTTTTTTATAATAATTTGAGATGATAATTTTTGGTGTAGTTGACACAAAAATTTAATCAGTCCTTGCAGTGCTCAGGAAAAAATGTGATCATTTAAAAGCAATATTTTGTTTAAAACTTGCTCTTTTAGGACACATTTTCAATGCCAAGATTACTTTGATTTAAAAAAGCTAATTGTATCACATTGCTGCCATCACTTTGTCAGAAATTAGACATTTTTATTGACGTGAGGACTTAAGTTTGCTCTCATGCAGCTTTAATGCCACTGTTATTCACTTTCAGAGTATGGAGCATTATCCAATCGTCATTTTCTCCTGGCAATGTAAAGCTTCAACAGGAAAAAAAGACAAGCAGCACAAATCTTAAGTTGCTTTCTGTGACATTTATGTCATGCACTGATGCTTCTGCTGCCGTACTCTCATCCGGCGCTGCGGCTGAAATGTTGCTGCAAGAATAAACGTCACAGGAAAGACTGCGCTTGATGGAGAGTTTATGCGACGTGTTTGTCAGGTGAGCGTGTGTGTCCACAAAGTCAAACAAAACACACAAAAAAACTGTTCATCATCATATTCTAATCAAACTGAAGCCTACTTGAGTGACAGCTCGGTGGTTCCAATTCTTCCCATCACGTCCCATGCATGAATACAGGCAGAGGAGGAAGGGTGGGGGTGCCATGCAAACATAATGGAGGAATGAAAAAGAAGAAAAACAAAAAAACGAAGCACAAGTAAGACACTTGATCAGTAGTAAGCGATGAATAACACATGAGAAAAATTGGTATTTAATAAATAAAAATAGACATAAAAGAACATATCTGTGTTTGTAAAGCATGTGCAGTGTGAGCAAAGCATGCACTGAAAGCTCCATTACTGTGACAGCTGTTTGCTTAAACACTCAGAGAGCAACATGAAGTGATTAGCTTGTTGTATTTTTATTGTTTTTTATTTGATTATCAGTCATTAGAAACTGAAACAACTGTGAGGTTCAGTCAGTCTCAAGGTGACAAACGGGCATCAAAACTGCCAAGAATAACTTTGACAGCCGCTCCCCGTTAATGAGCTTTCCTTCCCCATTTAGAAACCTTTTGGGGAAAAACAGCCATCAGAGTTATTCAAGTTTATCATTAAGGTCTGGAGCAGCAGCAAGATGTTTCAGCACCGGTTTAATAACACGGGCGATTGTTTACGACCTTTCATTTACTCTTGCCGTGGATTGCCTCAAAGCAATCTGGAGCAAATTGGACTCACTGAGTTGTTGCAGAGATACTGGAAGATGATCCTGGGAGCGGATGGTCATGGTGTTGTCCTCGGTTTGCAGTAAATGTGTCCATAATTGCATTACAGGGAAAAATGTACACTTGAACCTCACAGGAAATGTAAGGCAAAAGCATTAAGCTGTACTGTAAAGTGTAGAGCTGCTGGCCTGGGCGGCATTAAAGCATGATTGTGTACCAGGATGTTTTGAAATCTTAAACACAGCAATTTTCCATACAGCCAAAATAAAGTTGTTCCTCTTGTTGATCTGATATGGAGATGCCAAAATAAGGTAATGTATTGTAATGTACAGCACTAACGGGTCAGTCTCTGGTGGAACAGGCAGCTAAGCTAAGAAAAATGGTGAATCCGAGCGGTGGGTATAAATTTTGCAGCACTAGGAAAAGCAAAATGCTTCTGAGCCTGTTTGGTAGCCTGTTAGTGCAAAGCTTTATGCAACAGAGGCGATTATTTCCCATCTTTTTTTAATCATTTTATTATCATTAAATATTGAACCTGCGAGACTAAAAGTAGGCTAGTAGGATTCCATATCAGCCAGAGTGTGATGAAGGCATAAAAATGTCACGACCATTTATTTAATATAATTCAAACTGACAGACTTATTTTCTAATTTTGTCTCCAAAAGCAACAACAGTGCTGCTCTTTCATATGTTTTTGTTTTTGTATGACAACTAACTAAAGTAAACTAAATACAGGACATATTCATTGATAAAATTCATGCATTTTTGGTTTCACTTTTCTCCTGATTAAAGCAAAAAAGATAAAATTACACCAGCGTTTTTCTTTGAACCACAACTGACTGTTGTTTTTCCCGTCTCTTGACCTCTTGACTGCTTCTGCTCCGACCACTTGAACTTGTCAGCATTCAGACTGCTGAAATGTTGAAAGACTAGAAAGGACCAAAACGCTGGACCAGCAAATACAACTCGGCGCTCGCTGCACAGCAACAAGCCTCTCTTTTAAAACCTTTCCACAGCATTTTCATATCGTACAGAATGTGCTGCCCGACAGCCCCTGAGAGCCGACATACTCTCTGCTGCTTAAATGCTATCACAGCACTTTACACAGCCATGTTGATGCAGTGACACACACACACTCACACACACACTCTCTCACACTCATCATGAGATATGACACATTTAAGCACACACAGGCACACACAGTGACGCATTATTACAATAAAAACTGGCAAGTGGAAGACCTCCAAGGCCCCATTAATCAGTGTGTGTGTGTGTGTTTGGACGTGCTGAAGTGATTTTCAGAAATAAATTTGAAAATCTTTCTATCTTAAAAGATATTTCCAGCCAGATAAAGCAAGAGATATAGCTCAAGTATCAGCTGGATATTTTGTGAACAGATTTCATCAGCAATCAAATGTAATGTCATTGCTGAACCACAAATAAATAAACAATCATCTCCATCCAAAGACTTTCAGTGACCCTTTCAACACTATAACACAGTCTTATTTACTGACAAAAGTAAAAAGATGGTAAAACTGTAATTTATCCAGTAAAAGGTCCAGTGTCAAAGATATGTTGAATGTTCAGAAGTGGAGTTTACTTGTCATAATAATGTTTTAATTAGCATTTAATCACCTGAAATCAAGAATTCTTGTGTTTTCATTTCTTTAGAGTGAGCTCTTTGTTTTTAAAGAGGGAGCAGGTCTGTGTTTGTTAGTTTCACTACTCCTTTAATTTGTTCTGCACTCTTAGAAAGGGAGGAAATTCCGTTTGTCACAATCTGTTATTTTACCCCTAGATGGCACTAAATCCTACACACTGGACCTTATGAGGTGAGCAACTCCTCAGGTAACATTAGATGCTTAATCACAGCATATTTTCCCATGATTCAGTCCTTCTGTCAGCTGTTATGAGGTGTCATGCTTTTAGGGCATCAGTGGCACAACAGAGGACTGAAGAGTAGCTCGGTTTAATAATGTAACACTCCTTCCCCCAATTAAAATGTGCCAATTAACTGAAGATCCTGTGATGGCTCTCCAGCAAACACTTCTCATTACGGTCGAACATTTATGAATTCACAAACAAGCATGTTATTATGCTGCTGATTTCAGCTCGTCTTTTCTGACGCTAACGATACAAAACAACAGCCAGTGAACAGGATCTGATTTACTCCTACAGCAGTCGGTAAATATGGTGTTGTACCTGCATGGAAACCTACATCTTTGCCTGTATCTTTTGTTGAGGAAGGACGTCAGCAAATGTGACTCAATGCAACACGAATCAAACATTTCTGCCCGAGTCAGTCGGAGGGACTTTCATCTCTAATGGTGACTTTTTAGCAATGAAATAAACAAATCCCATGATACCAAGCTGCTTCACAACAACATGAAACATCGCTTTTTGTTTTCAGGGACCTCGAGCAGCAGAAATGACATGTTATGTGTTTAAAAGTGATGAGAAATTTGCATTTAAAAGGTTAGTTTCCTTAAAATCCTGGGGGATTTTTCTCTCTAGATGAATAAAAATTTTTACACAAAGAGTAATATCAGGAAAGATGTTACTCTTTGTAGTGTAAGTAGCTTCCACAGTGGTAGTTATTTTTTAGTTTTTTATAGCAACCCCAATAAAATCAGTGGGTTTAATGTGGTTGTTGCAGTCAGAAAGTTCTGGCTGTGCCTCTGCTTATCTGTCCTGCAATGTCACTTTTATTTTTAAGAGTGTGTTGAGTTTTACAACCCTGACACACAACATAGAAAAGCAGCCAATCCTCAGCAGATGTTTGGCATTAAGGCTTAAATAAAGATTAGAAGGATTAATAGATATTAACAAAATGTTGCAAATTAATTGTCTTTCAATCCATCAATCATCAAATCATTCCAGTTTTATGCACATTGCTGTTACAGAGCCACTGTGCTCACCTCATCCACGTTCTCAAAGGCGTTGATGACATCGTACGGCAGGCAGGACAGCAGGTCGATAACGAACCAGGTCTTCAGGTAGTTCATCCGGATCAGCTTGGGATCAGAGATGACCTCGCCAGCAGGTCCAACGAATGTAGTGTGGAAGTTCAAAACGATGTCCACCAGAAAGATGACATCCACGATGCTGTCAACCACCAGCCATGCCACGTTGTTCTGCTTCGTCTTGAAGGAGACGTTGTAGGGCACCATGATGGCTGTGTAGAAGGTGAGGATGAGGATAACCCAGTCCCATGTGGTCTTGAACAAGCAGTAGTGCAGGATGATGTGAGGAGGGGTTTTCGGGGTCTCCTGCTTGTACTGAGGTAGGATATCTGAGCCCAGCTGCAGTACCTGCAGGAAAACAAAGAGTCAGGAAAACTCGGAAACAGACTGATAAGCAAAAATACACAGCAGGAGGCCAGAAATACTGTACAAGGGATGATTGATAAGTTCATGGCCTAATGTAGAAGGAGATGAGCTCTTGTTACATGCAGGTGCAGTTCAAGTCTGTGAGTGGTTATGAGGAAAGTGTGAAGTTTTTAACTTTTGTGGTTTTTATGTTTCAGCTAATTGAAAATTGTAAGTTAGCACTGTCTAAAATGGACATGCGGTCACACAGGATTGTGGATTTGAACCCAAACAGCAGCCACTCTCCTCAAACTTGTACAGAGATGGGATCTGCATGCTACACAACTGCTGGACTAAGTGTGTAAATGTAGTTTGATAAAAAAAAAAAATTGTGCTAGTTTTTCTAAAAATGGACTCCTTCTATCTTTGGCCATGAACTTATCAATCACCTCTTGTAGAATGTAGCTTGAATTTTGTCTTCCTTCAGGCGGCTTTAGCTCACCTGCTTGTAAGAAGTGCTGTGTAAGTCTTAAAAGTTGACCTACAGTACAAAAATAACACCACGCTTCCTCCATACCTCAGCTAAGCGGGAGTGCTTGTGGACATTCTCTCCTTTGTGAACCGTCGGCTGCAGTTGCTGTAAGACTCCTCTGCTGCTGGTTAGAGCTCGAGTCAGCCGGGCAAACTTTCCCCAGCCTGAGGATAAGAAACATATACAGTATGCACGATCTTAAGTGTGATGATTTTTTAAAGTTTTCTGGTAGTGGATATTTCCTGGGGCAACAGCATGCAATGTTTCCTCCTTGTCACTGAAGTGCAAAAGGTTTTATTTTGTGCCGCTGGAAAACATTTAGTGCATCTGCTCACACGAGAAGGGGCATTAGACATATTGCAATGCAGTTGTAGATGTCAAAATTCATTGAAGACCCACACAGACAGTTTATCTCCTGCAGCTGGTCTTGCCTCTCCTTTTCCTCGCTGCTGTACATCTCCCATGCCTCCTTCCTCTCTTTCCTCCAGTCCTCCTCTGACCTCTCTTTCCATACTTTCCTGCCTCGAGCACAGATGAGGATTGAGCTACAGAGGTCTGATAAACTCAGTTCTGTCTAACTACATATCACCAGATTTTACTCACTTTTAAAATGATCGTCTATAAACTCAAATGACAACACTCAAAGCTATTATTTTGGATTTTGCAAAGCTTCAAAAGACTTCATACCACTTTTTTCACAAAATACCTCACATGAGGGTTTCTGATCAGCTTCTCTGACAGCGGAGTTTAAATTTAAAGTGGTTTTCCTTCACATGTAGGAAGTTTTATTGCATTTTTCAGCTGATTTTTTAGTTTTGAAGCCTACATGTATACTGCATTGGTGTAATCTCATTCCCCTTATCAGCATCACTGGCTTTTTCAGCCACAGCACAAAAACCACATATGCTATCTACTCAGCACCAGATGCAGATGGACAAAGTTAAGAGATTATCTGAGAAGGCCAATCAGAGGCAGAGTTATCTAGTCCTGCAAAAAGAAAAGCAGTGGGATCGTTCTCTGCTGAATGTGTAAAGAGACCTTGTTTTGCTAAAAACTTCAGTGTGCCCAAAAAATCTGTTTTTGTGGGCTTCAGCTCTTGCTTAAGGTTAAAGAGAGACTAATGTCAAAATCAGAAGAAACAAACTTTGACTGCTGATGACATACAAACCCTCAGACTCATCAATACACTTAAACTCTTCCCTAAAACCTATTTTTACTGTAGTATAACAACATTACAACACTTTTCGTTTGCAGCTGAACACTGTACAAATACTGTAAAAAAGTCATTGGAACAAAAGACTGACATGTTATGTTCCTGATGAGGACGGTCCTTATTTAGCTTATGTGAGCTGCTGCATTTCTACATGAAGAGCCTTTGCCGACCTGCAGTCCTCCCTGTCTACTCAGGCAGCACAAAGCCATGTTTGTTGCTGTTGCCTGCCGGCCATGTAAGACTGAGTCCTCACTGATGCAACAGCCTTTAGCAGAGCGCTACCTGTTGATGCTGAAGCCTGAACTACAATCTCAGCTTCATTAAATCACCAGATCCCGTTTTTTTTTTTTCACTATTGTTTGTTTGTAGTCGCTCGCTCGTCCTAATTCATGTTCTATTTTGGCTGTCTTCAGCGGTTACACGGTTCAATGAGTTTCTTTTGTGTTGTGTGCTGATAACATCACAGTGAGGTGTGTATTTGACTGAGTGGGTGCTTGTCAGAGCAGATGCACAATGTACAGGGTTGGATGATGATTGCTGGGGGACTAATGTTACCTCTGCCTCCCTCATTTTATAATCTCTAAGTGAAAAGTTTTAGATCACACCTCTGTCATGCAATGTGAAAGATGATGATTAAAATGATTTTTTTCTACTTTAATCATTCTGCAGTAATATGAAATTTCATTTGCATCTTTTTTTGATAGAAATCACAAAGTTGAGAAGCCCTAAATTTGCTGACTCCTACCTTTGGAAGAGTCGTCTTCAATGGGCTGCTTAAAGGCCGTGATGTCGCTGAACGTGCAAAGAAACAGGACCACTTTCTCTTGTTCATTTCGAATGGGAGCGATCTTCACAAAAAACCAAACAGGCGTCCCTGAAAGTGTGAAAATGCAGATATTTAGATGCATCATCAGCTTATTTCTAGAGGAAATGACACTGGATGCAATTTTAGAAGAAATCTTGATGGCAAAGTGTAAACTTAATTATTCTGAACTTTTATAAACTTTGCATGTTTTCCTGTAACACCTGCAAAGGTAGAGAGGTCACACCTGGGAGCGGAAACAAACACAGCATTGCATTTTTCTGGGGAAGGTTTCTCTGGTCTGACTCTCAACCAATTAGCTCATTTCTGCAGAGGTAGAAATGTTCTGGGCCGCCTTTGAACTCGGCTGAACATTACAGAGGCTCTGAATACATTTGCATGACAAGAGAGCCGAACTTCAAGTTTTCTTCCTCCTCACACAGTAAAATTCTACTTACTGTTCTTCTTGTACATCAGTATTTCAAACGAGTTCATCTCATAATTCTCAAACGTTAGTCGCACTTTTTCCGTCGTGTCCTTGTCCGTGAGCTCCCCGTACATGAAGCTGGAAAACACAAAGGGAAAGCACTATTTTAATATTTAATAGACAACAGCACATTGGAGAAACATGCTCATTCTGGCACTAAAAACTGCTGAGGAAAGCTCCAATGTGTGAGTGTGTTAGCTGCTAAGTTTTCACTGGTTACACCGTGGTACTTTGTTCAGATCTCAGTTACCTTAACAGCTTCTTTTTATGTTAAATAGTTGAACTTTTCCTTGCAATTCTATCTGTATATTTCCTAAAAACAACCCAAATGATATTCCATTTAATAAGAATTACACCTGAACAGCATAAGGCAGTTACTTATTGTTTCTTAGAGACCTCTAGAGAAGCATACTTCAGAGTAGAGCTGTATTAAATATAGAGGCGAAGTAGATTAAAACTAATTGAAATGTATCCTGAAAGAATAAAAAAGATGAATGCAGCCTGGTGTCTAATTGGCTAAATGCAAAGTTCCTCTCGAAACCTAATTAAACCTGAAGATGGGTCAAGCAAGCGTGAGCACATTTAACCGCGCTGCGGAGACATTCATCTCACTTTGCCTGTTACTGCCACCCTCAGAGGCAGCTCTGCTCCGGCATGATCTAAATTTAACTCCGAGTTTGTTATGAAATACAAAAGAGGGCTAAATTTAATGAGACTACATTGTGACGCTGCAGAGACTCTTCAGACCAGTGCTTGATGTAACATCACTGATGACTGTCCTCTCTCTTTCTCTCTCTCTCTCTCTCTCTTTCTCCCTGAGCCGGAAGAAATGTGACTTTCTTCAAAGAACATAATTCCTCAAGTGACTTTCTCGTCATGCATGAAAAATTCCCACAGGTTTCGTTGCTGTATGTTTACTGGATTCAAGATGGAAACGAAACGTATACATAATTGACGAGACAAAGACCACAGTAAGAGCGGCTGAGGTGGAAATAACAGCTTTGATCCACACCTTTACAGCGAAAAAAGGCTCGGATATTAGACTTTAACACTCTGAGGAAATGATTATACACTTTTTATGTTTGAGTCTTCCTCAAAAACATCAAACATTGACGCTCGGTGCGTGTTTTATGGCCTCATTATCAGGCCCATGAAGACGCTTTTAGACAGAAAATAAAAAAAAAAGGACCAAAAGATGAAAGGATTTAAGGAATATTTGAAGAACAATGAAAGTGCTGATGATACTCTTCAATCAAGTGCTACTATCAATTGTCGGCTGCTGTTTATTGAATGATAAGCTCTAAAATCAAGAGTTTTGGTAGATATTAAAACAGTATAAATCAAAGGAAACGATGAGATATAAAAAGATGGAGTTAGGACTCATGTAAGTAAAATGTAATACTTTAAAGGGGTGAATACGTAAACAGCTGCAGGGAGGAGCTGATGGTGTGATGCACTCTGTAAATCAAGACTAAGAGTTTACAGCCACGCTAGTGACTGTGAGGTCGGCTTTGGCTTTAAGCTTAATGCTAATGTCACCCATAAACCAAACTATTGACCTTTAACTTGCCACAATACTGACTCATTTTACTCATTTTAATTCAACTTATTTATGGTATATTACCATTTTCTGATTTGTAATCACTCCAATTTGTTGTCTAATACAATTCACAGTTTAAAAAATACTTCCCTTAAAGCTATAGAAGTTAACCACCCTGCTCCACAACTAAATCTGTCAGGGTAATTCTTTCTTTTCCTGAATTTTTAAAAATTTATATTGACCTTGAACACAGACAGAATATTTTGGGTCCTTCCTCTTCCTCTTCCAAACACAAGACCTCACTCCATCAAGGGACCTAAAAATAAACCTGAAACTAATCATCACATGCGCTGTTCAATATTTGTATTGGCAAGCGTTCTGAAGCTTATGCTCACAGACCCAAGGGTCTAAATCAGTAATAGCCGCAGTGCTGGCTGTGACAAACACCATCTCCCACAACAGACGAAATCGCCCACGATTTTTCAAATCTGGCAGCGCCAACTGTTTCCATGTGATCCCATTAATATACTGGTTACTGGTTTGTTTATGTCAGGCCCAAGTCTAGAAATTGCTCTCTCGAATAGGAATGCCATTCATTTTAACAGTTCCTTATATTACTTTATGTGAATGATATTGAAAGAGAGCACTGTCCACTTTCACTGCTCTGGTTCATGATGTCGATGCAGTTTCTCCTGTTACGTCACAGATTTGTGTCAGTTTTTTTTATCTCTGCAAGAAACAGTAAGTTACATAAAGGAAATTAATACTAATTATGAGCAGTATTCTCATTCACTTCAACATAGCAGAATGTGTTGCTATTTTAACTTCCACTGCTGAGATGCTCTGCTGAGGGGAAGAAGTCAAGGTCTAAAGAAAGGCCCCCGAGAACCACAAAACTGAGCTCTGTTACTGTTAACGTATCCACACCTTCATTATTAAGGTCCTACCCAGACCCAGTCATTGTATTAGAGCTTTGAAATGAAGACTATAAAGGTGGAGCTTAGTGGTTTCTCAAAGTCCAGCATTATTGCCTTGCAGGCACAATGGCTCCACGGATGGCAATGTGGATCTGATGGTCAGTCCATCACTTTGTAACAGGTTGAAATATAACAGCTATTGGAGGGACTGCCATGAAATCCAGTGCAGACATTAATGGTCTTGAGAGGATGATTCCTGAATACTTTGGGGATCCCCTGACTTTTCCTGCAGTGTCTCATGGAGGTTCACATTTGTGTTCTTTATGCCTTGACAGCTATTGGATGCAAACGGCTTTCATGTCCCGTTAGGAAAGAATTATAAAAACAGCTTCTCTCCTTATGCCATCCTCAAAATTTCTTCAGTTCTTTGATTTATGGCTGAATATCTGATGTTCTCATCAGCCTCAGTTGTACTTTGTGTTTAAAGTTAATTAGTGTTAAGTGTTAGCGTGCTAATGCGCTGAACCCAGATGACTAACATTGTGAGTATGCTAATGTCAGCCCAAAGCACCACTCTGTAGACACGACTCCAGACTTTAAGCCTTTTTCTTACCCGCAACAGACAGATTTACTGACTGAATCACTGCAGCTGTTGACACTAACAAGAAGCAAGGCTCAATATGTGAATTAACAAGATTTTTTTTACTATGCTGCTGATGCATTTACTCTTCTTCTTCTCCTGCTAATTAACAAGGAAATATTCAAAATAATCTAATTTGCAGGAAGAAACATGGGCAAAAAAAGGAAATACAATAAGGTGAAATTCTCCATACAAAGCCTTAAAACCACAAACATGATCTCAAACACAGACAGAGGAAATAAATCAAAGCACTGACGAAAGGTGTACACACCTGCGCCTGATTACATCATATTTACCTCAAATAAGTCTCTCTAGCAACAACCTGGAAATATGGGCAATCTGGCTGATGGTAGGATGTGTAACTTCAAATTTAAATAAACAAATTGATACATAGAATTGAAAATAGCATCTGCTGTGACATTAAATAAAGTTATATTTTCACATTAAACAATGAGGACACTCTACAAAGCTTCTATCATGGTGCTTAAAAGCAATGCAACGGTCAATGTGTGCATGATGCAAAGATCTAAGTGAGAACAACTTCCATTGCATTAAAACTAACATGTAAAGGAAGTCTCTCTGTCTCTCTTTCTCTCTCTATCTGTAAGCATGATTATTTTCTCAGCAGAGCTAAAATAAACAGATTAACCAGATGGTTCCAGCTGTAGCATCTTGCAAAGTCAGTGGTTAATCTTGTTTATCTTATACAGCAAAATCTCTGTCAAAAGATTTCAAAACACACCAGTGCCAAGTTAACAACCAGATGTACAGAGTTACATCCTCAAAAATAGTCTGAGAATCTGTTCAAGGTAAACAAAAAAGCTATGTTTGATGTGGAGTTTCTGTAATTGTAACGTGTGAGTATATTCATAGAACAGACACTTAACGTTTTTACCATCTAAAAAGAAATCCATATCAAGACTTCCTACCTGCAGGTGCTGCTTTTCTGCATCACCTCTGCTCTGTGGTACCCTGACAACTTGCAGAAACCATCGTTGCTGTAGACAATGGGCCAGTCTACTATCTGAGCATTTCCCAGGACAAAGTTGGTGTCTGTTTGAAAGAGATGGAAAAGAAAGAGAAAATAACTTGAGGGACTGCAGTCTTTCCTAAAAAAATCAATAATATCCAGATATTTTTACTATTAGTTTTGATTAGGAAAAGGTTGCAGCCTTTTACATTTGATCTTTATCAGCATCAAGCATTTCAGTGAAACTACAACTGATTCTTCAAAGGATCACTATGAGGCAAATGTATAAAACTAATTTAATGTATGAACCTTAAACTTCTTTACTGTAAACTAAGTATTTATGTTCAGAGAAACAGAAAAATCTCCTCCTCAGTATCAGTGTTTGTGGATAAGCGATGTGGACACTCTACTACTTCACAGACTCTCATCGCAAAAGGATGAGAAAGGAAAGAGAAACAACATTTAGGATTTGAGCGCTTCAGCAATTATACTGGGCCACAATTTTTAATGTCAGTTGGCAATCAGTAAGTTATCTAATGATGATTGATGACAGGCATTGCCCTTTAGCTGTGGCTGAGAAAATAGTATGACCTGGTATTTAACATTCCTTAATGCTTTAAATTATTAAACAAAAACAAATGTTTTTTTTCATTTAATATGAGTTTTTATGTTGTAATAGTTCCTTATCATTAAAAAAAGATTAACCCTGCATTCGAGAGCAACATTAAAGACATTTTAAAGACTTTCAGTGTCTGTGATGGTTTCCAGCCCATCACACACTCTGCATAGGGCATGTACACAAACTAAAGCCAAACACAAAGTCTTTGATTATGAAGAAAACATCCAAGTATCTGCTCCCTTTGGTGTGAGTTTGTAACAGGCTTAGTCAGCTGTTTCAGGGGTGTTTTTCAGCTAAAACTGTGTGCTTGCCAGTAATATGTCACCTAATAAGTACTGATTACTACACTAAAGCATTCTTTATTGGCGAACACAGCCTACAAATATGAAAAATATGCTCTCATCGATTTTTAAATGTCATGGAGAGCACAGTTCATTAATTCTCATATGGTATATTTAGCATATTTAAATGTTAGCAAGGCCTCAAGCAAAACTTATTCATGGTCCAAATATTAATAAATCTGAGTAATTATTATGCAGCCTGAATATTTTTAATGGCCTATTTTGCATCTGTTCTGTTTGTTCAACTCAGCAATTTTATTATTAACATTCACATCATTCACGTTCATACTGCCATTATGCTATAATACATTAAATTTAAGAAACATATTGGTATTTTAATTTGAAATAATACTGATTAACATTTGATTAACTTTTGATTAACATTTGATTAATTGCACAGTGAAGTATTTGCAATCTAAAACTATGCAGCAATAGGCCTTGGGTGAAAACATGGACAGTATATTAAACAGGGAAGGAACCATCTTGAGGAAACCCATTAGTTAGTGTAGCACAGTTTAGAGCCTCGAGTTTGGCATTATTGTTTGTTTGTTTGTTTGCTTTATTGTGACTGTCGCCATCTTGTTTTGAGGTGACAAGATCTGGACAAAAGGAGTGGAGCTGTGGAGAATATGAAGCGCTACCAATGGCACCTGGCAGACAGCTTCTGTCATTGTGCAGAACTTTAAGCCTTAATATAATCCAATCTGGTGAATTGTATAGAAATCCATCATTGTATAACTGACATTAACAAGGAAATTAGCTTTAGAGATCAAACCATGGTTCCAAGCTGTAAGCATGTTTATTTTGGTCATAAAGTTGGGTATTTTAATATGGGGCTCCATCAGGATTGACTCATTTTAAGAGCTTGCCACAAGTGGCCATTAAAGGAAATGCATTTTTTGGCACCTCAGTAGTTGGTTTTCACTTGGCTTAAAGCTGATGGCTAAATACAGACTGTTTGTTTCAAATACTTGACCTAGTAATTTTGAAAGGGGGGACATACATTTCCATTTTTGAGCTGATTGTGAATATGCTCTGAGTGAGAGTGATATCTGCCTTTAATTTACAAGAAATAAAGGGTTATATATGAAACACTGCAAAGTAATGTGTGCTAGACTTTACATGATTAGTTATTTGCACAACTGCATTTGTGAGTTAATATTTTAAATGAAATATCAGTCAAAGCACACAACAATTCTTTGTTCTCCACATTACAAAATACAGACAAAAGCTTTTGTTTTTTTACCATTTGTGAAGACATTTTCAAACTAGGGATTGTTTTTCTATGTTATGTTTTGACACAAATACTCCAAAATCTATCCAAACACCTTTGGCAGAAGGCAGAGAGAAGTAGATGTAACTGGTTTCAGTAAGACAGGACAAGTGAAGATAATTAGGGATTAAACCCTGAAAAAAATAAAAACCTGTATGACAGATTTCAAAGCAACCCATCCTGCTGTAACACAGACTACAACAATGTGACGACACATGGGTGAAATTAAAAACACCAGGCACAAAACAATGCAGAGGTTCTATTTTTAAACCATGTACACACACAAAAAAACTCTTTGATCACATCAAAATTAAACACACTGAAATGGCAACTAAAAGCATGAAAACACTGACAGAAAATGGCAAATGAGACGTTCCATGCCAACGTGTTATTTTACATGAACAGACATACGTTAATCTTTGAGTAAAGCTCACTGATTGTTATCAGCCCTGGATTTGTTCATTTACTGCTGTGTGGCAGCAATTTTTCACTTTTTTTTAAAAAAAATCTCAACATGTCTAATCAGTTAAGATCTTTGTAAATTAACAACATTTGGTATAGAACATTTAGTGGTAGAGATAGATACTGTAGGGAAAACATAAGCAGCACACCAAACTAAACTTTATAGTACCTGTCTGTCTATGTGACAGTGTCCAAACTGAAATTTTCGAAAAGAAAAGAAGGTTAACAGATCACAGTGAGTAACATCCGTTGAATGTTAGACAAAAAATAAATATGGGAGGTGTTGAGCAAAAGAGAGCCACATAAAAAGTCCAAAAAATTTCTAATAGAAGTTGTCATTTATTCTAGCAAGCCTGTGCAAGTCCATATTAACGATGAAGTGCTGGTCGATCACAGGAACTTCTTTGATTCAATAAGAATAACCACCGCACACTGATAAAACTTAACTAAAACTCGTTTTATTGAGAGCAAAGAACATGTTTTGCTTCCAGCTTCCTCAGGACTGAGCAAACTTGATGAAGCTGTTAGCAAAACGCGTTGTTTGCTCCCAATAAAATAAGTTTCAGTAACGTCTTATCAGTGTGCCATTTGGTCTGTTTTAACCTTTTCTTGTCTTTATGCTCTTTAAATATGTCAGATCTTTAATTATTATTTATTTTTCCCGATCTGAGCATTTAGGGAAGAGTGATCTTTGGTGCAGGAAAGCATAAATATACAACTGTTTACCGACAGATTTGCCATGCCAACTTAAAATGTGATGATATGTTTATTTTGTGTTGACAATTTGCTTCAGCTGCACAGGTGGCACAAAAACAACACAAAACAAACAGAGGAACAAAAACGGTTCCTGCAGGTTTAATCGCTTTATGCATATAACTAACTTAATCTCAGCTTAAGACCCAACATAAACTTCATTTTAAGGATTTCAAGGGGTCCTAGATGTCCAGGTCTCCTATATTTCATACACTACAGTCCATTTAATTGCCTTAGTTCCAGGTCTCTGGTATTATCCATGTTTACTGGCAGATATTTATTGACTGACACTCATTGTAATTACTTGCCCCTGTGTATTTCCTGCTATGACAAGTGAAAAAAAGATTGACTGAAAGCTACAAAAAAAAGGAATACCTCATTGTTTGTGAACGCCCACCCACCACCGTGTCTCTCACAAGTCACTCCACTGTTTCTAATTGGCATCCTGCAGATTATAGTCTTGTCTCTTTTGTTTCTAGCTTTGGAGAGATTTACTGCTTGCTAATCCATGCACCGCCCAAGGTCAGAAAGAAGAAAAACGTATGCATGTGCTCCTATTTTTAAAGGACGGATTTTCTTTCTGTTTTTTTATATCATACATGGTAGGAAGTCAGATAATCACACTGTTCACCTAAAGAAAGCCTGGTTCTGGAGGACTGCATCCATTATTTTCTGAACAAGTTGTTCCCTTCTGTCATAACGCATTTTTAATGTAGATATGTGCAACAGGGGCAGACTGAGCGTGAGGCTCGAGGAGTGTGAGCACCGACACACACACACACACACACTGCTTTGGCAAAGCATGATTGATAGAAAATAAATCCAAATCTAACTTTGGCCAAACCTCATTTATAAAGAATTCCTGATAGCTCAAGCCAGTTTGCTGGTGTGTGTGCATCATTGTCCCTAAATGTGTCTCGTCTCAGACACACACACACACAAAACACACAAAGCTGTGGGTTCTGTGTCACTGTTGGCTGTCCGGTGTCATAACTCTCCAGTCTGTCCTGTCACTTCCTATTGGATCTAATGATATAGAGAGGCTGAAGATTACTGACAACCGCGTCCAAAAATACTGCAAGACTTCCATCAGAGTTTGTTAAGTTTCAGCTATAAGAGGCAGCTAATTGTCTTTACATTTGGACGGCACACTGGACACTAATGGGCTGAAATGAATCCTCAATGTCTCACTAACATATCAATGTATAGAACACTTAAGACAAATGACACTGAAGAAGTTGAAGGGAATATTAATTATTTTGAGGAGAGACGTCACTGCTGTTAATCTCACATACTGTGATATTAAGTGTTTCGGTTTGGCTTCAAGACCTTCAACAACTTTTTAAAACACAGTAAAAATTAAAGCCATGACAGTCAAGAAAATGAGTAAACCATTTCAGTCTATTATAGTACAGTAATACTCTCTGCTGGTATCACTACAGTACTCTCTACAGGCATCAGCAATGCCTGAGTTATAACATCCACAGTTGAAATCAGAAAATGGTGCAGTGTTTTTAGGGCTTAATATTGTTTCAGTGGCACAACAAGATGATGCACAGAGAAGAAATGTGTGCAGCGCTCTTAATTAGGCACAGCTTGAGGTTATTTAGTTTTAGGCTTGTTCACATTCTGTTGGTTAATATTTAAAAGGTAAGGCACTACCAAAAAAAAGGAGCTTAATAGATGAATTTCAAACCATCTGCAGCTTAAAAGGCCTCATGGGGATTAATATCAAAGGCATTAGTCTGTTTTCACACCGGAGATCATATTGATCCAGCACATATCTGGCCTGTTACATGATTATTGCAAATTATAGTATTTACACTTGCATGAGGACAGAAAACAGAAGACATTTCTGGTCCATGGGTAATTATTTTTCAGTCAAGACTTCCAGTGACATTATGCAATAGGTAGAACATTTAAACTGCATATTTTTTTCACTCTGCACACCTGCAGGAACTCCCAGCTGCAAACAGAAGGTTTGTCAGAACATTTTTTTATACTAAAAATATTAAAATTCGACTCAATGGCATTTATGCTAAATTTTAAAACCAAAAGCTTAACACACAGTAGTTTTTTTTTCTGCAATGTGAGCTATAAGAGAATTAAAAACTTTTTAATGTACATGAAGGCGAAGGTTTTATCATTAATCAGCCTCCTTCAGTTTTTAATTTAGTTAATTAGTTGACTGGCTTAATTAGACTGTAGGACAATTTAAGTGCCTAGTTTTTTTGTTTGTTTGTTTTTTTTTTTAACACAGGTTACATTTAGTTTTAATTCTCAAATCTCTCATCTCAATGCATCGCATCAGTCCTCATCCTTACCGTTCGACCGTCTGACAATATTCTCCAAAAAAGTATTCTGAGGGGCCACAAGTCCCCTCCGGCCCCCCGCCATCCTGCCTCTTCACTCAAGCGTCTGCAGGTGAATCTTCACTCCTCCATCTGCCGCCTGTTTTCATGGTCTCTCCGGCTCTGAGACGCTGCGTAGAGAGAAGAGGCTGTTTGTCTGGACTGTTCATTAGATGCCGCCTCAGCCCGCTGCGGTGCGTTGGCGCCTCCAGTGAGGCACCTCATCATCCAGGAGGCGAAAACAACGAATGGGCTCAATGAGCAGGAGGGGCCGCGGCTCTGCGCCTCCGCATGCATCACTTACAGGGCTGGGGCGCCATCTGCTGGACGAAACGGTGTGCGTGAATTCCAGCGGTGGAACTGAGTAGGCCTGCATTTACTCAAAGAAACTGCAAAGTGACATTTTGAAGAACTCTGCTTCAGTAGTTTAATTCTCTGCTATTTTATTTTGCTCCAGTCCAATTCAAAAGGGGTTTTTATGGTGCTTTTTATTCTAATACATTTATTTTACAGACAGGGTGAACAAGATATTACATAAAAAAGACAGCTTCTGAAATGTATTGTTAGATAAAAGAACATTAATCCATTGATTAACACATTTTTTGGCTTACAACCCCTTATAAAAAAGGCTTTAGTCATGTTTCAGATGTCTGAGTTATTCCCACTTCATTAAGTTAATGAACTTCTCACCTGGCTTCATTTTGGAGAACAGTTTGAACTGAATGAAAGATATTTCATGAAAAATAAATAGCAAAGATCAGAACCAAAAAAGTAAAGAATTTAAATTTTAGTGGAGAACTTTTTTCCCCCCTTTCTTTTGTATCTAACAGCCCCTTACATATGCAGCTACACCTCAACCGGCTACAACAGCAAAATGCTGCTTTCACATTGTTGCATCACAAATAATAAGTTACTATCACATATAGCGATACAGTATTTCAATCAAGGAGAATGTATCCTGCATAAGTGCTTTAATTTTAATACCTAAAATGCTCTTTGTGGATAGTATCTCTGTATTTATATTTGCAAATTATATGAATGCAGAAGTGAAATGTTAAAATATTCTTTTTCCTGTAAGTTAATTTCCTTTATTTTCATAAGTTCTGCTGTTTGGTTTTGCACAGATGCAATTAAAGCTTGTTTTCAGGCTTGTAACACGCAGTAAATTAAAGCAGTGAACTGTGTTTAACAGCACATTTCAGTTTGTGTAAGTGTGTAACTGCGCTGAGGAGAACCTTTGGGAAAGCTTCCTGCAGTCCACCTGGGAGGGTCTTAGTTAAGTTTTTCATGGATTAATCGCTTAAAGTCCAGTTTCTTGAATTGTGTCCCAAATGAGCAGAAATACTGAAGCAGTGGATTTCTTTTCCCTTTGATTCCTGCAGTGGAATTCACAGACAGCATTCTCCCCACCAGCTCATTAATCCTGCTCAATTATTTCGGACCCTGCAGTGCCCACAATAAGACGGACCTCAAATTATGCCTCTTGTGGCAAAATTTTCATCAAAATTAACCAGATAGTCAGCACAAAGGTCGGAGTGAAATCTTTCTCACACCTGTGTTTTCTCTGGAGCTCAGAGGGCTGCTGTGTTCACAGCCACTCAATTTGATCACTGGGTTCACCTGTTGTCGCAGGTGTAAATCAGACTGGACGGCTGCTATGGAAACCAGCGGGGCTCTGCGTGCTGCCGACAAGAACTCGATACCAGTTTTACGTTTAACCAATTAAAAATGGTTGCAACTGGCTGAGCCATGCTGTTATTTGTCCACTTAGCAGCAGTGTTTACACAGGTTTGCATCCAGCACAGAGGAAGCAACACCACATTTTTTTTCTTTAGTAGTCTTAAGGTTTATGAATATTTAATAAATTGCCTTTATTGTACTTTAACATAGTTGTAAGTAAAAACTGTTACTGTTTCATATGAAAGGAGTCAAGCGCAGTAAAAATTTCACTGAAGGATCTAAAACCACTGTGTTTTTACGGTGCATATGACAATAAGCATCTTGAGTCTTGGATCTCCTGTGGTGGATCTATAAGGATGGAGTTCGAATGTATAATGATTAACAAGAAAATAAAACACAGCTGTTATACTATTACATATTTTTATCGCTAGTTATAACAGTTGACAAACATTTTACATTCATTACTACTGATATATTCTATGTTTTAGTGTGTTTTAAATCAACTCTGACATGTTTCATTTCCTGCTTACAAGTGATAACTGGGGTGGCTCCAATTTAAATGTTGATCATATAAGGCAAAACAGCCTTGTGTCCACGGCTCCATTTAAGGGCTGAGGATTGCTGAATTATTGTTTGCTTTGTTTTATGATGCACACACATCCTAGTTTTTTAATTGCCTCCATCCGACCAATCCATCCTTATAAGGTAATGAAAGTTAGGTGCAGGAGGCTATGCTAATCTTCCACTTCTGGCTCATGCACTGACGTATTTTTGTAGTAGAGGTGAAGGGTTGGTTATAACAGTTATCAGATACAACTTGATTCATTATCTCGCACTTGAGGGTCAAACTCTTGCACAGTGTCCAACTCTCAGTCACCACAGAGTCAAACATTCACAGTAATCTGGCTACCAACAAGCAGATACTGTAATGTTAGCACAGCAGTTTTTCCAAGCAGATTACTGAATGAGAGTTTAAGAGTCACACGGCTCTCCACTCGGGCAAAATTTAACACCTCATGAGAATCCATTATTGAAGTGAGAGCACTTCCATGAGTCTTGAAAAAACCTTCTTCCTGTTATTTTTTAACTTCAAAGGTTCAGAGGGATTTAACACTTATATTACATTTGGATTCACTGACAGTCACAATCCCTTAATATAGAAACAGTAGAATGCATTCAGCTATTTTGCAGTGAAATGAACCCTCGTAAAACACTTTTTTCGACCTCCCCAGACAGTTTATTTAACTCCTCCTAACACATTCCTTGAAGAAAACACCTCCATAGTTCATGAAGTTATATTGAATTCAGGACCAGTCAGAAGCCTGTTTTCGACCTAAAAGCACATTTTGTCACTAAAATTAAGATCTGAAGACAGAATGTGAAGGTGTTTTTATCTGAAGAGGCAACAATTTCAGTCCTGTTGCAATGCTGATTCAGTCTGTGATACAAAACCACAAGCAGTTTACAGATTGGCTTAATGGAGGCAAACGCAGTTTAAACAGGACACTTTAAACTTGGTTGACAACTTTAATTGCAGCTTTCAGCTGATAAACAAAGTCCCAGCTAATAACATTACAATGCATTCTCATTAACATAAACACGTTTTATTTTCCAATGATAAAGAGTCTCTGTATGTTGAGTGTCCGCTCATATTAACTTGACCACGTTTTGGTGATTTTGAGATGACTTAAGTGATCTGTCATGCGTTTGTGTTCGGGGAAATTGGCAAACTTGGCCTCCTTGATCTGGAGCCAGTTCTGGGCTCTGCGCTCTGCTGCGTGGCCGTGCTCCTGCTCTGCAGTCATGTATGGCCGGCTGATCCAGTATTCGTTCTCAGCCTCAAGCTCCAGATGCTTCAGGGTGTTGCGTTTCATCTGCCACGTGATTTGTCGTGGACGACGGTATTTTCCAATCCACTGCTTCCCAGAGATGCCTTTCCGCAACAGGGTGAGGGTGAGAAACATGGTGGCTATTTATTTCTAAAACGACAAAACAGTTTTGAAAAAAAGATCAGTGTTTACTTCAATGACAGAAACACCAAAAATGCTAAAAAATCTGTATTCAGTACAGGCAAGATGTACAAGTCATAGCTTTATAACAGAGCAGTACAGATTATTATTGTTATAGTTTTACATTAGTAGTAGCATTTAAGTCGGTTCTGTCACATTCAAGTGTTTCCGATCTGTATTTAGTAATAGTTATATCTGCTTTGCTCTTTGCTACTGTCACACTTCAGAAGGATAAAGAATAAAGATACAACCACCATAAACAACCTTTTAGGCCC
>JAPZDY010000003.1:19106416-19117451 GCA_029783645.1 Ctenochaetus hawaiiensis
CTTCTATATGTCCTACCTTGCTGGTATTGCAGTGTCAAATCAATGAGTTGAAATAAAAGAATTTTTCTTTAATTTTCTTGTGCAATTTTTAAACATCCACAAACAAAACAATGAAAAACCAAAAAATAAAAATTGCATATGTGTATTTTGACCCCAAAATTCTACAGAAAAAAAATAAAAAGTGAAGAAACATGATAGATTCAAACAATTTTGCTTCAGTCCACCCGCCTGTCACAACAAACTGAATTTCTCTGACTATCTGATATCCCCTTAGTCTGCAGTTTCCAATTGTTTCAGTTCAACATCCCATTTCAACAGGAAATGCATCACATTAAGGAAATAAGAGGTTCTCCATGTGTTTCCTACTTGATCTGAGATTATTCCTGTTGAAATAATGGATGATTTCAAAAATAAGGGAAAACAAGCTATCTGTGCCATGCATCCATCATGTAAAGCTGTACCTCAGTGGGTTGGGGCAGCACAGCCACAGTCATGGTGCTGGTGTGCATTCTGCCCTGTTTTTCAGTCTTGGGAACTCTCTGAACTCGATGGACTCCAGCTTCAAACTTCATCCTCTTGTAGCTCTGAGGGCCACTGATACTGGCCGAGGCGTGACGTAGTCCACCTAGTTGTGGGTGAAAGTTAAGTATCAATACTAGAATATTACCACCAACTGGAGGCAATGACATTTAGATATTTCTAATGTTCACATCAAAGAGTAGGAATTGAACATTTTCATCCAAGTGTCTGTTTAAATTTAAACTCTTCCTCAAAAATGTGCAGCTTCTTCAGCTTCCTCTGACTCTGATGTTAAAACCAACATGTCCACTCTTCATGTCTGTGACATAGGAAGGGCTCCCCCTTGTGCTTGATGTCAGTTCTTGCAATAGAGGTTGTTTAAAAAAAAACAGCAGGGGTTTTTATTTTTGTTGATATATGCAGTTCCATCTAATAACCACCCCATCTCCACATTCACTAATTATTTTTCCAATCTTATTGGTAGATACACAAAAATTTTGATTTATCTTCTTTCATTCACCATCATTCCCTTGCAGAAGCTTCATGCTGTGCTGTAATTCAGAAGACTGACAAGTAATCCAGATCTCTCAACAAAATCATCCTGAGTCTAATTTTTTACTTTGTTAGACCGTAACCAAGTTGATGTTAATATAACAGTTATATAAGTAGCACTGCTATAAAAAACAGGAAATAGTTTAATGATAGTTTAATGAGGTAACAAGGGCTCAAATTGAGACAGTTTCACTTTTATTTGTGAATGTTTAAAGATTGAAACCACTTTAATGTGCTCACCCTAAAACAATATAGGTACAAAAATGAAATGTGTGGGGAAACTGTCTGTCATGCTTAGAGTGAACTGACCCTTTATTCTAACTTAAATCACAAATATCTGTGTCCACTGACCTATTTCACTGGTCATGTGTTCCAGGATGTCAAAACTCCAGCCGTGGTGTTGAGCGTAGCCCTGATACATGTCAAACACCTTCAGAGGAGAGGAGACAGGCGTGTGAATACACAAATAATGTTACAATATTCTTAAGCCCCTGTTGATGCTTTGATGTAAAATTACACTCTGATTCTGTAAGTAGGGGAATTGCCAAGACTCATGAATAAAATAAATGTGCACTGCTTCCTGACCTCAGCGGTGAACAGCATGGCCTCCTGACCTCCGACTCCGGCTGTGACCTCCATTACAAGGTCGCTCAGATCTGCCTCCTCCTCGGGGATCAGAAGATCAAGGATCTGATTGGTGAAGCAGGTTGATATGACAGAAAGGTAAGCAAGAGAGAAGTGATGTGTTAGGAACAAGAAGTTTTTTGGCAAAATAAAATGCCACATTTTACCTTTTGACTTAGATCTTGAATATCTTGCATACAGTCTTCTCTCTCCAGCTCAGCCAGTTCTCGCAGGGATGGATCTTCATCTATGAGGAAATACAAAAACATACTTTAACATACAGTTGTGCAATATTACAGTTTGTCTGCTGGAACAATAAAAATTTTGTCCACTATCAGAACTTTTGTGAGAATATTTTGCAGCATTGTGAACTACCTTCATTGGTGGGTTATGTAAATCACTGGATTAGCCTTGAACTGTTGTTCCCTAGGGTTCTGTTGGTTTAAACTGTTTAATATATTTTACAGAAAACATTTACCTCACTAAGATGTATATATACCGTTGTTCTAATTCAAAGGTACATAAGTTAACAATGTGTGAGCTCTACACACTTTTACTTCAGTGCTCTTGAACAGAAATAATTTTCATCCAGACTGACTGACGAAAACTCTTTGTTCTAGCAAAATAAATGGAATTGTGGCTTTGTTATTGTAGATATTCCATCAAATACCCAGATTTAAACTATTTCTTGCCTTGTCAGGCAGCAGCAGAACAGGCTCACCTTTCAGGAGCATCTCAGTCTCAGCAAACTCTTTCTGTTTGGCGTCCAGCTCTCTAATGCTCTGGATAAGAGGAGCCAGCTGGGACACTTTGGTCCTCTTGGCCCTCAGTTCATCCTCACTGCATTGTTCCTCTGGCACACCGCTGTTGACCATTTTCAAACAATCGCTGTACTCTGCCTCTATTTTCTTCAGGTATTCCTGCAGAGACTTCTTCGCAAAAAGCTCATTCACTGACAGTAACTTGGCCACCATCAGTGGCGTACCAGTGTGAAGACTTCTTGAAGTTTTGCCACACTCATATTTGACATGTTCAAGAAATCTTACAGTTTGGCTGATGGCATTTGGTAATTTTTGGAAGCTAGGCATCCACGGACTAAATACGCATTCCTTTACTCTTGGAAGAAGGTTTGCAGCTCTTCTGTAAGCCATTGTAAATGCAGATGAGTTTGGAGGATTCACAGCGGGACGGAACAGACAGATCCCGAAGTGACTCGACTTTTGCACGTGCTCTCGTCTATACCGGACAGGAACATTAAGCCAAAATTAATTTAAAAACGTTAAAATTTCAAATGTTTTATTTGGAACAAAGAAATACGACATTTTAACTGTTTGATTAAGAAACATTATGCATCCAACAATATCATTCTTGAATCGGCGTGTAAGCAATACGACTGGTAGCACGCTGGTATGAAAAGATTTAAAGGTTTTCAAAGGTTAAAGCATCTACACTTAATGATGTATGATGGTTTAGCTGATGACTGATATAACCATATCCAAAACCAAAAAATGAGTGAACGTCAAACCCTTGTTGTTCCGATTATGGGCTGAATTTTAACCACCCCAAAACCCAAAACAAATAAGAAAGTAAAAAAAACTTCCTACATTTTATCTTGTTTTACTGTACGACACTTTATTTTATCTTTTGATACGACGGGTCTGTTATCGTAACTATCGGGGAGACCCTAAAGAAACCGGTATCGTCCACAAATTGATAAAAGAGTGTCAAGAAACAAGTTGTTAATATTCATTATAAAAATATTGTTTCTTTACCACCTTGCTGTAGGGCGCAGACATATTGAATATAACACACATGCGCAGTGGTTGAGTGAACTTCTTCCGTTCCCACCCAATATTATTCCACTTGAAACAAAGAAAGAAAGACTGCTCAAACTCAAATGGTGTACTAGAAGCAGACATGAAAGTACTGGGATATGAAATATATAAATTTAAAAAGAAAGACCATTTAAATCTCAGGCATTACAGCCATTAAGATGTAAGACTCTGCCTTAAATCGAAGACGCAGAAGTGCAGCCTAAAATTCTTTCCTCGTTTCCCCGTTCAGCAACTTTTTTGTCCCACTGCCTCACTGTGTTGTACACCCAGATAAAAGCAGAGTGTATCCTGGGTGAGAAACTGTGACTTTTTATAAAACGGACAAGAAAAAAACATAATAAAAGGGACTAGTTTAAAGTGAGACAACTGTGGTCATGTGGTCCTGGATCACACTTCCCCGACTGGCAAATTTCCCCCTGGTTTCAATGAAAGAGCCACTTTGCACATTCCAGGCGAGGGTGTGACTTGAATTGTTCTGTGAATTACAAGTCTTTTAGCTTTTCTGTTACTTAACAGTGGGATTCCTGCTGACTTGACCTCTATATGTTTGTCATAAAACATTTAGTTAGCCTACTTCATTTCTCCTTGTAAGGCTAAATGACACTCTTTGATTCTCACGTCTGTTGAATAGTGTGTTGCAACCAGACACAGGGCTCAAACATTTAACTTATCAGGAGTAAAAAAATAATGTGCACTATTTAAAACTATATTATGAATATATACGCTAGCCGTTTAAATTTATTTCACACAAAGTAATTATTTGAAAATACCATAAACCCTTTAACAATATGAAGATATAGATAGATTTAGATTTATATAAATATAGATAGATATAGATATGTTTAGATTTGAAAACATTTACCGCCCACTCTTGCTATTAATATTCATTTTTATTTACTTTAGATACTTCGGTACTGTATTTGTAACCTAGTTTTGTAAGCAAAAGCCGCTGTGGTTGTGCCATTTTTTCCGTGTTTCACGTCGGACAGAAAATAGTGGGGCCACGTCGACTGCGCGCTGACGTCCTATACCAACAGTCTCAGCGCTCATTGGTTAATATTTTAAAGGGACAAACACCCGCCTCGTTGTGATTGGTTTGCGCCTTTTGCGCACGGATTTCAAATAAGAAGGACCAACTGGCGGATTTTCAGTACCAGAGCATTTAACTCTAGTGGAGCGGTTGTCAGCCGAAACTTAGCACAGCGGCTAAAAGGAGGGAAAAAGACTTTGCTTTGGATAACGATATCAACAAACGTAAGGTAAGAGAATCCACTTAGCGTCATTACCACCAAGCCATCGAGATGTTAATGTTAATCCACATATATTAAGATGTTAAAGTTATTATGATGTTCTGCAGCTAGCCGGTGCACTAGCTCGGTATGTTAGCTTTTGGTCGGTATACAGTCGTGAAAGTGTAAATGTCAACTAAATATAAGAATGGAAATAGTCTGAAGTTAGGAATATTTTGCACTTAACGCTTAAGTTTTGTTTTTGGCATAAAAACTGGAAAACTAACGAAGGCTAGCGTCATAGTTTCATAACGTTACTTCCTGCACGCAGTGTAAGCCTGCAACACATGAAAGATAGGTCCGTAATGTTAGGATATTTTGAGTGAAACATTAACTTGTAAATGTAGACTAGATCGTGACCCAAGGTGGTTTTTTTAGGAAAAAACACCAGCGTAATGTATGTATTGAAGTCTGCAAAGCGAAGTCGTATTTCTACGTCACTGCCGCCATTCCGCCAATTCTACATCGCGCCAAAATCAATACCTTGATTTGAGAAATATTTGGTAAAGAGTTTTCTAACTGTATTTAAAGGTCATGTTAACAGTTTAACACGTATATTTTAATGTGATATTTCTTACTTTTAAATTGAGCAACTTACAAGTTACCTTCGATTCGAAATAACGTTAGCTGAGTTGGTTTGCATGAGGGAAGCCATGCTGGCTGACAGTCATTCTCAATATGCTTTTTAAAACCAAATACAATCGTCTTGTTTGTCTCATTTCTATCCAGAAATCTACATACTGCACAGTGTCTATGCTTCACTGTAAGGAAGTCATCATGAAATGCCCTCGCTACAAGTCCTCCTTCCCCAGTAATATGGAGAAAAGTTCTACTGTTGTGGCTGCTGCAGAGTCTAAGGTGCTTCACCTCAAATCTTCTCCAGTCAAAGAGCCCATCCCCATCAAGCCTCAGTGTCCACCTGCTGGAGTGACAACCGTGTTGTTCTCTCTCAGTAGCAACACCAGAACAGTCCACAACAAGGAAAACAGCACCAGCAGGGAGCATGACAGGACTCTGGATGAAGGGTTTGATGACAGCGGCTATCTTTCTCTGCACAACAGTCAGATTGATGATCAGCACAGGGATCAAGAAGATGAACACATCCAGGGAAAATGCAAAGCAACCCAGCCATATTCTCCTGCTGGGTCACATCAAGAAAAGACACCATCCCCAAAGAAATCTCCCCACAAAAGTCAAGGAGAGACAAACTTTGGCTATCCAGTGTCTCTGGTTGCAGCCTCAACCCCTGTGGATTGTCATAGGAGAACGAATGCCTCATTGTTATCTAGTCCGTCTGACCATCACAATATCACCAACCTGCCCATACTGAAGTTCCAGGAGGCTGTGTGTGAAGAGCTTGCCAAGAGCTATCAGAAGAATAAGAGGTAGGATTATATTCATACATTGCAACCTCATAACTGTCAACAAAGAAACCATACAAAGGGTTAAAACAGAAAACGTAACCGCCATCTGCATCCACTTCAAAATGACTTGTCTTAAATGTGCTTTACGAGGATCCTAAACTGAAAAACTAAATTGGTTTACACTTTCATTATTATAAAATTTTAAGTTTATCAGTGAGTCACAGTTGTTTTCCTTTGTTTCAGATACGACTGGAGCATCGTTACAAAGGTGGCTGAAGATCATCTGTTGGATCGGGTCATAGGAGGCCAGATGGGCATGGAGTACGTAGACATGTTTACGTCTCTGCTGACCAGGAACATGAGAAGCATCCTAACCGACATCTTGTCTCTGCTCGGAGATATGGACCTCATTAGGTAAACGACAAACGCTTCACTCTGTGGAGAGAGAGTTCATATTTGAAAGGGATGACCAGTGTCTAACTTTGATTCTGTTTCAAGAGCATCAAAGATGGCGAGTTGTGTTTTATTAAACTACTTAAACCCAAACCCGACTAGCAACTGCTTTAGACAGAAAAATGAATATGCTTTAACAATAAAACAAGTAGGACAGGTGTACATTAGGAAAAAAAAGATATTTTAGCCAAGGGTTAATACTTTTAGTAACACTTATTTGCTTTTCTCACCTCACAGCTGTAAGAAAGTGAGCAGGACGTGGAGGAAGATCATCTATGAGGATTCAGTTGCTCTGAAAAGGTGTCAAAGAGCAGAGAAGGCACTCAGGGTAAGAAAATGCACACAAACCTACATAACAAACTGTTTCCTCAAAGGAATTATGATGGGACTGATATTAAAATGTGTCTGATCTTTAGATGCCTTGTGTGATTTCACTTTTTCTTTTTAATACATGCTGTGAATTACTCTGGTTTTTGTCCTGTCCTCACAGCTTTAAAAGTTCTAAATGTGTGTTTTTTCCAGGTGTCTTTCATGTTGTAATGTTCTCCCCTTTTATTCTTTTTCAGGAGTCCAGTATCTCTCAGACAAAAAGGGCCTCTGGTCTGACAAGAGATGTAGCTGTGTCGAGGGTTGTGCTGTCCTGCATGCAGACCCTGGCCTCCTCAAGCACTCCTTCATCTTCATCCTCCTCATCAGCCCCAAGCTGTAAGGCCAGTAGATTGACGGTCCCTTCTCAGAAGAGTGTATCCCAGGGTACACGCTTCAGTGAATACATGCAGGTGAGCAACAAACTACATTATTATGTTCTCTTGTTTGTCTGTTCAGCCCCCTGTCCCATTTTTGTAGACACTAATGCAGATGTTAATTCTAACATTTGAGAACCTGGAGCTTTCAAATATGTAGCATTTCAATTTGAATTGTTGCAGCTGTAGCATAGAGGCACACTAAGAATGTACCACAACATAATCGGCAAATATTATGAGCTGTAGTGTGATATTTCTCACACATGATGATGAGGAAGTTGCATGTACACTCTTGAAAATGCATGATTGTACACTTCATGCTTTGAACTCTCCTTTAACAAACGCGTCTGTTTTTGGTTGTTCTGTCCAGGCCGCCAGCTGTCTGAAGCAGCACGAATCTCTGCGTCCCTGCAAGCGATGCGGCTCACCAGCGGCACGTTCTCCTGAGATTCAGAGGGCCGTGTGCACGCGCCTCAGCTGTCAATTCGACTTCTGCACAAAATGCCAGGAGCCCTTCCACGGCTCGAGCCCCTGCAGAGTGGTGCAGTCTCGACCTCATTTCCCTTCTTCAAAATCGACCCAAATCATTCCCGGCAGCACTCGCAGCAAGAGGAACATCAGGCGCCTGTGATGGAGCTTTACTGAGATTTTATTTACTGACTGTTTTTAGCTGGGCAGGTCCTCATTTCTGGATCTTTGGAAGCGTTTTCCACAAACTCCCTCTGAAGCTCCGACAGTGGGAACAATTTTTACAGGAGCTCTGAGGAAACTTTGTTTGTGCACTGTGGCATTAAAACCTGTTACATGCTGAACTTTACCGAACTGAATCAACTGACTGAAGCACTTGCTAGAGCACTGCTGGGACAATCAACCAGAGAGTGCTAACTGGCTAAAACTGTTGTCGTCTGCGAGCGACAAACATCTAATGCCAAAAAAAGAAAGAAATGTATACAAATAGATTTTATATTGTACAGTTTTTTATGTTTTAAAATGAAATGGATGTAAATATATTACATTGTATTTTAAATAGTTTTCTTTACTTTTTTTTAATAAATGTTGATCCCAGGAGGTCTTAAACTGTTTATATTTTCTGTATCTGCATTGCCTGTAAATAGACATTTCATAAACCTTATCTTGTGTTTTCGTGTTTTTTTTCGTTGCTTCATTTATCAGAGCTGTTGCCTGGAGTTCAGTTTTGACCAATGAAATAGTATAAAAACTTAATGCATCCATAATTCACCACTCTAGGCTGTGAACTTATCAATCACCTCTCATTTTCTTTCCAAAACACTTGTGTTTTAATTATTGTTTAAAGTGAACAACATGTTTTAGCTTCTATTTGTTGTTCTGCAAGTGGAAACACAGTTTTGCTTTTTGTGTCACCCACTCTCAAAACCAGGTTAGTGAGGAAAAACTAAGATTGTAAAAAAGCCTTTGCCAAATTATCCAACATTAAACCTCACCTGTCTTTATTTTCGTCACCAGAGGGCAGCGTTGTTTCCTCCTTGGACTCTGCATTAACTTCTCACAGTCTTTCACTGATATGACTTTCACAGTTTATATCACAGAATTTTTTCTTCCAAACTATTTCTGAAATTCAATAAAACAGTTAAAGTAAGACTTAACCTAACCCTAACCCTGATCAATATGACAGGAGCAACGGATAATTTAAGAAACATTTGTTCATAATCATTTTGCACTAATTGACCAACGCATTTGCAATCAGTTTTTGATGTGCACAAGTGACTGATTGAACTGGAAGTTAAACAAGTAGTTTTGAAAATTTTAATTCTGATTTGAGAAATGTGCCAAAGCAACTGAGAAAAAACGTTAATATCTGAATGTTTCTGTTATATTTTCATCATATTGAAACCAGTACTGAATGATACGCACTCACATGATGCTTTGTAATGATTCATAATACTTTTCAAGAAGCACTTGTGCTGCTGACTTGTGATTTTTTGTATCAAAGCAAACCTAGAGTGTTTCAACTAATCCACTAATTTATTAACAGTTTGCTTTCATTTTGAGAGAGATTAGATTCCCCTTTATATCTCAGGGAATTAACCTGCGGATCTGAAAAAACACCTGTTTAAACAAAACCCACCAGAATTTTTAAAAAAGTCCTTCCAGGATTAAAATAGTCTGTCAGTTTCTCTTAAAAAAACTATTTTTTGAAATCAGTCATCACTTGTTTAGGAGGATTACAAAGCTGCACACTGCATCACTGACATTATAGTTACCTCTGACATTTGCTGGATGACCCATTTGTCTCTTGTGTCTCTCTCCTACTGCTGTGTGTGTTGTGTGTGTGTTGTGATGACACATGAAAACATCAGTCAACTTCCATCCACGTGTCAGCTCTTGCATGGAAATCTCTGTTCATCCGGATGTCCTGTGACGTGATTTTATCTGAAGCTCCATGTTTCACAGATTTCACCATGTGTTTTAAGAAACCTTTCGGACAAGACAAGCACAATATGTAATATCTGCCACTAGAGGTCTCCCTACCAAAACGAAAAAAGATGTAGTTTGATGATGTAGTGAAGCAGCAAGGGATCATGGGACTTGTTTATTTTATTGTGAAACAGCCACAATTGCAGATGGAAAATCTAACTCACTTCACAGACAGTGATGTATTAAAGTTTGATAAATTTTAAGTTTAATCAAGTTTATCAATCTGCTACCTTTCTCTCTGACTAGTGTTACCCCTGAAATGACCAACACCTGACAAAATGAAGCATTTCATTAGTGATTTCTCAGAGTTTGTGCATTGTAGGAAAGATTTGGGGCAAAGAAGTACATAACTCAAGACAATACTTTACATAGATATACTCATTTTTAGATATTTTCATGTGGAAATGTTACATATTATATGTTTAAGAATGCATGTAGTCACATATAAATTGTTATTCAAAATATTAGTTTCTCTGTTTCTTCTCACTTTATCCATTAATGAGCTGCAGGAATGTCATCCTGCCTCCAGAGGGCGAGTCGCAACTACTGACCAATGAACTGTAATTTTATGACCAACAGGATTTAATTTAAAGGAATGGTGAATGACCAACGTAAAGCCACCCATTGCACATTTTCCACGTTTTGTCGCCTCAAAAATACGAATCTGTTGCCTAAGAAAGAGATGTGTTGATGTAAAGGAGGGAAGAGCAGCAGCCGTGCACCCCAACATGTAAGAAAATGTCACGATGATGGAACTAAATGGACTATTTTGTAAAACGTCAGAGCTGCTGATGTGACTGCGGTGGCTGCTGCTGATTAGTCTGTGCTGTGGCCTTTCCTCAGCGACTCATGGTCATTTATCTGGCAGATTTATTGATCGACTGATGCACAGAGGCACATCGCCAACACAGTCAGACCTGCTGCTAATTGTAAAAGTCATTAGAGCCTGCCACCACCTGTGTGTGTTTGCTCGTGTGTGTGTGTTAATAAACAGGTGTTTACAAGTGCACCAGGGTGATTTTAAGTGTTTTCTTGACGGTGGTGCAAATCTACGTCTTTCCTCTTTCCATCAGCCCTCCTTCTCGCCTCCTTTCTGTCACTATTTTTAGTGATTTATCTGCTCATCCTTTGAAGTTCACTCTTTTTTTTCCTGCATTTTTGCAAAAATAACTCATTTCAGCCCAAGGATAGAGGACAGG
>JAPZDY010000003.1:19117551-19136953 GCA_029783645.1 Ctenochaetus hawaiiensis
TAAGGTTGATGATCTTGATGCACAGTGACTTCCACATGCCAATCAGCCATTTGCCACCAAAGTTGAACTGTAGACGCCCTGAAACGAAGCTGTCACTTGAAGCGCCTGCAGGAAAAGGAGGACGAAGCAGGAAGTGAATCAAGTCCTCAGACTGAGGCTGCTGAGGAAGCTTGGATGTTGATTTTATGTTTTCAGTCTAAAAAAAAAAACACAGCACATCAACATCACCAAGTAGGCTGCTGTGGTGCAAACAGGCTTGTAGTTTATTAGCTGTTGGGCAGAAGGCTGGCAACTCACATTTTTGAACCATTTATCATTTTTAGCAACATCCAGCTTCTTGCACATACATTTAAGAGGGGCCTCTTGTTTTGAGGGGGATTTTTATTAAATCACACTTCGAAAACATTTTAATGTTCACCATGTAAGATTCAAGAGGATCTATTTGCAGAAATGGAGTTTGTTTTTCATAAGTATGTTTTTACTAGTTTATATTAACCTGAAATTAAAAATCGTGTGTTAATCACAGTAGAATGAGCTCTTTGTATCTACATGGGGATTGTGGTCACCACAGGTCGACCCCATCATGCAGCATTGCCATGTTCCTACAGTAGCCTAGAGTGGAAAAATCCAACTCTGGCTCTACAGAAGGCATTTCACCTTATGGGCACCTGTAGGCTCCCCTACATACTTTGAAGAAGAGGAGGACAAGTGAAGGGATGTTCGTCTGCAGCCACTAAATTCTACATACTGGACCTTTTATGACATTTGTGAGTGGTTAATTGGATTTTCATGAAAACATTAAAAAAAAAAAACAATCTGCAATCTTCTTAGTGGTTTGTTTTGTTGCTACACAGCAAGAAGGTCAAGGGTTCGATTTCCTGCTGAGGCAGGGCCATTTGTGGTGGGTTTGTGTGTTCTCAGTGTTGTCTGTGTGTGCTTCGGTTTCCCTCACTGATGAACAACCACGTAGCTTGACATTTTTTGTTTTCCTTTGCGTACAGCTTGCAGCCTCACAAGGTGAAACATGGCTAATGTGTGCAGTCTTTATTCTTGATAATTCCTCACATACATTTTTTATTGTCAAAAAATAGGCATCATTTTAAAGAACAGAACAAATAATTGACTGTGAGGGGAAAGTGTTTCTTCCATTTTCCGTTTTCAATTTGAAGAGTGAAGTCCGAAATTCCGCTTTTACACTAAAATTTATCTTTGAAGTGATCAGAAAATATTCAGAAGTTTTAATATGAACAAATTCAAGTTAACTGGGACAGAATTGTTACTTAATGGCCCTTGTGGTGAGGCTGCTTCTAATGAATATAACAATACAGTGATATAACCTGAGGAGGCTCACAAAGCCTGTAGTTCATGAGTCATATTTGAGGATGTATGGATGTCTGCAGCAGAGCTACGTGAGTCTTTCAATGTAAAGGAAGAGCTCAGCTTGAGCAAGCACATACACACATATACACATACGCACACACAAACACACCAACACACACACATATGCACAGTGCCTGGTGTTAAAAGGCTGCAGCCCTCTCTCTGTCTGTCTATTTTTACTCTGTTTGGTCCATTAAGATCAGCAGTGATGAGAGTTAATGAGTGAAGCCTCTCCACAAAGCAGGCAGTAATCACAAATGTCCTGGAGAGTGGAGACACAGACAGACACAAGCACACACACACACACACACAAATCATAGGTATATGTACATACACAGAAAATACGCACACACACAAACTCAGTGCTTACACTATAACCCACATTGACCAGAGTTTTTAATGATGACAAACCTGCCTCACACTGGGACAATCAATTGAATAGTCACACATGAATACGCACACACACACGCAGAAATGCACACATGTGCAAAAACATTAACACAGGAACATAACCACGCACAATCGATGTGTTCAAAAAGGCAAAACCTGTTTTTTGGGGGAGGAGTGTATTTAGCAAAACTTACAAAAAACACACTCACTGGTACTCACCGACTTACAGGGTCAACATCTACCTCTGTTTTTTTGGACAGTTCACCAGGTTTGATACAGTAAAGTTACTGCAATAATTATATGCTATATCAGTTTACATTGTTTAATTTATATAATCTTTTGCCTTCCATTTTTAAAATCAAGATAAATTAATAAAATAAAAGATAGAGAACCTGGTAATGTCCCTTTAAGACAAAACACTCCACCTAAGCCAAAGTAAAAGCTGACTCATTGTTCATTTATTTCTTAGAATATTAATGTTATTATACTGTACCTCATTTGTACTGATTGGGATCTAATTCCCCAAATATTTTGGGCTTCTGGTCGTCCTTGTTCAGACATTCATGTCCTCTTTAGGATGAATTTTAATAACTTTGGTGATCTTTTGACTTTTCATTTACAATCATCATTACATCAACATTTTACTTATAATAATTTATAATAATTTAGTTTATGATCAAGAACCTGCAAAACTAACAACATTTCCATCAGCCTCCACTGTGCTTTGTGCTCCGTGATGCTAACATGCTAACCTACTAAACATTATACTTGTTGCTAAACATAAGCATGCTGACACGCTGAGCATGTTGAGCACTGCAGTGGTTACGCTAGGATTTGCTGTTTGGATTGCTTTAGACTCTTTGTTTAGCTTTTCTGCACAAAAAGTCAAACCTTTTGATTACAAACTGTCCCACTGACATGAGCTAAGTCCTTTCAGACCGCCATCCACAGCGAGTGACACCTCTTTCTAATTATAAGATTCTCTGATCTGGGTTCAGCCCTGCAGAACATTGCTTATGACATTTATGAGTCAAATATCCGCTGCCATTTTGACACGTGTAAACAAAGTGAGTCACGACAGAAAGAGAGTGAGTAATAAAATTTTTAATTAACAACAGAATTTAGTCATTTGGAGGAAAACCCTGGTTATGTAAAATCAGATGAATAATGTGGAAATACTGTTTTTCCATGATCAAAAAAACATTTGGAACATAATTGCACACATTCTGAAGCGACAGTACAGGTGAAAAGTAACTTTACTCAGCTTAAAGTAACATAAGGGGTTAGAATCACATAAAAAATAATTTTAGAAACATAGGCAAACATAAAACATACTATAGAAGGATTCCTGCAAAACTTAGCAGATTCTTTGATGCTGAATATCTGAATGTCAACTTTGAGCCTTTTTAAATAATCCAAACGTCTGCTGTTGACCTCTAAGTTTACAGAGTAAAATGATGAAAAAATGCTTGAAAAATGGTGCTCAGATGGCAGCAGACGTTTGTTTCTTTACCAGTAGGTGGCAACTTCAGTATGTCTAACCTGCAACTTTTCAAACCTTCAGGAAGCAAACTGGAACAGACAAATTACCTAATTCTCTGAAAAAAAAAATGCATAAAAAACTATTTTACGAAAAAACTTTCTGTGTAAATGAAATGGATGAAAACTAAAGCACCAGTGTGTCACTGCTGTTGGGATGAAGAGCAGCAAACATTTACAGAAGTGTCACAGATTAAGAGCTAAACTTTGCATTTAGGCTCGTGGGGTCGAGAGAGGTGAACTCATCCTCAGATGACAGCCAGGAAGCTTTTAAAGAGAAAAACCAAGAAACCCATTTTAAATGCCTCAAAGTTGTGAAGAACAGGGCAGAAGTGAACAGTCCATTTGCACTTCGACTTTTTTCAACACCTCTCTCTGGTAAACATTTGCTCCTACAGTGGGAGCCATTATAGAGCAGAGCTGAAGAAACTCACAGAGAAGTCGGCTAATGGTGTGAAACATGACAACATGACTGAAAGGACGGCTACTTTCAGACCTTTAGACAAACTGTCCATTAGCAGTATTCAGTGTGACCTACTTCTGCTAAAACTGTGAGGGAATTAAATGTGTAATATTTGACTCTGCAGGCTGCAGTGAGATCATATCGGTGAAATGTACATGCTGTGATCCATACTGTTGATCACAGTTTTACTACAGACTTTTACTGGCTTCATAGTAACTTCAGTTGTGCAATGTGAACACAGACAACATGAACATAGACATCATTTTCTGGATATACTGAATGTTTTCACTGTTACAAACCATGTTGCACTAAAGCAAAGCTTGAGTTTTGCGCCACTTATAGAAAAGTTCAGACTGAGACTGAAAGACAAACTCTACAAAATGTTTCAATCTCTCAGTATCTCCTAACCTTTCTACTCTCTCTTTGTCAGTCTCAAGCAGATCAATTAGTTCCTAGTAAAGACATAAGCCTGTGGAAAAATGCACACTTTGTCTCTTATAAAAGTCGAAGCCATTTTATTAAACACCTGAGAACTCTTGATTTTTATTAAACATTACATTAAACAGATGAAAATAATGCATTTGTTTGGTACTGATTCAGTTGGGAATTGATAAACATGTATTGCTTTTGCAACTATTTGATTCCACCCTTGTTTATGTTAATAAAGAATTACGTCACCAGTTTTCAATCTTTTTTTTGGATTTGTTAATAAGAGTAAAAATGTAGGGAAACCATTTTTTAAAAATATATATATATATATATATTTAACTCAGAACAGTAATTATTCATCTCTAAAGTTTTCTCTATATTCTACTCAGAGCTGACCATAACTTGAGCCTCCCTTTGAGGCCTGAGTGGCAAGAAAAGGGAAACATTATCGCTTATTTTTCACTGATCTAGTTGTTGAATATTCTACTTAAAGTTCTTATGAAAAGACTTTAAGTTGTTAACTAAACCCTAATATTTAAAAGATGACCCTCAAAACAACAGTTTCATAATATTTGGAACAGCAAAATGTTCAAACAACATCCAAACTGAGCTGCTGACAGAGTGTCGCTGTCCGTGGTGCTGAAAATCTTGTTTCATCCATTCAGCCTCTTTGTCCTGAATTCCTTCAGCTCATGTGTTCTTCTGCTTCACTATTTTCTGTCTCTATTTTGGAAAGTAAGTAAAGGTTATAAGAGGCTGACTCTAGTCTCCATTGTTTTAGGATTAGAGAAAGTTCAACAAAGAATCTGAAGGTCAAATAAAATTTAAAAAACTAAAAGAAAGTCTATGTTTCCGTAATGTTAAGCATGATACTTGTTGACATTTTCATCAGTCTTCATTTTTTTGCCTGTTTTAAGGGATGAGGTGATAAATATTGTTGATAGGATATTCTGATAAAACTTCTCAGTGCTGGAACAGCTGGCAAGATGGCAGCACTTAAGTTAACTTTAGGGTCAACAAGGATATAAGGAAGCATTTTAAGGGAAAAGAAACACTCTCAGTGTTTTCACGTCAATGTTGACTGAACTTCATGTCAATCAGCTGACACCCATAGGGAAGAAGAGAAGGTCGCTTGCTGCTTTATGTTTCTATATGTCAACATGTCACATCCTTCCATATGACTGCATGACATTTTTATTTTAGAAACCTTAGTTTGTGTGCATTTTAAAACTGTCAAAGCCAAAAGTATAAATCACGGCTGCCTTATTTCTGATTATTTTACCTTTTAAAGCCCAAAGTAGTGAAAACTGCTGCCCAGAAAACTCCAACCATCAAACAATCAGCCAGACAAAAGACTCAGCTTTGAAAAATAAACCAAAATCTTTTATTTGGTGAGTGGTGTACATAACTATATGTGCTAAAGGCAGGTCTATGCTCAGTTATAACTTCTTTGCTCTACATATTGAATAGTATAAAGTGATTATATGCATCTGTGTCCATTCAAAACATGTTCCACTTCCTCTCGCTCCTCTGACTTTTTATCATCAAATGACCATGTTTGGATCCTCTAAAAAAACAAAAACAAATAAGTCAGCACTTACATCATGATTGTATCACGGAAACCTGACTGACAACAGTTAAATTTGAATTTAATAAATGTGCAATAAATGTGTTTAATGTGTGATAGAACAATGAGTTATCCCAACGAAGCAAAATCAATTAATTCATTCACTGTTCAGTTAAAAGCACGTGGGACAATAGAGCCTTTTTTTAACAAAGCAGTGATTCCATTGAAAACCAATGGTGTTGAAATTCTCCACTGAAAGTTGATGAAATTGTTGCCATTAGATGAGTCAACTGGATTTTAATCAGACAGATTGTCCATTTAAAGTTAACTGGTTATATGTTTCACTTAAAGTTACAGGATGAATACACTGAAAACAAACTAAATAAATAGAAAACAATGAATTTCCGTTAACGTCCTATGGGTCAGATGTTTAACTTAAAGTTAAACAAGATGAATTTTGTTCAAATTTAATGAAACAGATGTTCAATTAAACATTACTGGGTGAAATATTTCCACTGAAAGTTAATAGAACAACGCTTATCTTGAAGCAAAAAGCCACAAATATTCCACAGAAGTATTTAGAAAACTATGTTTTTACTGTAAGATAATAGTGCCAGTGTTCAATGTAAGATTTCTTATACAAGTTCCCCACAGAAAATTATTGGTATTTTTTTGATACTATTGTTATGAGCCAGAGTTCAATCACAGATTTTTCTTTCAAAGCCAGACGGACAAATTTTAAGTGACAGAAGATCCACTGAAATTTAATGGGAAAGTTACTTTATTAGATGTAAATGCTGTTCTATGGAACAGTATCAGAAGGCCAAATGTTTAAATAAAAGTTGTTGGGACAAATTTTGCTCAAATGAAGTGGGACAGCAATTCCTTAAAAGGTGTTTTATATTCCATTGAATAGCATTTTATAAAAGTATTTTGTTATTACAGGTAAATAGGTCTGTGCCTTAGTTTAAACTCTAATCTAATATATGCAAATCAGTGAAAGTCAATGGTGCTGACATTATTTGCACTATAAGCTGACCATGATCTCCACTGGAATTTAAGAAGAAATTAGCTAAATTCTTCAAAATTCAGCCTGATTTTATTCTATTCAAGGTGAATTTGGCTAACATTGGCCACTTAACATTAAATTACAGTAGATCCATTAAAAATCAATGAGGAAAATACACCATCGAAGGTAAAGCTATTCTGTTGACATTCAATGGCTTTAACGTTTTGCTCAAGGTTGATGGAATAAATGCATTTCACTAAAATTTGATAGAACTGTGGTTTCTTAAAAAAGTTGTTAGGATTCCAATTGTTTCATTGAAAGTCAATGGAACAATGACGTTAGAAAGAAAATGTATGTGATACTTTGTTTATATCTACTGTTGCCAGCTGTTGATTTCAAGCGCTGATGACCAAACTGCACGAGGACACGCGTGTTGCTCAGTGCAGCCCACGGAGCGTCTGGGCCACGATCTATAGTGATTATATATATACTGCATATATACAGTGTAAACATACAACAACTGTGTGTATGAATAGATAGATAACCACATTGGAGAACACATCATCATTGGTCGATTTGACTTTCGAATGTCCTTGGGATTAATACTGTGTTGTTCTTGGAATGGGCGGTTTCATGAGAATGACTTGAGGTATTCACTCGAGCACAGCCCCCTCCTCAAAGTGGCTGCAAAAAAAACAGGAGAAGGGAGAAACAGACAGAAAACAAGGTTATTGATCCAGCACAAAACTGATGATACATTTACTACTTTTCAGATTTGTTGCAAAAGACATGAATCCTTAATAAATGAATCTTAGAAATATTGATCTTTCTCAGCCATTTAAGTGTTCACATGCAATATGAAAACATGATGTGTTTGTGTGTCCGTGTGCAAGTATGTGTACGAGTGTGTTTGTGTGTGTGTGAGAGTGTGTTCCTACCAGTTGGAAGTTGTTTAGGAGTTGATCTACGTTGATGTCATTGTAGCTCTCCTGAAAGGCGCTGGGTTCGTCCCGGGTCTCCTCAAGGTCACTGGTCCCAGGATCTTCTAGGCTGCGTGTGTGTTTTTTTTTTACAAAAGTCAATACATATAAATTTTGTTTAATTTCACAACATTCAAACAAATATGTAAAATTCAGAAGCACTAAACTGAATAAGTATGTGCTTTTTTATCTTAGATTTTGCCTTACATTGTCTTTTTTAAGCATGATTTTGATTGCGATGTGTTCATATAATGTTGTAAAAGTTCAGTTAAGTTTAATCAGAAAGCGAAACATGGCAGACAAATGATGAAAGATTGTAAAGTGGGAGGCTGCACATCTGAAAAAGTTTAGCAATTCCTATTGACTAGTTGTTAGTAGTTTCTCTTAGTGGCTGCTGATAAATACACTAGTACGAAAGAATATGCCATCTGTACAGCTTTTTAATTTGGGGGTTTTTCGTAGTTCACAATATATTGTAACACCACAGAGAGCCAAGACAGCAGCATGTGGGAAGTCCACTCTGTGTTAATACTTGATACAACTAGTGTTTGTTTTAAAGTTTGTGTTTTTACAGAATAAACAGAGGTCACAGTTCTTGACTTATACATTCAGCCTAACAGAGAGCATCAGTCAGACATGGACAGGTGTAAGTGGGTAGGATCGATACCTACCTTCTCTTTCCTGTTAAGACTGAATTCAGGTACTTCTTGACAGCCATCTGTTTGCGGAAGCGGCTGTAGTTGTCTGTAAAGATGGCGTCTGAGTGGCGTTTCACTGGCTCCTCCATCAGCTCATCACTGCTGAGAAGAATGAAGGTTTTGTTATGTCACCACAGTTCAGAAGGCAGCAGGTTTCAATACAACATCAGTGCAACTCTGCGAACTCAGAGGTTCATGACGTATTTTATTCTTTTTGTGTGTGTGTGTGTTTATGTGAGTGAATCCCTCCTGGCTGTATAACAAACATGTAATGAAGCGGTAATGGCATAAATTAACCTTTAAAAATGTTTAGTCAATTACAAAATGCATCATTGAGCAGGGCAGGTCTTTTCATCGCAAATGTCAGAAGTTCCTCCGATGTTAAACTGTGAATATTACCGAACCCCTCACCCCCTTTCTTTAGTTAAACATGATGTATTTTAACTTTTTTCAGAAGGTCTCCCCCAATGTAAAAGCTACTAAATGTGATTTTGACAAGACAGATCAGGAATAAAATGTCATTTATTTGGATTTGGATTAACTGAAGGGATTTATTTATTATATGTTGCTAAGAACATATTTAATCAAATAAACTATATAACTAATGTTAGTTAATCATGTGTCATGAGAAATAAAATGAGGGAGAATGCACAAACCTGTTTTTTCTTTCATTATTAAGCAATCTTTAAAATACAATTTTTCCTTTGTGAGAACACAAATAACCCCAAAAACTGTTATTTTCTCCTTATATACATTCATGGACAGTTTGATACATTTTTATCACTATTACTTCACATATATGCTATCATAGGTTCAGGTTCACCCTTTTTTAAACGAAGAGGCTGATGTCACCCTTAGATAAGCATGTATTCACAGGCTATCTCTGCCTGTTGTTATCTACAACAATACTAATGCATCATAAATCTGAAGTCATATTTATTAATAAAAACTTTTGATCTTTAATTTTCAGTGCTATTCATGTTTGCCAGGTTTATACAATAGAGTTTATGACGAGGTATTAGATATCTTGTCAGAGCAAAAAGCAGAGAAGTTTCCCAGTTTCATGTCATTCAACCAACCAACTAACCAGTAAACAAATAATTAAGGCCCAAAGTTTTTCTTTTATGCGTGATTCAAACGCGACATTCAGCCTCGTCCTCTGCCTCTCAGCCGTCTCACCTACCTGACCCGCTTCCCGATCAGAGACTCCAGGTACCTCCGCGCTGAAAGCTGTCCGAGGAGTTTGCTGTATCCGCTTGTAAACAGACCGTCTGCGTGTCTCGTCGGTCTGCGCAGCATCACAGAACAGTTACATTAAAATCTGATTACATTTGATGTATTTAAACACCAAATGAGACAACGACACGTGGACACGCAAAGACGCGCAACGGCTACAGTCATGAGGATGCATTGATTATGATAATGATGATTATAATGAATATGATTCTAGTAATCACAGCATGCGTAAACCCATTGAGAAGTCTGTTTATAGTGGTAGAAATGCAGTAATGCACGATGTATTAACGATTTAAGCATTACTTTTGTTCACAGAGTCACTATGAATTATTTTAAGTAGATTCCAGAAATATTAGAGTAATTTCTGTGATCTCTGTTTAAGACACCTTTATGTTATCTCCGACTTTTTGCATTTACTGAAACAAGAAAATTGTGCCATTGTTTGAAATTATTTCTGACGATTGTGACAACAACATGCACACAAAGTCAGAAAAGTCAGAGCACAAGTCTGGAGACAAACTAGCTGAAATTCATCCACAGGTCGAATATTTACTACGTATTTTTTTTCTCTGAGCAGCTAAAGAACATAGGTTTCTCTTACCTCATGGATGTGTATGGCAGACTCAGAGTCCGGGAGTACAACACACTGCACAGGGCTATTAGAAAAAGCAGCTGTGGTCCGGTTCGTTGAAACATCGCTTTACACCTGCGGATGGAAACCGTGATTCGTTACTCTCATTCTCCCTCTAATCTAAACACCTCCACATACCGGGTCGCTTCTCACGAGTCTGTCGGCGCAAAAAAAGATCCATCACTTTTCTTTACTCATTACGCGGTAAGTTTTCCTTAATAAGCACAACTTACGCGCAACAGTCAAATCATAACGAGGTTGTTTGCTCGAGACAAAGGTAAGAAATAGAAGAGTAGTTTAGCAACAGAGGGCCGGGCATCAGTCTGTAATAAAAAAAAAGAATTTAATTGTCCACTATCTCAGATGACAAGAGAAGAAAGCAGCGAGATCTTATGCGTAATTGCGCAGGCTGGAGGATAAAACCTTCCGTTGCATCCCGGGTCGCTGTAACTCTGCTGCCCCCGTAAAGACTGTTAGTGTTGAGCATCTACTCGCAGAAACGTCGTAATCCTGGTAAAAATTCTCCTCCAAAATATTCCCAATTACCCCCTAATATCATCAGAATTGATTGTATTGTGTGGAAATGTCCGTGTGCGTTTTCAGTCCACGCGTATTGGATATCATCTAATTTAAATGATCGTTTTTTTAAAAACAGATTCAGACTTTGAGGTCAGACCTCGTCGGCGGAAAAGAAACAAAAAAGAGTATTTTTAGTCAAGAAGGACTTAGTTGTTGAACATATTTCTCAGTCAAGACGGTTTGTGACACGAGGAAAGAAAATTAACACAACAGAATCCAATGCGTAATTACGCACAAGGCGAAAACAGAGTAACACTATACATCTTAATCTTTTGCCACATTAAACTTAATTTAATGTATCAACTGCTGATAAAACATACATATATATTGCTGTGGACGTAAAACTCAACATTCTGCAATGTGGAGACGTATCCAAAACCCGACTGGAGCGCGTAAAAAGAACAAAAAATGAAGTTCAAAATGACCAAACACGAGAAAGACCGCGAGTGCACCATTAAAAAAATCTATGTAAATATAAAAATCTTACATTTGTTCTTGAGATAGTTGTTCGCGTTTCGCTCTGTCCGCTGCGCTCTCCAAAGTCCTGATCTCGAGCTGCTGCTGCTGTATCTCCACTCTTTTGACCCGATGCTTCCTGACTCTCTTTGTCCTTCTGCCTTTAGTCGCCTTCAGGTCTGTTCCCGTTTTATACACCTGGATCTTCCTCTTGGAGCAGAGGGGGGACATCAGATTCGATCAGGGCCCTGAGACGTCAGAAGGTCGCTGCTTCCGTCATCGGTCTTGCTCACGGTCGGAACCAACAGGCCTATGGTGAAATTAGTTGGGAGTTTTTTTTCTTTTTCTTCCAACTAATCGTAGAAATAACTAACTTATATGCCAATGTTGATACTGTTGACTCATCTGATCATTTTCCCTGGGCTCTTCTCCCATCACAGTGAGGGTGAGCTGCTGCAGGAGGGCAAGAAGGGAGGAATTGGAAATTGGACAGAAAATCAATTGAAAAGATCTAAGAGAAGTTATCTGAAGAGTTTTCTGCAAATCTATCATACAAGGTACAAGAAAAAGAAGAATAGAAAGAAGAAGAAGAAGAAGAAGAAGAAGAAGAAGAACACAAGGCCGAATTTCAATGAATCCTACAACAGCAAAATTTCAGAAATACTGATGCATTGTCCACTTGCATGAAATAAATGTCCATGCCAGGGTTTTACTTTACATGTACCAATGTTTTAAGGGCTCTTGGCATAGAAATCATTCTAGCAGCAGTGATTGATATTGTAAAAGTTTCATTATGTCCTCAGACAAAGAGAGGCAGACAAGTTAAGAGACACTTTTTGCAGCTTTGAGATGACTCAGCTCAGATCTGGTTCTTCGAAATGAAAATTTTCCATGATATTCTATACTTTCATTGTCAGACAGGCTTTTGTCTTCATCCTGAAATAACAATCTGGTATCTGAAAGGGTATGTATTTACCTGAATTGCTGAAAAAAAGACTAAAATCAGTAAATAAAGGTGTCAATATGTCTACTCTGATTGATGTGCTTTTGAAAAACCTACAAATGATTAACTGTCAGAGTTTCATGATTTCTGAATGTTTTTCATGTTTCTTGTCTGTTTCTGATTATGTGCAATCTTTGATGCACAATATCTGAGAAATGCTCTTTACATAAAGGACATCCAACACTAATGCTGACAACATTCCTCAAGGAACTGCCTTGAATCAACACCAATAAGATAATCCTCTTCCAAACATTTCACTGCCGAAATGCTTCAATCACTCATAAAACTACTTTTAAGAATAAAAATGTAAAAATCACCCTTATGTAGTTTTTCAGCCCACATTAATAAGAGATCATTTATCCGTTTTCATTTTGAAACCAAATCAGCATTCATCTTACTTGACATGAGATAATTTGTTACTGAAACATTAGAGCTTATTAAGAGTGTAATTGTGCAGTTATTAGTTTGAAATATATTGCTGTTTATGCTGCATTAGAAACACAGAGTATTAGTCAAACATGAAGTACTGTAATTTAACAATCTGAATAATCAAGACTCCCAAATCTGTTAAATAGTTTTAATTGGTTTTATGTTATTAGATGTAATTGGACATGAGTGGGTGAGTTATTTCCCTTAAAAATTATGCATAAAATCTACACCACAATGGAAGATTAGTGTTTTTTTTTCCCAGTTTTCTACGTCAGAACAAAGTTTATCACCGGTCAACTTCAACCTGCAAACCTCGCTTTGAATAACCTAAAAAGCATATATTTGTTCAATATATAGCAGAGAATAAGCTGCGTTTCCAAGCATAATTTTGAGCTTAAATGGTCCAATATCCTGTCATGACTCAAATAAGACTACAATGTTCTTAACTTATATGATACTGCAGCCTTTTATATCTCTCTGTTCAGATCCAGAGAAACACAAGGATCTCGTAGATTATCATTTTCGACAAAAACAACCAAATCTGCAGATACTGACACAGTTTTCTATTTCAGGTTGTGTTGGTCTTTTACAAAAGGACATCACAAAGGACTGAAGTGTTCCTGAATCCACCCACAGTGTCCCTGATGAGTCTGATTTCCTCTGCTGGAATGATGCAGTGATTTAGTCGTGACGCGTCTCATCCATCCAGTCATCCATCCGTCCATCCATCCATCCATGCATCCATCCATCTAAATGAGTGTGAACCATTTAGTCAATACCACTAGAGAGGAAAAGATGATAGGCTCAGACATGACTTATGGAGAGATTGTGGAGTATCTGTGGATGACAGAGCAGATAGATAACAAATATTAAAAACAAAAAGGAAGGAGAGGACAGTGGTGCTAAATAGATAAATCCATAAATAGGTAAACAGTTATCAACTTTAAATTACATTATGTCATGTTTACACATGAAATGTTACCTCCATTATGTTTCTTGAATTTATGTTTATGTAATATGACTTTTGTTGATTTATTTGAACGCTTACCGAGATGATTTTGTCTATAACTAATGTCTTAACTGCAAAAGCATTTGTGGAAAAATATAAAAGATCTGAATTTTGGTTTTTATTACAGCCATTTTTTTGTGTTGAATCTGATTTTAGCGTTTTCTTTTTCTCCTATCTGTATGATATTCTGTTTTTTTAAGATGTTTTTTTCTTGTTTCCACTTTCCATGTCACCATGTTTTCGTGGTACACGACTTCAGTGGCACCTGGAAGTTTCTTGACATCTTTTCTGATTCTTGTTCTGCAATCCATCTTTTCCGTAAGCTTTTAATTTATCATTTCTAATGTTTTATTTAAACTGTACGGTACCTACAGTAGTGTAATTGATGTTGCTATTTTGTTTGTCTTCATAATTCAACAACAGAAACCTTGTTCTTCTGTGTATGACATCTCTTGTCTCTCCACCCTGAAAGAGAGATTCTTCCTCTGTTGAAGTTTGTCACTTTTCCTCCTTTAAACTCATTTTTGTAGAGTTTGTAGAGTTTTGTAGCGTTTTTCTGATCCAAATCAAGGATCTAAGAGCTGATGGTGTTGTATTGTAAAGTTGTCAAACTCTTTTAAACCACAGTGCTGTGAATAAAAACTTGATAAATAAACTTAATCAAGAATCACAGAATCACTGTATTGTGATACCAACTTTTGTGGACAACATTTCATGATAATCCCACTTCCAGAGTGGCTCTGTGATTCCCATTAGCTCTAATAAACTGAAATGCCATTTGGTTTTATCTGTCATATCAGTAACTATCTGATAATCTGCTGAGAATATTTAGCTGATGCTCATAAACATTCAAATCAAAACTAACACATCTGGGCTGAAATCAGAAAACAGGGCTTACAGCATTTTTACACTGCTCCCTAGTGGAAAAAAATCACTAAATGCAGTAATATGTATTGCTTATTTAGACACAGTGTTTTTTCTGATTTATGTCTGATCTCATATTTACTGGAGAAACTTTAATGAGTAAAATGTAAAGTACAGGATGTTTGTAATCATAACTGTATAAACATTTTCTTTATTATTTTGTTTTCACATGTTGTGCTTACTACTAGCTAAAAAAGGGGCAGGTCACTTAAAATCGGAAGAAGGACGAATGATTTTTTGTTTATAGAGTACAATAAAGGTGAGACAATTTTTGTGGTCAAACCAATGAAAAAAAATCTCATTTAAATTAAAAAAGGAGCGAGAATTTTCTGAAAAATATGATTCATTTTGCTCACTTTTCTGGCTATGTATGTGATGATGATCATAATTTATTTATCGCTACCTTGTGACAACAGTGTCTCTGGCCTTCCCGGTTCTTTGATATCTTCTCCCAGTCAGCAGATGACCCACCTACCCTCTCCTCCTCCTCCTCCTCCTCCTCCTCCCTCTGCTTAACCATGATGGCACCATCTGAGCCTTAATGTGATCAGTCCAGAGAGAAAGTAGATTACACAGAAGTCCATGGGAGAAGGAGCTGGTCTAATTGACAGCAGTGATTGGAGACAGATCCCTGCAGGAAGAGGAAGCTGATGGAGGAAACATCAGCGTTATTATGTTGATGGAATGTAAGGATTAAAACGTTCCTATGGAAGAGTAACAGGCCGACTCACGTCTGTAGGCAGGATGACACAGAGGAAGACAGCAGGAATGTAAAGTTTTTCCTTACTGGTACATTTATGGCTGGATTAAGGGTCACTGGGGCAATTAAAATGCCCACTCACCCATTCCTCCTGCTCTGCATGCATTGTTTATTTGCCCAGTCATCTTCAAGAACCCATCATGTACGGGAATCATCAGGAAAAGTGTGTTAAGACGTATATGAGGGGAATTCTATCAATTTTACCCAATAAGATCTGTTTGTATTGGTCTTGGGAAGAGTCAGGGTGGCTGTCTTTGTCTTTATTTTTTGCCTTTTCTGCCTCTTTGTTCCCATTAACAGCATTCTCACTGCATGTCCATGAAACTTTGCAGCCATTGATGTTCTCCATCCATCCACTAGTTACCTTTAAGCTTTCCCACCTGTCCCTGTCACCTGACTCCCACATCCTCCTGTGCTCACCTGTGTCTAAATCTCCAGTCAATAATTGCTTTTCAGTCTCTTCAACTTGAACCAAAACCAAATTCTGTACCTGCCTGATCACCTTTAACTTGATTACCTGAACCTGCCCCATTTCTTGCTAATCTGTATATTCTTGGCCAATTCTGTATGGACCTGGTGTCTGGAAGTCTATGTATCATTGTTTTAGTATTAAAATCACTGAGATGTTCCTGTCTGCCGGCTTGAGTTCTTTTCTTTCCTGCCTCATACACATCATGTACATTTTTTCGTCAGCCGACTAATTCCTCTAATATGCAGTGACGCAGAAATGATGGGCCGAAGGAGCCTTAAAGGTCCTAGAAAAAAAAGTTCCTCAGACTAAAAGATCCAGGTACTTTTGGTGCAAATGTGATTTGTTTCTAATTTATCCAGAGTTTACCAAATATTTAAAAAAAACTACTTTGTGGTGAGATCACCAATCAAAGACCACATGGTTTGTAATAAGACGCCTTGCATCAGGACCGTCTGAGCAGGCAGTGTGATGAGGGGAATCCCCTGGCTTGCTGAGTGCCTCCTCTGCAACACATTATCCAATTAGCAAACCACAGAGTGACGACTCTGATGGCAGATTACTGCTGGCAGCCCGACAGGGACTCACTGGGTCTCTCTCTCTCTCTCTCTCTCTCTCTCTCTCTCTTATGTATGTGTGTGTGCTTGTGCGTATGTGCATATGTGCGTATTTGTGTTTTTGGCAGGTGGTAAGATGGAATGAAGATACTGAGGTAAGATACGGAGAGATGATGATAAAGAGTGTGAAGAGAGACTTTATCAAAGACAGAAATCAGGGAGAGACAAAACAAGAGAGTAACTGAAAGAATGATAAAGTGAAGTGAAAGAAAAAACATCAAGACGAAATAAATAGAAATAAAATACAAAAAAGATACTTAAGCTAAAGCTAATTTTGCAATTCTTTCAGGTCTAGTTAACAAGAGTCTACAACACTAAATAAGTAAGAAGACTAGATGAAATGCGAAAACTGGGCAAACCAGCAGTTGTTAGCAAACAGAGAACAAATTTAATGTTTTAAAGATATTGGATATATGTGATATAAGATATTTTGGAGGAATTTTATTTAACTTCTTGGTTTGTCCCGGTTTTACCCGAGTGTCTGCAGGTAGTTCTGAAGCTGTTTTGAATAGCAGATTTATTTCTCAGCTCAACTGCTGAATGATTTTCGATAAGCAGCAGCTTCTCTTCAGCATATGGGAATAAATGTTAACATTAGCTCTTGTTGGTATGGTATCAAATTTCTTCCCTTCTTTTGCTTTTGTACAAATATTTGCAAAATTGCATCAACTACATGATCTGGAGCTGAAGAATACAAATATAGTCCTCCACTCTCTTAAATAAAACAGCTACCAATCCTTTGTACATGGAAATTGAGCTGATATGGGCTGAGATCACTGTTTCACATGCCTTTAAAATGCACAAAGAGTTGTAAAAACAGTTTTATACATTAAACCACGGCTCAAAACTTGATTATTTCTTCAATTAGAGGTATCACATAGACACTGCTTGATCCTACAAGTGTATTTTAAGACAAAAGAAAGTTAAGATATTTAAAATACTGTTCAAGATCTTGATCACAATACACATACAATACAAATCAAATGTGATGTATTTCATTTGCAAACTTTAAAAACGAGGAATTCTTCATGTTAGGACATCCTTTTGAAACAGGTCTCCAAACAGTGTCTCCTTGGTTTCTAAAAAAGAGCAAAAATAACATGAAAAAATACAAAAAGCTCATTGAGGCAAAAGCAAGAAATGATATTTTTCCTCATGAATCTTAATTGCAACATTGCTAAATTAGATTTCAACTAAGACATACAGTAAAAAGAATTTTCTAACACATTTCTCAGGCATCACTATTGGAGAAACTGACAGTCATACTAACATTTTTTTTTTCATGACAGTCTCACAACATCCCTCCAAAGACAAATGTCGGTCCTTTGCTCTCATCTAAAATGCTGTCATAGGTGAAGGTATCAGACAGGTTTCCAGTTCCTATGTGGGAGGACTTTTCTCCTCCTGCCTCACTGTGGACCCAGTTGGGTTTGGTGATGGATTGCCATCTACAACCAGAGGAGATTATACTGATAAATTACAGCTAAACTCCCCTGATGCCTAAACCTAGTTTACTGCAGCAGGAGACCGGCTGCATTCAGAGCTGAAAATGAAGACAATAGGTCAACACAGCCGGATGAAATTTGGGAAATGAGCAATAATAATGCAGTAATGCAAATGACATGTTTACAACACGAAGCGTGAGCACAGAACTTCCTCGCTAATGAACTGGATAATAGCTTTTGTTGGATGATGCCATTTTCGCCATTTTAGTGACCAAACAAGTTTTGGCAAGTGAAAACTGTGATTAGGTTTGAAGAATCCTCGGTCACAGTTACACTTTGGTTAGCCTAGCTTAGCATAAAAACTAAAAACAGTGGTTTTTAGCTCTAAAATTCAGTGATTCACATGTATCTCATGCTGTGTTCACCCATATCAGCAGAATGGGAAAAGCAAGGATGTCTCCTGTTATTCCAACTTGGTTGTAATCCTGCATTTCTGAACTTATAAAAAACCTACAAGGGCTGATTGATAAGCTAATGACCTAAGGTAGAAGAAGTGATGACTTTATTCATTCTGTCAGATTTATATTGGATTTTATATGGATGTCATTTTTAAATTCTCTGTTTATGTATAAACTGAACAAACAAGATGTATTTAGTTAATTTTGACCTTTTTTGTCATCATGCTAAGCCAGGCTCACAGCATCCTGAGCTCTGTGTGTAACACAAAGATGTGAGAATAGTGGCGATTTTCCTTGCAGTTGATATTTCTTTAAAAAGTTAACAATTCTCACATTACTGATTCCTAAACAAAATCCTGCAAGGAGAGATTTTTATTGGTTTCAGTGTTTGTTTATATTTAATTTCAAACAAACTCACACACAAACAACGACTCATCTTTATTTCCTGCTTACACACGCGTAGAAACACACGCTCATTCTACACACTCATCAGAGCCTGAGTCCCTGGAGGTCTCTTTAATGGCGGCTTTGTTTTTGGTGTGTGGCCTCCTGTACAGATCAATTAGACCACCAGAGCTCCTCATTGCATCCTAAATTAACTAAATACATAAATACATTTGGCCTGGATTCAGCCCCACGGCAGACATTACGTACTGCAATGCCATCCTGAGACTTTAATTAGTGCAGCACATCCTCAAACACACACACACACACACACACACACACACACACACACAAACGCACATACAGTCACATTTCCATCATAGCGCTCATTAACCAGCAAACCCATGATGCACTCGAATATGGCTCTCATGGGGACCAATCAGATTACGTTGTTCCCCCAGGAAAATGATGTTATCTATCTATCTATCTATCTATCTATCTATCTATCTATCTATCTATCTATCTATCTATCTATCTATCTATCTAT
>JAPZDY010000003.1:19157471-19175004 GCA_029783645.1 Ctenochaetus hawaiiensis
TAGGATGCTTGTAAACAAACAAATGTGCCTCATTGAGTGCGTACTTGCAGGGGTTTTGATTCTGTTCATTTATCCTCCTTTTTTGCAGTTAATTATTGGTTCTAAATTTGTGGGGGGAGGTGGGCAGGGGAGGTTTTAAAATGACATAAAATTGAAAGTAAATAAGAGGAAAATCTGCATAAATGCTCACATGTAGACTTGGTTGAATGTGTTCTTAAAGACATACTTCCTTCTATTGAACCAGGCTTTAGAAATGAGCATGAGGTTGAATCATCAACACAATTTTGTGCTATTTTAGAATATGTTTCTGCATAATTAACTCTCATTTATTAGTTCCCTCTATCATCTTCTTCCTCCCATAGTCCAATATTTTTTTTCTCTCTGGTTCTCCGTCTTCAAATTCCAATCATGTTTGCTCCCTTTTCTACCTTTATCTTTCTCTGTTTCTTCATCCTCTATCTCTCTCTTCCTCCTCAGACTTGTTTGGTCAGATGCAGCGTCCGTCCTTCCTGAGAGAGGAGCCTCCCTGTGTGCTCAGCTGGCTCAGCAGCTGTTTGAGAGGGGAGGAAGTCCCACCTTTCCCCTACCTGCCCGGCATCTGTCAGAGGACCAGGCTGCTGGTTCTGGTACGATCAAAGCTTTGTGTTTTAAAATATGATAGAAACAAAATGGAGGAAAAAGAAACTGAGGACCAGGCAGCAAAGATGAATAAAAGGTGTCAGCAGACCAGTCCAGCCGTTGTATAAGGTTTATATATAATATAAATAATTATATGTAATTGCTATTTTGGCACAGGGGGTACCAAAAAGTTTCAACTCAACAGTTGTTACTTGGTAATTATGGCTGTGAAAAAGTGAAAAAATAGTTTTATTTAGCAAAAATAAGCAATGATGAGAAAAATTGAATGTTGTTTTGAATTAGGATCAAAAAATGAAAAATCTCAGTGTGTCAGTATGTCATGTATCATAATGTAATGTATGAGTTCAAAAATCATCACAACAATGATAAACCAATACACTTTTATTACTCTGTCATTCATGCAACTGTCCTCAGCCTGCAAGGCTAAAGGCCAAAGATTGAACAAAAGTAGAGAAGCAGCCTCAACAACTTTAACATTCAAACCTTCAAACCTTCTATGACTGACACAAATTTCATTGATCACTGACAAAAACACTGTGTTGATAGTACTGGAGAAATCAGAGGAATTATTTGGATAATCTGTCTTCTCTCTTTTGTCTGTAATAACAGTATCGTTCTAATGATACAATACAATGGGACTAAACTTCACACATGACCTAAATGACACAGAGACAGTATTTAGAGGGTCTTTGGTGACGTGTCTCTGTGTGTTTTGTACATGTATATATATTTTTTAATTTAAACTTGATTTTCCACCTGTTTCTCGGACTCTCTGGCGTGTGAGTGTTTGTGTGAGAGACAGATAGGGAGGGTAAGGAGTTCAGCTTCACCAGATAATCTATTTGTGTAGCATGTCTGTGGTTCTTTTTCTGAACATTAAGAGCAATTACACCATGGTATGGCTGCAGACGTGTGCATGCATGTGTGTGCGGCGCCGATAGACTCGACCTTTACTTATTAACTTGAAAAAAAAAAGTCTCGTTTCCAGCTGCCACTGATTCACTGGAGAAAGATGACGGAGGCGATGACGACTATGAGACAGACAAACTGCTGGACAGAATAGAGACATATACACACCGTTTAGGTGGATACACAGTATTTACAGATCTGAATGTGAGAAACCTGACAAACCTGTGCATCATATTATCCAAACTATTATTCTGTCAGCAAAAGGCATTAAGGGGCGCCGGTTTAGCTCGATCGGTAGCGCAGGCGTCCCATATACGAGGCTTAGTCCTCAATGCGGCGGTCGCGAGTTCGACTCCGGCTCTGACCCTTTGCCGCGTGTCATTACCCCCTCTCTCTCTGTCTCCCCCCTTCATATCTGTCCTATCCAATAAAGGCATAAAAAAGCCCGAAAAAAAAAGAAAAAGGCATTAAAAGTTCTTCAATTCACTTTTAGGACAGGAAAAGTAACAAACCTGTCCAATCAGACAGACTTGCATTCTAATTTAAATTAACGTTAAATCACTTTAAAACTCAATGTATTGGAAGTGTTTCAGAGATCGATATTCACGCTGTTTCTGGATGTGGACAAACAAATTTTTTTCAAATTGAAAAACAAACTGAAAGACTTTTTCAAATGTCAAGGCTCCGTATTGTCCAGCAGAAATATTTTCTTTACTGAAAAGAATCAGCAGCTACAAGGATGTATATTAGAAAAATTCAGCAAGTGCAATGATATAAAACAAAACTTCATAATGTGACAAGTCTAATTGTACTGCTGCTGCAATTCTTCAGTTTCTTTGGTTAAACCGAAATGACCATAGATGTGTTTTTCCGCTGTTAGATAAATCCAAGAAGTTAAAGCACTCTCTTTCTTTTTCTCTTTGTTTTTTCGTAATGTGGTGCCACTGGTCGGCAGATGTCACTGATCTTAATTATTGAAATATGGGTCTCTGTTAAAAATTAGGCTCGATGTAGGGCGCCTTAGTGTTTAGGCTTAAAATAAGTCAGTTTTTTATTCTTGTGAAACACTCGAACTTGAATTCGAGTGTTTCACTCTCAGAACTAAGTGCCTATAATTCTGCCATACATGTTAGGTAACTACAATAACACTTGAATTTGTACTTTTTTAGTGTACCAAATACAGAATTTTGACGCTGTAGATGGCGCACATCGGCAGTTCTTCGTTTGCAGTTTTAAACTGCTAAAGCTGTTCCTTTATATGTCTATAGGTGGTGCAGTTTGGACTGGGCAGCAGGTCTGAACTTGCTAATACTGAACACTGCATTAACTGAGCCAAATTTAGGTGTTTCATGTCAAACACACTGTGTTCTCCTGACTGATACAGATACAAACAGACATGCCCTTATAAAGTCTTGTTTGCTTGGTTCTGTGTGTGCATGTACAGCATGTGAACACGGACACGTTACGAACTCTCGCTTTTGTTTTGACCCTCATTCTCCTAACAAAATGTACTGTGATGGATATAGTGACTGCCAGGAACTGCAGTAGGAAGACTAATGCTGTTATAGTAGAAATGGATAATGAGCTGGCTCTCTGGTTCTCCTCACGTTTCTTCTAAATGCCCCCTGAGTCTAATTTTCTTTTATTCTAAGCCCACTGTTTCTGTCAAACATTTAGTTTTGTCTTATCTGCCGAAGTGTTAAAAAGAAGGTCATTTGTCATGATGATTAATTCAGATGTCTTTATTTTTAATTATACTTTCTTTTTTATCATTTTAACATCTTCAGAAAGAAATGGCATCAGCTTAAAGTGGACTTGTGTAATAAAAATATAGCCATGATAAATTATAAAATGGATTTTTTTTTTACACGGACAAAATGTGTTTCTCAGAAGACTGAAGAATAAGGTCTTAAATATGTCAACAAATAATTCTGAAATACAAGTTTTGGGCATATTAAGAAGAAAAATGTAAACCTCGATCACAGGAGTCTTAAAAATCTTATTACTGTAACTTTCATGTCAAGAAGTAACAAAACTGACTATATACAAATGATGCCTATTCTGTTTTTGCTATCTTTGCACTTTTCTATGTCTCACTTCTTCCTCTTTGTTTCCTTGTCTCTCTTTTCTCAGAGTTATGCTCTCTACATTGCTGGGGATGAAAATGCAACATCCACAGACGTATCAAAGTACCTGGCCAAGCTCTCTGCAGGTGTGTTGGGTGTTTTTGAGCCTTAAAGATTTTACCTGTCTGGGATTGTGAGTGTTTCCGACTGAACCCTTTTCACTGTTTGTGTGCATGTAAACATTTATTGACAACCAGCCCTTATTACCTGCCAGTCCCTTAGTTCCCTGCTTCAGGGTGCATTTACGAGGCAGGAAAGGTGGTTTGCAGTGACGCAGTTTTTGCACGTCACCTGACTTCCTCTGTTTGTTTTTGCTTCGACATAAACACAATACAGTGCTGAGGTGACAGCAGTCGCTGCAGGTCCTTGATCTGCCTTCTTTTCCACTGACACAGAAATGGTCATTGACTTTGCGGCCGTTGTGAGAGAATCCAGAATGAATTTCATTTCCAGCTGTGTGTTGACATTTTTCAATGACCGAACAACAATAGATGTCATTTCACATAAATGCAGTCTTGCTCTCATCAGGAACAAAATGTCAGCTTCATTGAACCTGTCATTTAACCTCCCATTCTTCTTACTCACAGACTTCAGCAACCAGTCAGTGTAGGTTTGAAAAGGCTTCAATTCAGAGGAGAGTTATTTCCTTCAAGAATTGTGAAAATGCGATGGGTGTGATTTGACACCTCACAAAAAGGAAAACAAGAGAATCAACCCATTGACCTCTTTCCCTCGTTGTCTCCATCTCTTTCATCTTGATTTCTCTCTTTCATCTTCTGCTTTTTCAGGCCAGAAGTCCCGTCCCAGTGAGTCACACTACAGAAGGTAATTCAGCTCGGCTTCATCATTTTTCGATGATTTTTTTAAAAAGCAAAAATAAGAATATTTGTGCACAATAACATGTTTTTAAGGTTTCAACCCCATTAAATAACACACAGTATTTGCAAACATGCTTGTCTGTTTGCATTCACTGTTACTCTTCAAAACACACTGTGTCCTTCATGACACAAACATGTAGGATGAATTTGTCTTTCCCTTCAAATATTTGCAAAGATTTTTTTGTTTACATTTAAAAACCTGTTAACTTGCTAGCAGTCTTCCTCTACTTTGCCTTTGGTGGCACATTACTGAGTGTGTTGATGCTTTACAGCCACCTGCAGGTGTTAAGAATAGAGTTAAATTGTTGGCAGTAATGCATGTAGTGTTTTGTACTTAATGTAGTCAAACTGGAGACCGACAAAATCGAGATCTTCTCATAAAAATGATGCTCCATGGTACTATTTGAAGTCAAAACTCCACAGAGAACATTTTAAATCAGACAAACTGGAAATAATTAAAAAAAAAATCTTTCCAATAGATATTCATAATAACCATACATCATATTTATGTGTTTGTGTCCAGACAGAGCAGCGTGAACATGAAGTTCTTCAGTGGGAGTCTTGCTGAGCAGCTGGTCGTCTGGCTCACTTCAGAGGGTAACACAAGCAGCGTTTTTATCTATAAGTCTAAAGGTGCACTGTAGTCATATCCTCTTTTTAGGCACCGCACTGGTTCACATTAATGTAAATTCACACATTCACACCTGTGCAGTGACACCACACTCTGTGAACTGGCTCCCATAGACGGACCACATGTGCAGAGTGTAACTTTAAGGCTAAGTAATTTTAGAGTTAATACCATTTAATTATTTGAAAGGTACAGAAAACCCCCTTTGATTGTACATCTAATATATAAGGAGTGTTTATAATAAAAATGTTTGTGTGCTTTTATAAGTACATGCACTGATTAGCAACACATGTAGGTGCAACAAGAACAAAATTGAAGTTTAACCCACCAACAAAAAACAAATGGGATCAAAGGAAAGCTTCATTATTTTTTCCCCTTTTTTTAATTAAAAGCAGGTTTTAGAAAGGCTTTGTTAGCTGACACATTTGTTTGTAAGTTCCAAGGAAGCGACCTCTAAATAAAGACACAACTTATTTGCTGACTATTTAAAAAACACTTCCTCGGTTTTCATTTCAAGGTTTCACCCTGAAAGACCTGGAGTCGGTCCCCTTCGGCGTGGCTTTGCCCATCAGGGAGGCCATCTACCGCTGTCGGGAGCAGCCATGTTCTGATTGGTCAGAGGAGGTCTGTCTGCTCATTGGACGACAGGATCTGACCAAACAAGCTCACAAAATGACCCTGGCCAAGAGCAAAGCTGTGAGTGTGAAATAAGAAACAACAAGAGTCAGAGCAGAGTGCACACAGTGTTTTAACTGGCTTGAAAACTCCAAATTAACTCATTGTTATTGTGGCTTAAACACCACAATATTTTATTGTGACTGGCATGCAGCCGCAAGATGTCAGCTCTAGTTGTTGCATAAAAACATCGTTTTACAAATTTTAAGTTTATGCACTTAACAACATTTGTCTCTCTGCGGTACACAGAGGATTTCACATAAAAAATTAAGCTTTGAAAGTGTCCGATAACCTGTGATTATAACAGAAACAAACAATATTTTTTCTTCATACTAGTAACATTTTTGTAGCAGTAGTTGCTTTTCCCTTTTTGTTTTAATAATGTCATAAACCTTAAAATCTCTGAGGTTGTTGAGATAAAACATACATCACTGAAGACTGTTTAAGCTGTAATTTTAGCCATACATGAATCATGTGTGTTCGTCTGCAGTCTGTAGGTTCTGGTCTGTCCTTGGAGCCTCCTGCAACCACAGAAGCAGATGAGGAGGAAGATGGGATGTCAGACATCATTCAAGAGGTAACAGACGCAGTAAATGTGATGTCTGTCTTCACGCTGAAGATTATCTTTTCCTAACTCTGATAGTTCTCTAAAGAAGGCTCGTTGTTTGTGCTACAAATACTGTTTCTCAGTCAAAATTTTATGTTATTCTCCAGGTTACTGGACTGATCTGGAGTCAGGACCTGAGGGTCCAGGAGGTCAGGAGACTCCTGCAGAGCTCCAGGCCGGTCCGGGTCAGTGTTGTCCAGTTACCAGAGGTTTCTGACCACGAGTACATAGAGGAGAAAGAGAACAAGTGAGTAAAATGCTGTGTGTGTGTGTTTCCTGATCACAAAATACTTGTTACTTTTTCTGCCGTCTGGTGCTTTTCTTTCTTATTTCTGTCTTTGAATTTTTTTTTTAATTTGTATCATTTCAGAACAGTTTGTCTTTGTCAAAAATGATCTTTCGCTGACTTTTCTTTTTTTTTTTCACTGTACACTTCTTTTGTTTGTCTCAAGCTGTGTCCTCTCCTCGTCTCTATCTTAGGAGAAATCATTGAGATACCTGCTGTAATCAGTGGTGGCCTACACCTCCTGTCAATTATATAGATTATTCTGGCTCAGAGTCTGTAAAGTTTCCTTTGTTTTTTTTTTGGTTGTTGTCCATAACTTGTATCTCGCTCAGACTCCTGCAGTTGTGTCAGAGGACCATGGCTCTTCCAGTTGGCCGAGGCCTCTTCACTCTCTTCTCCTATCACCCTGTACCCACTGAACCTCTGCCTGTCCCAAAACTCAACCTGACAGGTAACATGATAATGCTGTAATATGCACATTCTCCCCAGGACTCATGAATAAGTAAGAATATAATTAAAAGTGCGGTATGGCCGAGTACAATATCCAAATCTTCGAAATTGCTACAGAGATCCTTTGGACCACTAATTATGTTCTTGCTTGAAAACTTGCTTGTTTGGTGAAGGCCAAAACAAAATGACAAGGCTTCCTTTTGTGTAATTTCTATACAAAAACTAAGCTATTGCCACTGAAATCCTAACTCACAGTTGGATTATCCAAAAAATCTTAAAGTAATATGACAATATGATTTTTATTCAATTTCCTATTACATTTTTTTGCAGCCTTTGTGCATGGATTTGTTTGGGCAGAAAAAACTCTGGATTTTCTGTATTTTTTTTATGTTTATTCCAAAATTTCAATGTCTTTTTATATGTTTCAACCCCAGGTCGCGCCCCTCCCAGGAACACTATGGTAGATCTGAACAGCGGGAACATTGATGTTCCTCCCAACATGACCAGCTGGCCCAGCTTCCATAACGGAGTCGCAGCAGGACTCAAAATAGCCCCTGCTTCACAGGTCTGTCTGAAAGAGCAGCTTCATTACCTTCCCATCAGGCTTTCTGCTCAGTTTGACTTACTCACTCACTCACTTGTTTCTTTAGCCCTGTTCAGTTCTTTAAAAAAGTTTCTCATGCCTTGACATGAAATGTTTCGTGGACATTCGTGATCCCTTGAAAGAATTTTAAAACTTCCTTAAAACTCTGATCCCTGTTGTTCATGTTTGTACTGTAAACTCTTCTGCAGTAAACAAACTTTCCTCAGTCTTGTACAAATACATGGGACTTTCCTTTTTTAAGGTGGACTCGGCATGGATAGCCTACAACAAGCCAAAGAGCCCCGAGCTGGCGAATGAGTACGCAGGCTTCCTTATGGCTCTGGGCCTTAACGGACACCTGACCAAGCTGGCCACGCTCAACATACACGACTACCTCACCAAGGTACACACGCACACACCTGCACACAAAGGCACACATGAGCAGAAACTATGTTTGAAGCATAAAAAAATGTATTATTCATGATCTAAATAACACACAGAGGCAGAAATATTTGATATTAGATGAACTCATTCTACCTTAATGCTCAGTTTACAGTAGACGGCGTTCTTAATTACTGTTTCTCGCTGCTGTACAAACACGCCAACTTACAAAGAGTTGCATACGCTTAAATACAGTTCATACAAAGAAACAATCATCAACTCTCATTTAACTAGCACACACACGCATACACACCTAGACGTACATTTTTCTCAAGATGACTGTAAATGAAAGACGTAAAACTCGCATCAGAGCCAGGCAGCCAGTCAAAGCGAAACTTTGCCCTCTGAGAACTTTGAAACGAGATGAGTCCTTCCCACTTTCAGGTGAGAAAAACAACAGGATGCTGCAAGCCAAATCTTATTTTTGCTTAGTTGAAAAGTCAGTGTAAAGATGTGGTTAAAGATAGAGAGTAACCATTGCGCCAAATCTTCACTAAAGGCTGACTTGGAGATTGTGATTCATCTTCGGTTCCCATTTCGGTTCAAGATGTGAATTTAAACAGCAGCTCATAAAGATGAAAGAGGCCTCCGTATTAGTCATTTCACTATAAACAAGTTAGAAGAACGCTGTTATATACACATTTACGGGCTTTCTCCTGATCAGGCTCCGCTTAATCAATAAACAGTAGTTGACCACAGAAATTGTTAGATGAATTTGGTGTTAAAATCATTTTGTTGATCAAAATTCCTTTTTTTAGAAGCTTGAAACTTAATGATGCTCTTTCAGGGATTCAGTTCAAATCAACACCCCCTAATTAACTAGTCTCATCTTGCATATTATAAATTCATCCATTATCTCACATTTTTTTGGCCACTTCTATTGACAGCTGAGAATAACACACATTTATGGTCAAGAAAGAGAAACAAAGCACTGCAGAACTGCACAAATACACATATGCATCTATAACAGATACACCTGTGTGTAACCGACAGCCCTCAGTCTGAGTAAAAGCCATGAAGGTGGCTGACAGTGAAGCCTCTGTGTAGCTGGTGGTTTTCTGTTGGTTTCTATTCTCGCTGAAAGACAGAAATTACACTGAGATGCTTTGGATCAGTTCATTAGAATTGTGTATGGTTGTGGTTTTAAAGAGAACTTGGAGGTGTGTTTCAAGCCTTTCGTCTTTCAAGCATCCCAGTTTGTTCACCTTGTTGCTGCAGCCTTTTTACAAAGTCAAACTGAGCCAGTGTCATTTCATTTTTTTTTTTTTTGTAAATTATGGTTTTAAAATCATCTGAGTGATTTTTGTGTCTGTGTCTTTTTTTAAGAAAAATCTCTTTTTTAGAGAAACTGAACAAGTCAAATATTTCGGCATTTAGTTGTTGTTCAGTCCTTATCTGGATATAAGCAGCATTTTAAGTGAAATGTCAAGTTATGTTAATTATAAGATGAGTAATAGTGTTTTCCTGTTTGTTTGATTAAGGAATGAATTTGAATTTGACAGTTTGTTAAATGTTAATCATCACTGAGTTAATCATCTCTAACTATCTTTTACAAAATTAGTCTTAAATATTTTTAGAAAATTGACCACCGAGTAGCAAATAGAGGAATATTTCAACCAAAAAAACAGAAAAAAACATTGATTTATTTAATAAAAACTCTATTAGAGAAAAAAACACAAGTAAAGTTCAGTTAGTTATATAGTGTTTGCTGATTGTTGACTGTTTTTTTCTACTTTGTATACAGAGCAAAAATGTTCAGCATTTACTTCGCACTCAAGATTTTAATTTATCGATAACTTATTTTGCCATGTTGATGTTATAACATGTTGGGAATATGGTTACTTTTGTAATATTGAACACACACTCGCACACACACAAACACACACATCCACAGGGGTCAAATGAAAGCTGTCAGTCACAGTGGGCTTCAGGTTCCAGTGTCACAGTCGGAGCCGATTACACTGAGAGTAATTTGTTGTGTAGCAGCAGGTATTTAGTGTAATTATTACACAAGGACTCCCATCACACTGCATCAACTGACCCTTCCATTAAGAAATCAGTTTATTTGTAGAAAACACTTTTTCAGAAAAAAGATCTCACCTCTTAAAATGTTCATTTACTGTATTCTGCCTCAAAAATATACTCGACATTGACGACTGTCTATCGTCTCCTCCTCTGCTGCTGTTTCTGTGAAATTTAACTTCTTTCTGTCCGACAGGGCCATGAGATGACCAGCATCGGACTCCTTCTGGGTGTTTCTTCGGCCAAACTGGGCACCATGGACATGTCAATTACCCGCCTGCTTAGCATCCACATCCCTGCCCTCCTCCCACCGACCTCCACTGAGCTGGACGTTCCACACAATGTTCAGGTAAGAGAGAGAGAGAGTAGACCAGTACAATGAGGAAAAACATTAATCATAGACTGTAAAATTTCAGTGATATATGTTATTATAAATGAGTATATGAGTAATTACATGGCTGTTAGTGTTAGTCTGGATTGAAATCTGCAAATTGTCACACATATTTACAAGAATGTACATTGTTTAATGCACACAAACACAAAAAGTTAAGCAATGATGATTAAATTATTTGTCTGTTCTGCAGGTTGCTGCTGTAATTGGAATCGGGCTGGTTTACCAGGGAACAGGACACAGACACAACGCTGAAGTCTTGCTGTCCGAGATAGGTGTGTATGTGTGTGTGTGTGCAAAAGAGACAGAGGTACTCAAACTTTTAAACTGAAGGTTCATATATCACATATATATATTTTGCATGAAGTCAGAGGTGCAAAATGATGATAAAAGATGCAGCAACATGAATTGACATCTAACCATCAGTCGATTGAAAAGAAATAATCAATTAAACATTTAAGCCTTCCAAAAACCAAAGATTTTGTGTTTTTATTGCACTAATTAATATCTGAGTAAACAAAATATATTTAGTTCTCATATGGCTGTGAGAAATGCACAAAAAATTTGCCCTTTTTTAAAAGTGTCTGACTTCCACATGCATTAAATGTTATGTTCCTGTGAGCACTTACAACAAGACACGAGACATAATATCCTTACTTAACTTAATTAGTGTCTCGTGCTTCAGATTAATTTGCTTGTTTGAAAGTAAACTTGGTCATCGTCTAAAGGGCTAACTTTATTTATATTCAGGAAGAAGAGTCTGACCCTCTGTTTCACAGATTTCCACCCTTGATCCTCAGTCCTGAGTAGGTTTCGAATTTCCTTCTCATTGATAGGAGGCATAACTCTGTTTTTTGTCCTCTCTGTGTGTTTTTCAGGCCGCCCTCCTGGTCCAGAGATGGAGTACTGCACAGATAGAGAGTCCTATTCACTGGCTGCTGGTCTCGCCCTGGGCATGGTCTGTCTGGGGGTAAGTCACACTTAGAAAAACATGAACAAATATTTGCAGAAACATCGTAATGTTGTTTCAACCCACAGCAAATCTCCATTTGGGCCAATTTTTTTTCTTAACCAGAATGCATCAGGAAGCTTTTGGCCAAGGAAAGTCAAGTTAAACCTCAATTATTTGTTTTGTTTTTTTTATTATTTTGCTTTATAATTACATATTTAGGCAGCGCTGTTAAATCTGAATTTCTTTCTGCAGATTTGGTTATTGTTTCTCAGAAAACTTTATGTTTTATCATTGATATTTCAGAACACAGAGACATTTTATGCCATTTAACTTCATTGTAGTTGGTCTTTTTGGGGCTTAACCACCATATGTTTCTACTAGAATGTCCAGTAGAGCAAATGTTTCTTAATAATAGCACGCAAGTCTGTCAGATTGAATTTTCTTGGAGCCAAATGTGAAAAAGAAAACAACTGAGCGATGAGAAACTGAACCATCTGCTTGTTCTTGTGAAAGAAATCCCATGTAAAGGTGTCAGTTGCCGTATTCTTAGTGATGCTTTGTGTTCGTGCTCACTGAGAAAGAGGAAGAACGCGAGTTCTCACACAGGTTTAAAACATCATCTTTATTTATTCTCTCTATTTTTTTTGTCTCTTCTTCTCATTTTTGTGCTATAATTTTCTACCACTGTATGAAATTATCCCTCATCATCCCTTGCTTTTTTTCTCTCTACTTAAATCATTTTGCTGTCTTTGTTCCAACCTGCAGCAGCTGAAAGCTCATTCCTCTTTATTCATATATTTATATCTTCTCTCTTTTCCTTTCTCTCTCCTTGCAGCATGGCAGTAACCTGATTGGGATGACAGACCTGAACGTCCCTGAGCAGCTGTATCAGTACATGGTGGGGGGCCACCGCAGAGCCCAGGCGGGGGCCAACAGGGAGAGACACAAGTCCCCCAGCTACCAAATCAAGGCAGATACACAAATCCTTTTCTATAGCTACTTTTATTATATATAAAGGCTTGGAGAGCCTGAGAAGTACATCGACAAGGCTGATATTATGGGGCCTGTGCTGGTTTTTAACAAATATATTGTATTAATATGCTTATTAGAAACAATAAAACTACAGTGTGTAAATTAAAAGTTTTTAGGAGGAGCTGTAATCAATCATAGTTAGTCCTAATAATTTCATTTTTAAACCCTTGTACACATTACAGAGCCGTAAAAATTCACAGAGACGAATGTTCTCAATGTTTTTTCCAGGAGGGCGACACCATAAACGTAGACGTGACTTGTCCTGGGGCGACGCTGGCCCTCGCCATGATCTACCTCAAGACCAACAACAAGTGAGAGACGAAAAACAAATGAAAAATCTGACCCATGTTTTTGAAGCATAAACCTAAACAGGAAACTGTTTTCATTGATGCAAGATATCAGTGAGTCTCTGACTTTTGCTGACCAGTTAGATCATTTATCCTTGTGCAGCGGAGCTCCTTTAGAAATCAGTTTCAAGACATAAAATTAATTAAATCATAGTTATAACTACAACCATTGAGTTCAGTAATTATATTCTCAGGTATTTAATGGAGTTTGCTTTGTTTCTTAATTTCTACCCCCTCACTCTATGTCATGCTTTATGACTGCATGTACTGATTAATAGGTTTTTTTTGTCAAGATTAAAACAATCTATCAGATATGAACACAAATAGATTATTTATGTGTAATCAAACAGAGATATATCACTGATACACTCTCCACTTTAAAGGATATTAAAAAATGATATTGTTTATAAGAGAGGACGGTTATTCCTCTAAGTAACATGCAGTTCTTCAGAGTCAGTATTTTACATTTGTAAATAACAAACAGTTTGCAGTCACAGAATCATCTTCCCATACTGTGGTAAATCTGACACAAAGATTTATAAATACGTCCAAAGTTGGTGCTTTTTCATCCCATTTTTATCCGAGTGAACACTGAGTGGAACATCCTAACCTGCCTGATGGGGGAAAAAAAAATCTCATCCCTCAGTGAGTCTGTTTGTCACGTTACGCTGCCGAAGACACCTCCATCTTTATGCTTTCTGCTATTGGTCAAGAGGTTCCTGTCATCCTCAAGGCTCATCTAAAGCTGGCTGTCTATTGGTTGAGAAGGTGTCGATGGAGGATATTAACACCTCCTCATCTCTTCCTGGTTGTGTCCCCTAGGTCAATTGCTGATTGGCTGAAACCTCCAGATACTTGGTTCCTGCTCGATTTCATCAAACCTGAGTTTCTTCTGCTGAGGGTTAGTGTGTGTGTGTGTGTGCTTGTGTATTTGTTATATAATTTTTCCCTCCTTTTATAATCTAATATACCTGTCTCACTCTCTCTCTCTGTGCCTCGCCTGTCTGCCCTCTCAGACTCTTGCTCGGTGTATTATCATGTGGGATGACATCCTGCCAAATACTGAGTGGGTCAAGAGTAACATACCTCAGGTGAGAAAATACACACTTATATGCACACACACACACACACGCACACACACACACACAGCATCATTGAGCTGTGATGCTGCAGACTTGGCAACATGTCACAATGACTTGTGAAGAATTCCCAGCTGTGTGGTTTCTTCTCTGTGGAGGAAAGCTGGTTTAACTCATTCGTCTTAGTTACTTAAGTCAATTTGTGAGCTTATTTAAAACAACCAGTTACACAGTTACACTGTCAATGGAAAGTATTAATAAATCTAATAATACTATCTGCATCTGTTTTCAGATCATGAGGGGGACTTTTGACCCTTCAGAGGACATCAACATGGAGACAATGGCGTGAGTGTTGAAGCCAAAAACTGACATTTGAGTTTTATATCTGTAAACTCTGAGCTAAACCTTGAATGTTGCATCTCTCTCAGACAAGCTCAAGACTACATCACAGCTGGCGCCTGCATGGCTTTGGGCCTACGTTTCGCCGGCTCTGCCAACTCAGATGCCTTCGACTGCCTCTATGAGTTTGCCAGGACCTTCATGAAGATCATGTCCTTTGCTGGTACAGCTGCAGTTGTAAGTGTTTGCATAACTGTGTGTGTGTGTATTTAGATTTGTACTTTCATCTGACATAAGCAAGACCTTTCAAAGACTACCACAGTCACAAGAAGTGCTGTGTTTCCTCACCTACTTTACTTTAAACTGTGATTTCTAATATTTGCTTTCTGTCTGTCTGTCTGACTGTTGCTATGTGTGCTGGTTCCTTCAGCAGACGGGTTACTACAACCTGCAGACGGGTCTGTCAATGATCCTGTTGGCCATGTCCATGGTGATGTCTGGCACCGGGAACCTGAAGGTGCTCCAGCTCTGTCGCTTCTTCCACAAGCGAACCGGCGGCGAGATGAACTACGGCTTCCACATGGCTCATCACATGGCACTGGGCCTCCTCTTCCTGGGAGGGGGGAGGTGAGACGCCAGACACAGACACAGACACCCACAATAAACAGGGAATACAATGCAGAGCTTTTTTTCCCACAGCAGCCATTTAAACAATATTTATATTGATGAATTTTCTTTTTAAACCATTAAATCTCTCTCTTAAATTGACCGGTCACATCAGATTGCCGCCCATGTCTGAGTTTGGATCTGTTCTGAGGTCTCTGCCTGTCAAAAGAAAGTTTTTCCTCGCAGCTGTTGCCAAGTGCTTGCTAATGTAGGAATTGCTCTCAGTTTTTGGTTTTAATAAATGTAATTATAGAGTGTGGTAAGGACCGACTCTATAAGTAAAGTGTCTTGAGACAATTTATGTTGTGACTTGGCGCTGTATAAATAAAATTATCTTGACGTTGCTCGACTTAAATAGAAGTAACAAGATGTTTTCCTGTTTCAGATCATAAATGAAACACACATACACAAAAGAGTAATTCAGTTGAAGTAAATGAATGCATGAAAATAGCTTTTGGGTTTTTCACTCTGTGACTCACTCTGAGCTCTCTGCGCATTCTCGTCCTGTAAGTCATTAAAAGTAATATATTATCTGAACTGTGTAACATTAACAGTCACCACAGTGATGGGATTTCTTGACCACAAGGAAAATACCTAAAAGGTCACAGTGGACATTTTGTCAGCTAAAGAGAGGAAAGGCTTGACAGAGGTTAATCTGCAAATAAAGTATTTGCAAGCACAGAGAGAATTTGAGAAGTGATTCAAATATTTTTTCTCCCATTCATCCATCAACTCTTCAGCAAAGAGTTTGGAGCTAAACTGTCCTCAACTATCTGGTTTCACCTGAAACACCAGTGTGTTTTAATAAACAAAAAGAAACTAAATGAAAAAGGAAAATGAAACACAAAACAAACAACACTGGAGTATTGAAATGTAAATACAGTCACACACACTTTGAATGCTGGCTTGTGATTCTTTGATGAGAACGCAAGTTAATTATATTCTATCTGAGGCCTCTCATACAGCACCCGAAATGCTGTAGCTGTATCAATGATGCTCAAATAACACACACACAAACACACACAAACACACTCACTCACTGGATTCAGGACTGTTATTACTTGCAGTAACCAGGTACACACACACACACACACACAGCATGTGGTCTTGACACACAAGTACACACAGAGTCTGTTTTGAGTGCTGTCTTGTACATAATGAATGACATTTATACACACACACCCAATCCCAAACCTGCTTCCTGTAACCACTGACCTTTGTTTGTACATTTTCGGGAGAAACATCGGCTCTGACTCTGTCATTACGGGTTGCAAATGTTTCTCTACCTTTCAGATGAACCTTTTGATTTTATTCAGGTTGTTTTTTTGACCTGATAATTGAAAGCCCACTCAGCTGCAGGGACTCAGTCTGAAAGCCATGCACTGTAGTGCATTTTATCTTTAGAGTGAATCGTGGGTCAGCAGAGGTTAAAGTTCATTCCGGTGAGCAGCCTCATGCTGTTATCATGTCGTATTTCCTCCATTCTCACCCTCCGCTCCCCTGTCATTCATTCTTTCAACTGTTTGAGCTGACATTTTTTATTCACTTTTGCTTTCAATGGGTTTCGTTGTTAACACTTACGCTGCTGTCATTCATTTTTTCTTTTTTATTTTCTCACCTTGTTTTTCCTCACCGGTTTCTGACGTGTGGCTTTCTCACCCTCCCTCTGTCTCTGACTCCTTCTATACGTTCAGTTAGTTTCTCTTCCCATTAAATTGTTTCTTTTAGCAGGAAGCGGAAGTGAAAGTCAAGTTTATCCACCCAGAGTCACACATTGCTTCTAGACTAATGATAGCTAAACTGTAGATCTATATTAGCTTATATTTAAGACGGACAGTGGCTTTGCACGTTCTTCCCGTGTTTGCATTGGTTTCCTGTTAGTGCTCCAATTTTGCACAAGCATGTGAGGTTCTATTAATACTTCAGTCACAGGCCATGACCAGAACACTGGCGTCAGACTGGACATCACCCACAGCTCCTAAATATAGTTACTGTGGCTCAAATGAAGAGGAAAAACTTCCCCGCAGGGACTAATAAAGTATTACCTCCACGCATCTTCCATGCCGAGTAGAAAACATTCTAACACAGTTAGAAGTCATATGTTTTGCTGCACACTCTGGAAGTTTGCACATAAGAAGCCGAAAAATGTCAAGTTCAACATGACTCAGAAGAGCTGGTCGTTAGCCAGAAGTCCTCTTTGTAACGGCTGCGTCGTCCTGTTATTGTAGCAGAAGTGGACTTAACCGTCATTGCAGGAAGTTTCTGTTCCTAATGTTGCTATTAGTCAACTTGGAAGCTGTGCAGTTGCAGATTTTCAGTTACTGGTCAGAGTTCATTGTTTTATCAAAGACAAAAGAAGTGCCTTAGCCTAACTGGTGCAAAGAGTAAAAAATTATTTGTCACTGAAATATAGACCAAATTTAGAAAAATGCATCTAATTATGTGTAACAGAAATGTAAACTTTTATTATCTTTTTGTGAGGC
>JAPZDY010000003.1:19175685-19194867 GCA_029783645.1 Ctenochaetus hawaiiensis
TATTTTGAAGCCACACATATTTCAAAACTTGTGCAATGTTGACGGTGTTTGTGTTTTGTCATGTACACTATAATTTTGTTATTTTTATCCTCTCGTCCCAAGTACACTTCACGTAGCCATCACTGTGTGCGAGCGCCTGTTGTTGTTTTTTGGTTACGTCTGTTGCAAGAAGCGGGCAGTTTTAGTGCACACTTGCAGCATTGTTGCTTGTGGCGAGTGGTGAGAGTTTAATGATGTGTGTGTGTGTGTATGTGTGAGAAGGGGGATGTATTTTCAGCATTTGTGATGTTGTTTGATGTTTTCTTTTTTTAGGTACACTCTGAGCACCTCCAATTCAGCCATTGCTGCTCTTCTGTGTGCCCTGTACCCGCACTTTCCTGCTCACAGCACAGATAACCGGTGAGACTCACACCCGCATTCACACACTCACACACAGACACACACACACATACACACACACACACACACACACACACACAGGCTATTTTAACAAGACCATGGCCAATCAGTATATACTGATGCTTTTTGAAGTGAGTCTTTCTTTGGTTCGAAGTGGATGATATTTGACCTGAAAAGTGGAAACACAACATGTGAACCTTTGATTAGTGATCAACCTTGTGAATCTGAGGCCGCTTCAGTTTGTTGATGTAATAAATCATCACTTTAAATCATTAGAATTTAAAAAGGCTAAAACCTAAATATGATGCTGCTCTTGCTGCTGCAGCTACCACCTGCAGGCCCTGCGACACCTGGCCGTTCTGGCTGCAGAGCCACGCCTGCTGGTCCCTGTGGACGTGGACTCCCTGAAGCCCTGCTACGCTCTTTTAGAGGTCACCTACAAGGTACGTTCATCAAGGTTGGTCAGAGTGACACAGGTAGCCACAAACCTTCGAATGAAGGAGAATCTCCCAGAGCTCATGTGCTGGCCTTGCCTTGAGCAAGGCATCGACGTCATCACTTCAGTGCAGAGGCTGATTTTGTAGTTTTTTTTTTAAATAGTGTCACAGTGTGACTCAGGAATTAAAAAGTGAGATGTGAACCAACAAGGGAAATAATATTTAAATACTGATTTGTACTTATTCCTGCCGACAGACTGTATCTTTGTTTCATCGTAAACATGAAGGTTAAACATTAAAAATCACAAGTTAATGTGCACTTTGTGCTCTTTTTTCTTTAATGGGCCCATCTGTTTGATGTTAGAGGTTGAAACAAACTCAAACTTAAAGTACAATATGTACAGTTTTTGATATGGTAACATATACTTCTTCCCTCTCCCTCTCTGTTTCATTCTCTATCTCTGTCACACATACTTAATACATACATAGGCAAATCATCCATCTCTGCACTTCCTCTTGACAAGCTGTTTTACATGCAAACACGCACATACATCAGTTAAGATGAACCATAATGTACGTTATGTGCTGGTTTGAGTTGCAAGAAAAATGCTGCTCTGTTCTGCTTTTTGTCAGCGTCACTGCTGTCAGCTGAACCACTTCTTCCAACTCATGGTTCACATACTTGAGGTGTAATTTGTGCAACTTGCTCACACACAGAGCAAACTCTCTACTTGCAACTACGTAAATGAAGTCACCCTTTATTAGTTAGTTAGTTAGTTAAAAGAATGTGAATAAATCCACCACCACCAAGTAAACTATTCAAGTCAGAGAACATTTGAAAATATATGCAAATGGACCAAAGGAGAGCAAAAATGGGGAGAAAAAAACAGTTTAGAGTATAATTGTAGGTCAGATCAAGGTTTGACGCATTTAGTGATGCAGTCAGTCACAGCGTCTCAGTGCAGGACTACAGTGTGTCCATTCATTTCGGCCAAAGTTAAGTCATTTGGATCATGTGCGCTCATGTGGAGCAGGAAGCAGACATATGCCGTCAGCTGGTCCTGATGTCCTGCTTTTATTTCAAGAGACACTTTTAAGAAAATGGAAGTTTAAAAAAAAAAACATCTATTATAATGTTAAATCAGATATTAAGATGCATATGTGAGAACGACTGTAGATGTATTTCCAGTGTTTCATATAAACTCAGTTATTATCTTCCTACAGTCTATCTGGACCACTTCAGCATTTTTAAACATGTACATTTGAAAGCTATTGTTGCAATGCTGTTGTTATAGTTGTGCCTTCACAGTTGCAGTAAATAGCTCCTGAATTACAGGAGCAGTCATTTCTAAATCTCCCTCTGTGAGGTTTCACTGTTGCTCAGTATAGATGTGACCAGTTTAGAAATCTCGTTTTGTTCTCCTGGTTTTCTGCAGCACTCAGGCTCCATTACTCTTTCGTTTTCAAGTCTGACTGATTTAGCAGGGCGTCATTTGAAATAGAAATTATGTGTTTCTGAATCCTTCTTTAAAGCTTTCAGTAAAATCTAGGCCATTGTGGTTGTGAGCTAAAGCAGTTTTTGTGCCCTGTATGGAAAATGAGAAACATTACGTACAGTAGAAAAAGAAACATCCAATGGGAGGGTGGGTGGTAGAGCTTTAAGGATGTAAGATGGCTTGTGACTAGAAGTTTGCTAATTTAATCCCAGATCGTGTGGGAAAAGTGAAAAAGCAGCACCTCAGTTTCTCCTAAAGCACTAAAGCTCTCAACATTTCCTGCTTTGTATATCATGATGCAATGTTGGATGTTCATGTCAGCCTTGGGAAAAGATTCAAAAAATAATATTAACATATGTAAAGATAATTCCTGTGAGCACAAAAGCTTCAGACTGCTCTGAATATGATGGGGTTTTTTTTTTCAATGTTTCAACTTGAGGCCACAGCAGCGAGTTATAGATTTCACAGCTCCCCCTCAAAGTACAGAGACACACCCATCCATCTGCTTAGTCTGTCTTATTATTCCTACTGAGGTGATTTAAAGCAGCAACTGCGACCAGGACTCGTTGGATCAAGTTTTATAAAGAAAATATCCTCTGGTTTGTCCTCTGACATACTCCAGATGCTCAGCTTGAATTTCCTGATGGAAAATTGGCCAGTTTAAGATAAATGAGGAATTTTATGACTTGTGCATCACGTAAAGCTACTCTTATGGAGGCTCAGAATAAAAATGTAAAAATGTAGAGTTGCAAAAGGAGCGCAAAAGGTCAGCAATTTACACAGAGTGTGGTGTATATTAAAACACCCACACCTATTGTTTGCTATGTGGTGCTGCCACACTGTGAGTCTGGAAGTAAACACGGTGATGTTTGTCATCTCTTCAGGACACTATGTTGTCCTTTATCCCAGCATTCATGCATGTCAGCTAAGCAGAGAAACAACTATTTAATCTTTTTTGCACCTCATAAACACATATCTCATCCACTGTATCTCAGCAACCTCTGTCTAAATCACACATCTGGTTTGCATTAAATTAAATGAGCCTCTGATGCAACTGAAAGCATCTCTAACGACATTGGAATTTTTAAAAGTGGGTTTTCTAGATTTTTTTGTGCCTTTTATCGCAGACAGAAGAGACTTGAACCAGTAGACTTAAACAGGTCACAGGGATGTTGCAGGACACCCCACCACACAGGATTTAAACAGCAGATACTACAGAATTTCCACATATGAAGGAGGGAAGGAGGTTAAAGATGATGGTGGTTCCCCACAGAGAGGACCACCTCTGACAGCATTTCTCACTTCAATCTAAATCACAGCAGAAAACTCAGCTGGACACAAACACTACACGACATCTGTCACTCGTCATGTGAGAGAAGTGTGTTCATGCACATTTTACACACACGTTTTAATGGTTACTGAGCGTAATAAACAATCTTTTCATCCTTATACAAGAAAGCCTGTTTAAACTTTGATATCACTCACATAAAAGCTTATTTTTAATACTTTATCTGAAAGTGCTGTAAGTAATATTATGTGTAATTACTGTTTCATTAAAGAGAAATACCCAGAGTCCTGCTCTTCTGGCAGCGTAACATGTAGTAATACTGAGTATCAGCACACTTACATGCAGCTGTCGGGTCTTTGCAGAGCTTACAGCTCAAATTCATGCCGTTGAGCCTGTGAAACCGTGCACACATGACCCTTTGCACTTGTGCATGTTGTAATGTTGAGTGATGTAATCTTCCTGTTGTTACAGGAGACAAAGTGGTATGACGAGACGACCGTAGAGCTGATGGCTCCCACCATGCTTCCTGAGCTGCACCTTCTTAAACGGGTAAAGCCTGAGAAAAACACACTTCACACCTTCTGAACTTCATAAAACCAAAATGAAACTAGACTGTCAGAGGAGCTCTCTGTCTACCAGGGATTAGTAACAGCATAATTTCCTTGTGTTGACCACATTATTTATAAATAAAACAAACACCACCGACCCTCTTAACGCATTTTTTTGCTCTAATTTGTGTTTATTTGTTGCAGGTGAAGGTGAAGGGACCACGATACTGGGAACTGGCCGTGGACCTCAGCAAAGAAACACAGCACCTAAAGTAATAACAGATGAAAATTACAATAAATCTCATTTTTAAAAATAATGGTTTTACAGGTAATCTATCAAATGGATCCAGTAATTACATAGTGTAAATCTTAGTTGGATCCAGGAGAAAAATTTGATCTCATATACTGATTTGGTCGACTGGTTTTGAGGACAGTTTCTCTCCTCTTTCCCTCAGGTCCATTCTGTCCAGAGATGGCGTGCTGTATGTAAAACTACGAGCTGGCCAGCTGCCCTACAAGGACGACCCTCAAGGCTGGAAGAGCCTGCTGGCCTCCACCGTCAACCACCGCAACTTGGGAGTCAGAGCCTTCAAGGTGAACACATGAAGATTTCACACTTAACCAATAACAGCATCATCAGAGGTCCATTTAGTGTTTTTACAACAGAGTGATCTGACTTTGAGAATACATAAAGACTGAACCTTTTGAATTCCCACCTTTCTTTATATGCTGTGGTTGAAGATGGCTGACAGGGTGGCCAAGCTAGCAATGCTACATACAAGCTAATCCACCAGCTTGTTTTCAGCCAGCGTGCTGTTGACTTTGGAAGACATTACCTTGTTATCTCACAGAACAAACTCACTGTGGGTTTTGACAATGTTGACTTCCTACTTTCTATTTAGATTATATTTACAAATGTACATTCACAAGCATCAGAGAAAAAAAAAAAGAAGTTTGCTGTGTAATAACACAGCAGCACTGAGGAGTGTCCTCTTTATCATCTCATATTTCTCAAGACTTCCAAGACATTTCTGCTGGAAATGTCCTGACATGTTGACAAAATAGACCCAAAATTATAATGTGCATGACTTAGAATGATTTAGTTTGGATTTTCTCCGTAATAACGGGGTCTAAAGCAGAGCCACATATTTTGAGAAAAAAGGTTTGCACTAATAACAGATCAGAAACAGAAGGGAATGGCATTGAATTGACCTTCTCCCTGGTGACTGGTTGTGTCCAGTCTTGGCAGGTTGTCACTACAGGTTCAGCAGGCGGCTGTGTGGTTGACAGACTATTACCGGTTCCCTGATGGCCTCAGTGTACGCTGTCAATACACGGGCCAGTCCAGAGGGCAAAAACAACAAAACAAAGCACACATTATTTATTCCACTCGTCCACACTGTCCTTCCTCTTCTTCATTTTCCTTCCTTCCTTCATCCCTCTCTCCTCACTGAACTGTCCGTTCACCCTTTTCTTCCATTAATTCCTCTGATCCTCTTCCTTTACTGCCTTCTGTACACTTCCCTGCTTCTCTATGCTTCCTTTTATGTGTTGATTCATGTGAACGATTTTACAGTTTCTTTGTGTTTTTGCAGCCTGAAGCCATCTCCACGTTCACTTCAGAGCCAGCCTTGGTGTCTTTTGCTGAGTTCTTCTGCAAAACATCTGAAGGAATGAAACATGTGAGTCTATAACACATCAACATATGTAGATGTAGGTGTACTCTAAAGCAAGTTTCACTCCTTAAATAAATTGCCTTGCAGCCAGTTTACCTTCCTGAGAAAGCCTGGGGCTGGTTTGACTGATCGAAAGTGAAGAGTCTGTTGTTGGTTCCACAAGTCTGAAACGATGTATTGTACGTCTGTGATCCCAAAAAGTAAGAAATTTTGAAGGTGTTTTGACTTCAATCATGAAAAGGTCACCGGATGTTTTATCAGAGCATCGATGGAAGTTGAGCACTAATTAAATAACACTTTGTACGACATTATTCAGAGTAAGTGTGTGTGGTTGATCTGGCTCTCACTGCAGAAACTCTCCGCTCTGTTGAAACTCGCCAACTTCCTTCCAGACAGCTCATTTAACTGAGGAAAACACCCAGACATGTTTGTTGTTATTTTTTTTTCAAGAACAAATAATCAAATTCTTCTGGCACCTCCGGGTCTCTGCTAAATATTATGTATCCTGTTTATAAGCATCCTCATATCAATTGACAGATGTGGAAAACTTATGTTTTTGAACATTTAATTTATAAAAAAGTTAGAAAACTTACATAACCAACAGCAAAGAGGCTAAAATGATCATATACAACAGGAATAATAATATCAAATGGCCTGGAAAAATGCATTTTGGGAAATGTAAAGGCTGTTTCCTTGTAACATGCAGCACTTAAATATTCTGTAGCTCTCCTGAATAACAATAGATTACATGCAAACACACAATAAATCAGCGTTTAACATAAATAAGAGTTTACATTACTTTAACAGAAAGCAAACTTGTTTCTCAAACAAACAGTTAATCTTTCAGTAGATATGAATCTGAAGTAAAACAGAATATGAAGTGTTTAACAGACTTTCCGTCTGTTTGTGTACGTTTAATTAAATAGATTGTGCTTCATGAACTGGCTCCTTCAAACAAGTGTCTGGACAAGTTTCCATAGTTTAACAATCACTGTGGTCTTGACAAAGATCTTGAAAATATTGTGGGAAAGAAATTCAACCATGACTTTGACTCAAACTTCCAAAAACAGATTTATAAAAGAGATTAATGAGGAAAGGTCTCTGATATGCAGCTGCCTTGAATTCCCTGGAAACATTTTTTTTATAATCTCAAGGCTTTTTAGATAAAAAAAATGATTCAGTACTCCTCTGATACTACACATGAAGTAGAGTTCAGTAGTCATTCGTAGCCCAAATCAGGCTGTAAATACAGTTGTGTAATGACTGGGATGTCTGATTTTTCTCAAAGTCAGAAAAAATATCACTGATGACACCAAGAGACGTACAGTATTGTGGCTTTTTGGAGGTGAGAGGTCTGAAGAAAGAAAGATGCTTTTTATTTGCAACGTGGAAATGTAAGATCAAGCTTTGTCTCTGCACAATAACAATCCTAACATTACATAAAGTCAGGATTTTTTGTCCATTCTGCAACTATTTGACTAGTCTTTTATCAACAATAAAAGTGAGAAATAAAAGAGAGAGAAAACATGAAGATGTAATGTCACCTTTTAGACCAGCAGGAAAAACACAAATAAAGACATTTTTTTGTGTGAAAAATGCAAAACTGTCCAAACACGGCATGTTTGTGTTCATGTAGGATTGCATCACTTACATTGAGCAAGCTAAATGAGGGAGAAAACCCATGAGAAAATGGTTTTCAGGGTCTTTAAATGCAGCAAACACTGAAGGCTTTTGTGCTGCAACAGGGCTTGAACTGCGTGTCATACACATGGTACTTAAAGAGTTAAAAATAGATTGTAAAGATTGTTGTGACCAAAGCTATTAATCGCTTGACACCTATTTTCTGAGTAACGAGGCTGCTTTGTCACAGCTCTGGGTTAATTAGTTGGATTACCCAGAGGTCTCGAGCTCCAACTTGCACAGTGAAATGGAAGAAAATTTGTCATTTTGCAGCGTAACGTTCTGTAATTAGATTTAACAGCATGGCAATTCCTTCAGTTTCTTTCTTCAAGACATCCAACAAGTCTTTTAAAAAGTTATTAATTTTGTGTGTAGGAACTCTATAAAAAACACAAACCTCAACGCACTTGTTGGTATGTAATGAGGGTTCTTGCTCAAATGCCAAAAAACCACATGGAATGGAAACTCGCAAGCACAAATGGGGGGAAAATTGAATCAGGATGGTTTCATGCAAATTTCTCTTTAGGTCTGCATCTAATTAACAAAACGATGTGTGTTCGAATGGAGAAGTGCAACGTGCTTACAGATGTCACCCTCATCAGTATCAGAATGCAGAATATAAAGAGAAGTCTATCTAATAATCTAAAACAGAAAAATGGATCCTAATCAATCATTTAAACTGTAAAACAGCAAAACAAGCAGCAGAAAAGAGATGCATATGTTGAATAAATTGTTCACTAGCTGCTAAAAACAACCAAATGATATCAACCATTTGAGCTTTTTTTCACAGACCAGACCATTTATATAATGCTTGCATTAATGTGTTTGCGTTCCTGAACACTCCCTCACTCTTTCACTCTTTACTGTGTTTGCAGAGGGAGGATACTCTCGTGTTGTTCTCAGCGATGCTGTACGAATGTGTGACGCAGGAATGTCCGGAGATGCTGCCCACATATATTGCTATTGAGCAGGTAACACGCATGTGTTGTTGCTCTTGTATTGCTTGTAACTGTTCCAGCGTTTGTATTGCAATCACTTCAGCAGGTGACAATAAGAAAAAAAAAATGGCCAAAAAAATAAATGAGAGAAGTGTTCAGGGTTCAGTCTGATAGGCTCCTTATCTCAAGTTAGTTTCCAGTCACTAGATTGTTTTCTGAACCAGCAGATTTCTGCGAGTTTGAAATCAATTTGAAAACTTTTGTGTGTGAAAAATAGATAACTGGATATATTTGATCCCTGTCAACATTAGTGAGGCAGAATATGTAAATATACAAATATAAATGTAAAGCAGCAGAAGTCTGGAGGGTGAAGCTGCTGTACTGTCATAGTATCTGTTTTTAAAGCAGATAAACTTCAATCCGTGAACTTGATATTTCCTGAGCTGCTATTACTTGCTTTAACTAAGACAAATACAAGCAGGAACTTAACCTTTTTTGGAGATGTGTGTAAATGTCCATCGTGATCTTCTAGCAGAACATGGGAAACATGAGTCCTCTTGTCTCTCAGCTCATAAAATCTAAATTCGAAACATGTTTGTGTCACGTATGTATTTGTGAGTGTGTGTGTGTGTGTGTGAGTGTGGGTGAGTTTCTGAGGTAATTTCTGCTCACTGATAATACCGTGTGCTTTCTTCTCTCTGCGGTTCAGCATATGTGACACAGCTTCCTGTGGTTGTATCTTATAGCTCCGAGCTGCGTGTATATAAAGTTAACACATGTGCAAATGTGTCAAAATAGCACACATATATGTTCACATATGTGCAGCCACACCAACACTGAAAAGTCAAAAGCCACAGACATGAAGGTCACAAGATGCACTGTAAAAAATTATCTGGAGGTAGAAATCCCAGAGCTGGTTTACTGGTAAAATCTAGTACTTTTTTATGTTAAAATAAAATAAAAAATAGTATAAAATCTTTAGGTCACTTGCAGAGAAAACAATCATTTTTTTCCATGTGAAGGTATATGAAGGTGTGTGTTGTCTTGGGTGTCTCTCAGGTGGTGGGTGCTCTGCGGCGGGGCGACCTGCTGCAGACCTTCCCCCTGTGGCAGATGCGCCTGGTGGTGGAGCTGTGGGACAGCAGGGTGCTGCAGGGTCCCGCCAACCGTCACGACGCCCTGCTCACCTCCGAGTTTCTGCCTGTCATGAAGAACATGGTGGACGTGGCACTGGACAGCTGGCTCACAGGTGCGGAGGGTCGAGATGCCTTTACGATTTTATACTGAGAGCAAAATGCAGCTGAGAAGGTTATAAGTTTTATTTAGTTACATTTTCAGTTTTCTTTTGACTACATGAGATGAAAAGCTAACAGTGGCTCTGTCACAATGTCACATGTGCTGGATGTGTTTCGGCTTGTTTTTACTGTAAAGGGTGTAACACAGTAGTGTAGGACAGCCTTTGTATACACTCACACGCATTCCATCAGCGACACATGCACACGCACACACACTGTTAACACATGCACTGGGAGAGGCGTGGGAAGCAGGTGAAGTGGTTGGACGAGGCTGTGATCATGTAAACAGTAACATGCCTTCACTCTCATGTTCTGGCAGCAGTTTCAAAGGCAAAGCAAACTAACTTGACCTCAATCGTCAGGAATGTTGCTGTTCTCTGGAACTCACCCATTAAAGAAATATGTGTCCAGATTTATCCTTGTTATTTTTTTATGACTCTTGTTTTTTACTCTCCTGCTTTCAGAGAAATTAGTCCTTCTCCGCAGGCAGTGCTGCAGTGAATTTAAACATGAAAGGCATTATAATATACTTAAATGTATTCAAATTTCACATTAATGAGGGTATGCTGAGAGCACGTCATGGTGAACACAGGGAACATTTCTGAAGTCAGGTTTAGTAATATCATTTAATTTGAACTAATTTTGGTTCCATATTTAAACTTCTATTTTGTTTATGCAAAAGCATGATTCCTATGTAAAATGAGTATTTTTCCCTGTGGAAAAAAGCAGACTGTCTTTACTTGAAACAGAGGGCAGAGTTTTCTATTAAGAATGAGAAAAAAACACGAGAAAAAATCTGGTGGTGCGAATTCTCTCAATTCATTCTCTCAAATCACTTGTGCATGTTATTTAAGAGTGAATGTGTCGGTCTCACTGGTTCTTGCATGAGGCTCAATGTTTCAATCAAATCATCAAGGCTTTTGATTGAGATAAACAGTTTTAGCTGTTTATTTAGAGGCAGACACGTTTGATCAAATGTTTTTGATCTTACAGAGTGTCGGCGTCATCCTGTCTGCTTTCCTCCATCTTTACCCAGAAACAAGAAACAAGCTGCTTTTTTTCAGCAATATTTGCTCATAATTTGTTTGATACAAAGAAAATTTGGTTTGTATTCGTGCCTGGTTAAAGGAAGACATTTATTTTAAAGGCAGCTGAAGGAACAGCTGTTAAGTATATTTTTTAAAAAAAGTCCTGAATTAAATTATTTGTATGTCTTGTGTGTTTTTTCTCTCCTAGACAACAGCTCAGTGTTGAGGTCCTACATGAGGGGCGAGGCCTTGCCTAAGGTCTCCCAGTCCACCATGCTGGCCTGTTTCCTGGTGTACCGCTCCATCCCCTGCCTCAGGAGCACACACACACAGCTGGAGGGTGAGACAAACACACGTTTTCACTATTGATGTGCGAATCTTTAACTTTGATTCCTCATGGTCACAATTAGATTTAGATCCATTTCTCTATTGAGTGAATAAAAACAGGTACTATTTTTATTCTCTTGCACAAGTTTAGGGTGAACAGGGATGGAAACAGGCCTTCATTTGCATTTGTTTGTGTTGACCACATTATTGGAGGCTGGGCTTTTTTATGTACCTAAATGAGTCTTCTTTAGAAAGCCCCATTCAAACATCCTGCTCATATGAAACAAATGCAAAGTGCAGGAGAAAATGACTCTTGTGTTGGTGATGTTAAACTCATCTGAAGCTCCCTCGTCTCTCTTTCTTCAGGCTGCAGCTCACTCGGGGATTTACTGTCGCGCAGCAGCCAGCTTGGCATTCCTCTCAGAGACCTGCTGAGGCTGGTACCTGTCCTGCTGGGCTCTGCATCTGGACCACAGACGCTGCAGGATTTCCCTCTGCAAGCATTTTGATCCTGATGCTCAGTGCTGGTCAACTAACCAGTGAACTCTGAAAGACGCAGGTCATAGCCTTAAGTTCTCACTGCGAACAAAGGTAGGACAGACAACCGATTTTTACCTGTGACACCTGCAGGTGTGTGCAGCAAAAGGGACAAAATGTGACCGTGAGAGGTCTTTTGTTCTTACTGCGTCACTGCTGCACAGACGCTCTGTCGATGAGAAGAAGTTGTTGGAGAACACAGACTTTGTTTTCTTCTCAGCCACTAGAAAATGAGAAAAAAAAAAAACTAATAGTAGAGTTTTGTAATATAAGATTTCTATTTAGTCTTTTTTTTACAGCATAAAGAAAGTTATACTGCATTAATGATGCAGGACATGTACCATTTTTGTGGAATAAAAAATACAGAATGGGGACTTTTCTCAGTCAGTATCACTTACCTAAAAGTCCCACTGCAAGACATCTTTTCTTTACTGCCTAACGACGACGGAAATGACTGATCAGTACAATGTGAAAGGATTCGGCTGTAGCCACACCAGTGCCCGCCCTGCCTGTGTGAGCTCTACTGAGTCCACATCACTGTTGTGAAGATGAGACGACAAAGGCAAGACAATAAAACAGAAAAGTAGCTGCACGTTTCATGAATACTGTGGTTTATCTTGTGTCTTGATGTTTCCCCATGAGCCTCAGTTCTCACGGTACAGAAGATGTTCGCTGCCTTTGTTTTCTTTTCTGTCGTTTCTTTTTTGTTCTTAGTAGGTCGACCACTTTGAAGAGAATCTTCGAAATCACTTTAATTTCTAAGCTTTCTTATGTTTTACAAACTAAATGAGGTCTTGTTTATTAAACCATCACAAAAAAAAACTGCACTCAGTTTATTTTGCTGCATTTTCTCACAAACTGAAACTGTTCGGCCTTTTTTTACGCCGTTGTCCGTCATGTCTTGTTTATTTAGCACGGATCTTGTTGTGGTGCCAGTGTTGACCCGCTTTCATCAAGATGAAGGTTTTTTTCAAGAGGATCCAGGATCAAAACAGGCTGTGGGTTTTTTGGGTTTTTTTTTTGCAGAGGTGGTTTCCTACATGAATGGTGCCCCTTGATCAACCTGTGGCATTTCTGTATTAAACAATGTCGTCCACAGATAAGACTGGATTTACTGATCTGTTGCGTTTATTGGACAAGAGAAGTTGGCCTTTAGTGTAACAGTCTGTATTTTTATCTCTGACACTCAAATAAACCAAATAATGCCTCAAAATTGGTTTGTGAATCTCTAAAACTGTGAATATACAGCATGGCCTAAGATCAAGCTGCCAGCCTCTTATATTCAATTTTATTTAGGCCTTTTGCAAAGTATTTAATGAAAAGACCACGTTAATTACAATCATTATATACATTCATTTTATAACATTAATTTGCACAAATACACAAGAAGAATACATTTTGTTTTGGAGAGATAAAAGACAACGAGTTTCTCGCTTTATTTGGATACAGATGTCAGAGCAGATGTTTTTAATTAAGATCACTAATTAACCAACCAGACAAATCTGTCTTTATGGGTTTATTCACAAATCCAATTTGGTCTTTAAAACGGTAAAAAAATAAGATTTTCAGTTATGAATCAAACATAAATGACAACAAATATAATCAAAGAAGTAATCAGAAATAAAAAGATACAAAGTCAGCATCACTGATGCGTGAAGAGCCATGACTGCTTATGAAATCAGATATCGACTACACTGTCTGGGTGTTTTCTTGAATATATTCACACTGTGATGAGACGGTGTTGGATTTTCTCATGTATGTCAGTATTGTGTTTAGCTAACAACTTTGAAACCCAAGACTGTGGGACTTTCCTACCAGATGCCATTCCTATCAGATGGTGGAAAGTCCAAATCATCACCAAAATCTAACTGACCATTTTCTAGGGCAGATCCCTGTTTGTCTCATGAGATTTTGAAGAACCAAACTCAGTTGTGGTAGACATGATGTGGGAGTTACAAAGGAAGAGATTTGAGGTGAAGAAACTGCGTGAGGTGAAAACAAAAGGTGCTTGCGTGTGGTCCAAAAGCAACAGGAAGTTCACTTATGTAGGATTTCTGCAAGTCCATATCAAGTCAGAGACTCAAGATTATCTTAAAAAAAATGTCTTAAATAACAAAGTGAAGTTGCTTTGCTCATTAGTCTTCATGACTGACTCTATCTTTAAGGCTCGCAAGCTCACAATCTACTGCCACTCCCTACGTATTGCAACAGATGTGAAAGTGTGACCTAATCTTTCCTGAGTAGGTGCCATCAAAATTAACATTTACAGTTTGTGGTGGTGGGTGAAACAAAACTCTTCAGTCTCCAAGAGCTTGCTGCAGTGTGACGTCCTCTGTCTTTCCGCAGCTTCAACTCAAACCCTTTGGTGATTCTTCCTTCCTGTTCCAGGTGAAGCTGAACGGCGGCTGCATGAGTGAAAGTCACAACACGCCCCCTCATGTCAGTAGGATTCTGTTATCTCAGTTTGACTAACCAGGCCGACTTCTGCAAGGCTTTATCTCAACACCTGTACTGTAGTTTGACCTGCTTATCGACACGGTCAGCAGTTGGAGCTTCAGCACCGACTTCAACACACGCTCACATTAAAAGAGTCCAGTTGTTGAGGTTTTGATCAACAAGGTCCCTCAGTCACTCACAGACATTAAAAACTGCATCTTGGCTTTAAAAGTTGCTTGAAAGTGTTGGATTTTGCCTCCAACAGAGTTTCAAGATCCTAAAGTGATGTGCTGAGTTGTTGTGTGGGAGGATGTGCAGTGTTTCTTGAGTCTCACTTGCCAACAGCTTTAAGAACATTCCAAAGCAAATGGAAAACATCCGAACAAACAAGTGGTTAACACCATCCTCACAGAGCTGCAGCACAGAGAGCAGCTCCTCACAGTCAGATCAGAGTCTTTAGATGCTAAAATCCATGTTTTTTAATTTGTTTTTACCTTCAAGTTAGATAGTTATTGTCTAAACATGAATTCACCTACCAAACTGCCTACAAATAGCTGTAACATTTTGTTGGTTGTCAGTCATTATTTGTGCAAAAAGCATCTTATAACTGTAGATCAGTGTCTTTTCTATCTGTTCTAAGTCTACTCTTCCTCATACCAAGGCTAATTCCCCTGGTCTGGGCGGACAAAGCACAGGATTTGACACATCTGTTAAGCTCTGAATTTGCTGGTCCACCCACGTTCAAACAGCATTGTGCTTCCTGTTGAACAAAGTATCAAACAAAACCTTCTTTGAAGGATTTTCTCCAAATTTTAGCTTTGTAAAGGCCCAAAATTAGTAACCAGACATGACTCACATGCCTTGAAACCTTTAGACTTATGACTGTGTGGATTTGCAGTTTGATTTTTCCACAAGAAGACATTTTGTGGTTGTTTCTGTTATGTCTTTCTTGCATACTTTCCTGGCTTTTATCAGCTCTGAGAGTTGTTTTGGGTGTATACTTGACATGGTTCTTGTGTTCAAGTAAACAGCAGTCACTCCCCATGTGACGAACAAATGATAAAATGTTGCTTTAACGCCTCAAAATGTAGCATTTAGTAATAACAAACCAGATAAATTTATCTCACACTTTAAATTTAGCAGCATCTGAGACTCCTCCCACCTCCTTCCTCTGTGTGCCACTCATGTGGTGTCATGTATGACTGGGAATCCAGTATCACAGTGTAATTTGACAGATAACCAGGCTTTCAGTTTCTGGATGTGTGTTTAGCTTGCCGATAATGTGTGTGTGGTTTCTTGGAAACACGTTGCACGTCAGTCAGTGAGTCTTAACAAACATTCCAGAGAAGCGTCCCATGACTTTAACCGGTTAGCTGTAAGTCCAGGGGCAGACAGGAACTGGGACAGCCCATGGTGTGTTTTCAGGATGATCAAAGTCTGGTGGTTTTAATAGTCCCTCAGTCTCCTCTGAAGGCCGTTTAAATGTCTCTTGGTCTTTCCTGAACTTATATTAGCTTCTTTTCTGAAGCCACAGGGCCACAGTGTGATATATGTAAACAGCTAAACACAGAGAGAAGCAGAAAAAAAAGAGGATTTACTGATTTTACTAGCTAAGTGATGCCTCGCGCTGGCAGGGAGACACTCAGTCTGAACCGGTTTCATCTCATCACAAGATGCAGGCTGTTTGTGGGTACACATGCTTGTTTATCACATATGTAAATGGACTGCATTGTATTTATATATTTTCTGGTCCGAGCGACCACAGGAAGCAATTTTGGGTTTAGTGTTGCCCAAAGACAGACTGGAGGAGCTGGAGATTTTACCATCGACCCTCGGATAAGTGCACAGCCCACTCTGCCTCCTCAGCCACAGCGATGGTGTGTTTAGGTCCTGTCTACCAAAAGGCATCTGCCTGTTTTTTTTATAACTTGTTCCAACCAGGGATGTGATTAAAAAGATGATTCAAAGAGGGACAAAGGGTGTAAAACAGTGAAAATGAAACTTAACTGAAGCTGACTTTGTCTGATCTTCAATTCGTTGTGGTTGCTCTCTGAATTGAAAATAACAGCAGATGACTCTAAAACAGAAAATACTGTTTGATACTGACGTAAAATCATGGAGAAGATGAGGCCCTGTTGAATGTGTCAGAAGTCACTGAAGTCCTGACTTGAACCAGTCCTAGATACAAACCCAGCCAGATGTTAGCCTGAATCCTTCAGGATAGTTCTGTCTTATCTATATCTATACAAACATCTGCTGACACTAATCATGGGAGCCCCACTAATTTAAGCGAGAGACATTCTTTCTCGACCATTTCACTGAATAACTGGAATAATTTACACATTGCAACATCCTCAACTGACTTTTATGCCTCTTAACAGTAATTTTCTGACTTATCATACGACGGCACGAGCAGGTCAAGATTTCCGCTGCCATTAGCTGATTCCCAGGAGCATGATTTATGATTTTTTACAGCCTGTTTCATCCTCCCACTCTTCTCCCTGTTCTGATTCAAAGTACAAAGTGTGTGAAGTTCACAGTCATTTCTTTGGGAGATAAAAACTTGGCAAATTGAACTTGGAAGTTCAAAACTTAAAATGTCATTTTAGCTTGTATCATTTGCCATCGTCGGTGCATGCACCTATATGCAGTTTTAACACAGACACTTGATTTAGTATGTGGGTCACAGTAATGCTAAGTACATCTCAGCATGATGAGTTCATTGCATCACATGTTAAAGCTGATGCAACATTGGCCTAAATTGCCATTATTCTAATATAGCTGAGGAGCACAGTGATGCTTAACCCTAAAACATCCACTTTTTTGGACCTTTTTTTTTATTTAAATAGCTAAATGGAAAGGCTTTTAAAGAAAACTTTTAGGCCAAAATGCATATATGCATTTGTGAATTTGTTAGGGGATCAAACAAACTGGAAAATGTCCAGAAAAGGCAAAAATGTAAATATTTAAATTGTAACAAGTTGTGCTTAGTCAATAGCTTCAGTGGATGTAAAAGGGTTAAAAATCAAACACAAAACTGCACAGCATACCAAGTGCAACCTCCACAGTTGCAAAAAGTTTGAATCCACCTCCATCATCTGTAAGCAGGAGGAAGCTGGAGGAAGCTGGAGCGCCTCCTGAGGGAACCCACACAAGCGTTGGGAGAACATGCAGAGGCTCCACAGAAAGTCCCCGCCCCAGCAGAGAATCAAATCCAGGACCATCTCGCTGTGAGGCAACAGTGCTTAACCGCCGAGCCATCGCGCTGCCCCTCAAACAGAATGTAAGATTGTGTAATAAGTGTGGGAGTTGTATTCTGTCCCAGACTACACTGCGGCATGTGTTGGGAAACCTTGGCTGAGCGTTGTGTTTGTAAGGGCTGTCTATCTGTATCGGGCCTGTGGGAAAAAAAGAGCGCTGCCTCCACGAACAAATCCTGTCGTGTTTGTTTCCACAATAAGCCAATCTAAGTGCGTCTCCGCGAACACACCCTCCAACCCCGAGCCTCTTTCTCACGTTCTAACTTTACACGCAGGAGCACACAGTATTCAAGTGAATTATATTTCACATAAAACTTATAAATTGAAAAATGACACTTTTAAGGACTCCGATCTGACATGAGCTAACATTTGAAACCACAACTGAAGAGATACAACTGGGTGTCTTTGAAAGGAGGATTTAAAAGGAGAGTTATTTGTTGTTGTTGTTGTTGAACATGTCCTTCTGTTTTTCCTTTAAAATCTTTTCAGCACATTGTTGAAGCTGAGAAAACAGTCCTAACATTTACAGAAGTCTTCCTCTTCTAACTCTCTCAGTTCCACTAATTTAATCAACTGATTTAAGTCTCCTCTTATAGAAATAAGTTTAAATTTTGAAAAATACATGTACTAGCTTTCTGTTAGGGGTTAAGTTAAGATAACACTTTATCATAAGTCTGTATAAAGGCCAAAGGATGTTAGCTTAGCTTAGCATAAAACATGGCAGCAAAGGGAAACAGCTAGCCTGACTGTCACAAGGTAACAAAATCCATCTGTCAGCATCTTAAAAGCTCACCAATTATCACTTGATGTCTTGTTTGTTCAATCTGTTCTGTAACCAAACTGTAAAAACAGCAATTTGTGGTTTTGGAGGGTTTTCTGTTGTCAGCGTTTCTTGCCTCCAGTGTAAAAACTGTCAGGCTAGCTGTTGCCTCCTGTTTTAAATGGTAAGCTAGGATAACTGATTGATGGCTTCTGCTTTATATTTCACTTTTCCTTTAAAACAAAGCAATGTGTTGCTCATGTTTAATACTCGTCAACCAGATTGGAGGAAGAGTGTTCATCATTTTCCTTTTTTTTGGACCTATAAATCATCTCAGGACCTCTTAGTTTAATATCAGGACTGAAACCATGTGTAGGACTTAGCGCACAAATGCAGGTTATATAAGATGATGGAATTACAGCAGACGACATTTGGATCTTCTATGGGACAAATTTATTGACAGAAGTTCATAGTTCCGACATGACAACAGATTTCTACTTCTCAGCAGCACTTCAAAAGAAAATTTACATATCTTAACAAGAATTTTCTCACTCAGCATTTATGCAGGAACTCGGCAAGGGTTCATCTCAGTTTGTTAAAAAATACAGAAGTGTGTTTTCACAGGAGGAAGTCACCGCATCCATCTCAATGAGACTCGAGCGGGAACATTTTGGTTGATACTCCCAAACATTTGCAGCAGTGACGTTGACACCCTTCCCAATCCGCTAGCATGTCTGCTTTTGAGCAAGGCATCAAAAGCTGAACGAAACAAGCTGCAGGGAAGTCACCCCAGCTTTAGCCACAACTTCTGCTTTTAATTCCTCTGTGTGTTCATGAAAATGTGCTGAATTCCCCTGTCTTTTTATGCATGCCAGCTTTTAATGCTTCTGCATAATGTCCTGTATTATAAATACATGAAACATGAAAGAGGAAAGGAGAAGGATGACGAATGTCTTCTGCAAGTGGGCGATCTGGATTGTCTCACTGAATGTGGCTTTAATTTTAACTTCCAGTTTTTTTGGTATTCTCTGAATGGTCCTTGTACCGCTGTTAGTGCTTCATTGTGGAATAAAGTTC
>JAPZDY010000003.1:19204634-19224668 GCA_029783645.1 Ctenochaetus hawaiiensis
TCTTTTTTGAGGTTTTTTTCTCCGTGCCATTTAATTCACCTCCATAATTTTAGTACTTTCTTTTTAAAGGCGTATTATCACGATGATCACACATTTTGAGATGTAACTGAACTATTGTTATTAAAGTTTTTGACAATAAAGCAGTCAGGTTAAAGGTTGGAAAAAACAAAGCATAAAGTAGAAAAAACATCCTAATATTATCTCTTTTTTTGGAGAACAGTGTTTAGTACGTTTTACTTTGTGAATAAGGTGAAGCAAATGTCTTCATTCTTTACACAGGCTTATAGCGACACATAGTGGAAAAGTACATGCATTACATCAAGTGTGCAGCTTTGTATCTGTAAGCAGGTGTGGTTCTCACTTTTGTATATAAATATAAAACATTGCACTCAATTAACAACCCCACTACTGGCCAGAGAAAGTTTAGAGTTATCTCATATGTTTAGATTTTTACCTTTCAGACGTCAGCTTTTGGCGGGGAGACTGGTGGTGAGAGCTTTTTGACATCTTTTAGACTAAATGATCACTCAGTTGGTTAAAACCTGGATTGTATGTTTTAATCAAAGACTAAAGTAATGATTTATTGCAGCCCTGCACTCCGGTGTCCAGGTTTCATGAGTGATTCAAGTCAGCCAATCTCTCAGCATCAAATGAACAGGACCTCTCTGCCTCCACCTGCTGGTTGAACTTGAAAACTGCAGAATTTTAGACCTTTCAACCCCTAAACTACTAAGATATCTCATGGAAGCATCTTAATAATGTTAACACAGTTTTCCTCTACAACTTCTTAATTTTATCTCAAATATGTTTACCCATTGCTTAATTATACATGTGTTGTTGATTATTGTCGTCTTGTAAGGTGTGTATCTTGATTTACTGTAGACGGCCGTTGGACCTCGACACTAAAGAATTAGGCCTCTATATTAATAATTAAAGTGCTTTAAGTATCTGAGTCAAGATGCTCAGGACTGTGGCTCATTTTTTTAATCTCTTACCCCTTTGATGAAGGCTATTAGATACATTTTCATAATAAAGAATAAACCAAGAAACTGTATCTTTTATTTGCAGAAATCTTGTTTTATTTCACAGAACATTCTTTAAAAGGTGCTCAAAAGATTTATTCATGCCATATTAATATAATTGAGAAAATATACAACTTTAATAAATTTGTAGCTGCTTTCTTAATCTGTTTAGGAAATATTTTGAGACTGTGTTTTACTCTGAACATCCAACCGACAACTAAAAGTTTTAAAGAAGACAAAATACTTACAAGTCCAGGGACCAAAAAATGTGCCTGTTGTCTTCAGTGATGGTTATTGCCAGAAGAGGGCAGTGTTTTCCACATCATCCCTGTCAGCTCAGTGTCTGTGTGCTGGAATTAAGGCTCAGCATGTTTGTGCCCTCCAGCACAAAATCAGTGGACTCTTTCAAACGCTGCCATTTCCAGAGGGTGAACGTTTGAAGCCCCGCCCCCCCAGGAATGGCTGGTATTGATTGGTTGGTGGGTGCCAGCTGGTGATATTGATTGGCATACTTAGAGGCAACAATGAAAGAAAGCAGTGAGAAACAGTCAGGTTTTGTTTCACACAGTAGATCAGCTCAGTGAGGACAGAGACAGCTGTGGTGATGCATTAGGCTAATTTAATGTGAGTGTATGTGTGTGTGTGTGTGTGTGTTACACACACAAACTCATTGATTGAGCTGCAGTTGAAGCTTTTTAGTAATAGTGGAGCAGACGTCAGCTGCATCTGTTCAGGGCCCTGCTCAGGATGTAAATTAAGTATATTATTTAAAGGAATATTCCATTTAAAATCTACAAAAAGCTTTTAAAGCCAGAAGACTTGAAATATCTTAAAAATCATGCAAAATCTCTGAGGCCCCCCATCAACCCCTTTCTTTCTTTGTCATAGACATATGCATATAAACACTGACAAGTAAAGCTTATTGCAAAAACATTTTTAATTTAATAGTCACAAAGGCGCAAGATAATACAATGAATATTTGCAAATCAATTAAAGTGAGAGACGAAGAAGAGGGAGGAGGAGAGAGTGATGAAAGAAGTGGGGATTGAATGAAACACAGACACAGACAGATGCAGCAGAGTGAGTTTCATTTTTTCCTGAACAAAAAAGATACATTTTGATTCATTTGCCACATGAAAAGTTTTCATACCCCAGGCTGCCGCACAGCTGCAATACCTATACAGCTCAACAGGGGGCAGTGGCCTTACATTTTGAGGAATGCTTATTGACAGCATGAAACACTTGGGGCTTGTGTGCCACTTGCGCCTTCTTGGAGGACTTTCTGACCGCAATTTAATCTCCAGAAAGAATGCAACGCTACGAAACAGCAGCCATGCACGATACAATGGCTCTTTGAGCTAAACGCTCAAGTGAGTGCAGCTCGACTCTCTGAGTGATTCTGCAGAAAGTTTGAAGTAACTGACTTGTGTAAAACTTGCAAGTCAGCACTGTCTGTGGTAATGGACCTACATGCGGTCATTTCTCTCCGTGGAACAAGCATCCCTCTGCTTCACCATGCTGCTGTTTCCACCCTCTGAAAATGGCAGCAGCAACTTTGAGTCTCCATGGATGTTTTCAGAGCCTAAATTGAGACAGAAGTAACTGATGACCGCCCATTTTCTCAGACAGTGCTGACTTGCAATTTTTTAATAACTTAGAATTACCACCGAAAGTGGTAAATACAGACTTTATTCATGATAACTCAATGTGTTGAACCGCTGCTGCTCAGCTGCTGTTGTCCAATAAAAACAAAAATGTTAACTTTTCACAACTGCTCTCCAAACTTATAAGAGTTGAGCATTCACTCTTTGGGCAGTAAACCACCAAAAACAACTAGTATATCTTTAAATTTATAAAAAATAAAAAAAAGATTTAAAAATTGTCTGGATATCAGGATTTTTTGTTGTTTAGTGAACACAGTGACACAGTGAAATGGGCATGAAATCTGCTAATTTTCCTGTTTCACTCCCATGAAGATGACCTCAGTATTTTTCTATATTTTTTGAAATAGCTGCTGTTGTCTCCTCATCTTAGTTATATTTTGAAGTAAATGAAGTTACTCCCCATTATTTATTTAAATTGCAACCACAATGTTGGGTTATTTTTTCCTTTTTTTTCACACAAACAGCAGACGGATGAGTCTGTGTTTGTCTTTTGGTTTGACTCTGCTGTGATTGACTGGTTTATAAGTGTTATTTTGGAAAGCTACATGTGAAAGTCAGACCAGGTAATGCTCTTTTGTTTCCAGTCAGAAAGTGTGAATCAGATGTCGCGTCTTCTGGCTTGTTGTGCTCATGAATATGAATGAGAGCAGCAGGCGTTCAGGCTGATGTCTGATCTCTGATGAAACTTAGACTCATCCTTTAAGCCTCCGAGGCGTCTTTATCACAGATTACCTCCTGGAGTGACTCAAAAACTACAAACTGATCATTAGTAATCAATAAGTGCACTGATCCTACTTGAACAGCTTATTAAACTTGTGTAATTTTTACATTATTTTGCTCTTGAAGGCTCATAAATTTCTGTATTTATACCAGAGCTGCATTTTCATTTTAATTAGTGTGCAGTTAATTGTCTTGGTGAATAGATTTTCTTGATTAATCAGCATCAGAAATAGAGAAAAGAACAAGATGATGTCATTAAATGTCTTCTTTTGTCTGATCAGCAGTCAAAATAAATAATCATCAATCATAATAATATTTTTTAATATTTTGCAATGTAAGATAAGTATAACTGACTTTAATTGTTATCAAAATAATTGCTGGTTCATTTTCGGTTAACTAAGCGAATAAATAACTGCTGTTTGCAGCTCCAGTTTTCACTTTTGTGACAGAAGTGACTAAGAAAAGGGTATTTCATGTGCTTTAGTCATGTCTGGCTTTAAGTATGAGTGTTAGCAATGATGCCAATCCAGCACCCAGATGAGTGCGATACTTTTATTAAAGTGAGATTTTCAATGCGACTGAGTCACTGTTGACCCTCGGCGGAGACAAAGGCGTCCCACCTGCAGCAGCAGCAGCAGCCCTGGTGGTCCCACTCAGGCATTAATCATAGTGGAAACACATACACATTTTTTCTCTTTCTGTCCCAAACACTCAGCCCACAGGACCACACACACAAATCTGCAAATACACAGAAATACCTCCCACCCTGATATACAAACTCGCAGGATGAAGACACCCTCGGCCCCCACACCGACGTGGGATAACCCACTTTTTCTGCGGGAAAGTGCCTCACTCCCCCCCCACCTCCGCTGTCTGTCCATGTGCCTCAGTGAGATAATCAGAAACACAATAGCGTCACCTGGAAACTAATAGTGTTTAGACTCCAGAGGAGGTGATTCAGACCCTCTGGTCCCTCTGACTAATGACCGAGACTCAGACCAGACGTTCCCAGACTGGATGGGGAAGGAGGTTTTTGGGGGGGTTGAGAAGGAAGATGAGGGAGGTGAGGCTGGATAGATAGAACAAACAACACAATGTTGTGTTTGCCTGAGGCAATAAGTTTTTGCTACGCCACCACGCTGGCGACGGCCATGCCTGGAGGCAGCGTGTTTGTGGGTCGTCCATCCGTCTGTCATTTCATCTGTCTGTCCTGCTCTCCTCAACATGATATCTCAGGAACATCTTGAGGGAATTTCTTGAAAGTTTGCTTGTAGGATTAACCTAAATAGATTTTGGTGGTCAGAGGTTATTGTGGCCTGAAAAGAAACAGCTTTTAGCATGGATCGAGTATTTATATGCTAATAACGAAGACGTTTCTCAATGCTGTGACTCAGGAACAGAAGATAAGACTGTGATCATTTGGTCTGATAGTACATTTGTGACACTAAACTTGAGTTTAGTGTTTTCCTGATAGTGTTTTTTCTCTTAGTCTCTCAGAAGACAGCAAAATTCTGATAAAGACCGATGTTCCTCTTTGATGATGCAGTTTCTTTTAATTCAGTTGTTTGGTGTCTCTATTACTTCAGATTTCCATTTATATTCATATTTTTGTAGGATTTCCAGCATTCCGGCCTTGTAAACCTGAAAACCAACACTTAAATTTCTGCTAAAGCTGACGCATGCTGCCCATTCAGCTTCGGATGACTCACCTGTGTAGGCGCCTTTGTGACAGTGATTTACAGTATTTGCTGCCTGAGCTGTGGGTGTATCAGAAGCAAATTCTGCAGCATTATTTACTGTGTCACAGCTCAGTGTTTTCAGGATCCCACTGATATTCTACAAATGACAATGAAGTCCAGTGACAACACAAAGGGCCAATGCAAGAAACACTGTTTCCTATAAGGATGAAAGTAAAGAGGCCATTTGCTTCATCCGAAGAGCTTGTTGGATCGTCGGACGGCGCCCCTCCTTCCTCACCTTTTCAAACTTTTTGCATCCAAAAGTTCTCGCAGCTGTCTTAAGAGCGGAAAACCCAAAAATCACACCTGCTTTACAAAACTAATGACGAGGGGTGTGGAGGTGAGAAAGTCTGCAGGGCTTTCACTTCTCTCTTGAGCTCTCTTTTGTAAATTCTTTTGCACAACAGCTTCCGTCACATTTAGAAAAAAAACAACTTCAACATCAGTCAGACCCTCAAGGAGACTGTCTGAAAGTATGTGCAGTTCTATCCCTGCGTCTTGCCTCTCGCTATTTCTAGACGCACTTTTGCCTTCAGACGTGGTCAGACGACACGTCATGCAAGCTCGTTTGTTTCAAGCACATCTTGGCTCTAAGAGCTTGGAGGCTGATGAGATTTTATTGTGGAGGACTGGAGTTTGTATCAGCAGATAAATTTTTTCCCTAAACTTAACAGGCTGTGGTCTAACACTAACCAAACCTTAACCTTTTACTCGCCAAGCCTAATCAAATTGCTCTTTACTGCAGGAGTACTGTAGTGTATTGATGAATGTCTCTGTTATTTTGTCTACCCCTGTATTTGCTAATGATGGATAAATGTCGGTGACATTAACAGAGAAAGAGTGGGTGCTGGTTCATTCCCACTAGCTGTGAAATCTCCGAGCCCTGCAGTGTTTCCATGGTAAAAAATACCAGACAAATTGTTCCACTTTGTTGACACGGTGACAGCAGCAAACAGCAACGGTACAGTAACTTCTTTGTTCAGAGGGCAGAGGAAGTTTAGTTTTGAAGGGAAGGAAAAGGACAGGAGGAGGAAAGAACTTATGAAAATATTCAGCTGAAATAAAGGGATGTTTTACCTGTGATAATATAACTTACTTTTAGAGGATTAGCTTGTTGTATTTGTTTTTTTTTTTACAGTTCTGTTTCAGTAGGCAAAAGACAGCAATGTTAATTATTTCTACTTTTTGTATTTTATGTGTAATCGTAATGCATCAAAGCACACATTAAGAAAATTCACTCAAATAACAGACGACGACACACAGCAGATTTATGTTTTCTGTTGTAACTCAGAGGACATTTAGGTGCAAAAGAGCCGTGATTGATAAGTTTCTGACTTTAAGCAGAAGGAGAGAAGTTATGCAGCTTTGTTACATGCAGGTCATCTCTTTAAGTTTTTATGCAGGAGGCTTGAAGTCAATAACTTATGTGCTATTCCCATTTTGGGTAATTTAAAATTGAAAGTCAGCACCAGTGGTGTAATGTAGTGATGCTGTTCCCCAGTACAAATATTTATCTTGTTCCCCACATGTGCACACACACACACACACACACACACAAACACGCTGTCTCCAAGGAGGGATGATGTGAGGATATCTAAACACGTCATCGCGAATGACAAACAAGATCACTGGACAAACAGATTTCCCAATTCACAGCAAGTCTTGTTCTTTTATAACTTTTTAGAACAAAATAACCACATTAAATAAGTTTCAAGTTGAAAGTATATTTACTTTTAATAAAATATTCACTTTAAGAACCTTTCAATCAGAAAAAAACACATCATGCTAAAAATATATTACAAATAAAGTAGGCTAATAATGTATTAATATGTGTAATGTGTAGATGATGGTCATCGGGGAGGGGGGGCTCATGAGTACATCCTCAGGACCGTCTGTGCCTCCAACAGGGCCCCCTCTGCATTGCACCGCCTGCACTGTTGGGAGTAACACCATTGGTCAGCGCTGTCTGAGAAAATTGACCACGTCAGCTTTGTTCAGTCATCCAGGATTGTGGATTCCAACTCAACCAACACCCACCACATTTCATCTGATGTGTCACCCTCAGACTACTCCCCATTCCCCCCCAAGATGAAGTAGGAGCTCAGATGTCGCCATTTTGTCAGTGATGATAGCATTAATGCCGCCATGGAAAACTTTCTGGAGGTCCAAGATGTCGACTCTTAAGAAGATGGTCATCTGTATGCTCCAAAAACACTTGACGTAGTGTGTAAATGAGGAAGTTTACCTCACAAAAATATAAATGTGCTTGGTTTTCTGAAACTGAGTCCTTCCACATTAAGACATGAACTTATCAACCACCCTTTATACAAAATAATGGGGGCACAATGTGTTACCTTACAGCCTTGTCTCATAGTCTCAGGCTAAAGTCACAATAAAATTACATATTTGATCATTTAATACAGTGAAATACATTATTTACACCAAATACACAAGAGGAAACAAAGTTTAGCTACCTGTCTGGATTAGCGCCCGATTGTTTCGTGACTAACAACATTCCTTTGACGCTACTTATTGTTCCTGTCTGGAAAAGCCCTCTTAAAATAGCCGAGTTTTGTTAAGAAGAGAAGAAGAAGAAGAAGAAGAAGGTCCCTCAGCCTCTTTCCATTGACCAGCACCATGAGGTCAGCAATTGGACCCCTCTCACCTGCTGAGTCACTGAGATGCCACGCAGACCGAAGACATGGAGGACGTTGTAGTTACTCAGCAGACACATGGGGAGCGCTTTAATGTGTCAGTGCTTAAGTAGGAGAATAGACTTTTGCACTTCCGCTCTTCAGCACAAACTCCACTCTGTACGTAAGTAATTATTAGGCCCATATTTAATCTTGGATTTTTCATTGAATTTAATATTAAAATTGGCTTGCTAGTCCTGTAATTACAAAGCAACTGTAACAACCAGGCTTGTCTCGGAGTAAGAGTGATACACTGCAGAAGGGTTTGGAAGGTTTTTGTCTTTTTTTTAAAAATGTCTTTCCAAACCCAAAAACACAAGAGCGTTGCTTCAAAGGCAAAGAGTTAATATAACATATAGCTACCACAAACATCCACTTCAGTCAGAAAAACCAAAAGTTTCCAACTAAAACTGAGAGGTCTTCCTTTGCCATACATTTTTCAGCAGTAAATCTGCCACCATTATGGTGTAAACTTCAGACTTGCATTGCTGTATTGGAGGCCCCAACAGGTGTGGCAGCAGTAACCAAAATATGGGTGGGATTTAGAGAGAGGGTCGACCGATTTTTACGAATGTCACCTCAGATGCTGTGTTTTTCTGTATTTCTCTGCTATATAAGCAAGCAATGGTTTTAAAAAGTAGCTCAGCAAACATCAAAACTGAAGTTTCTGTTTTGAAAAGTCATGTTCTCTCAAGATACATTCCGCGGTGCTGGTTTCAGGCACTGCAGGCTCACCCAACCGAAGTCCTGCGGCAAGAAAAAAATGGCCAAAAACATCCAGAAATAATATAACAGCAGTAGTAGAGCCAGGCGGAAGACTCTCTGCAGAAGCAAATGCCTACAGACTACAAAGCAGCCATAAGTAATGACTGTAGGAAAAGTAATTATATAGTATTTTGAGGAAAATCCTGCTCAGAGCCTTAAGATATGAAATGTTTTTATATAAAGAGCAGATGTATTCTCCTTTTTAAATACCATCATGGGATGCTTAAAATGTGCAAGTAAGCCAGGCACATTGTTATATGTTTAGCAGCTGTTTTAGTTGTAAAAAGTACAGCTTTTTTGATAGAATTAATTTATTGCCAGTGATTACTAACTAAAAATATAGCAAAAAATGCAATCACACTGTATGTTTTCAGATAATTTTCTATAACTGTGGTCATTAAAGGACCCTGCTGTTCATAATCAATCAATAATAGTCAGTTTTGAATCAGTATTTTATATCATCTAGCTGTAAAAATATGCAGACACACATCCTTAGTAACAAATAGTATGAAAATAGCAAAACAAGGAGTTTTAAAAACACTATCTTTCATTCTTGCTCTCATAGAACACAAACTTATGTTACTGCAGTACAACCACTATGTCTCTGTAGTACAACAGTGTAATATTTACTGTATTCAAGTACAAATTACCCATAGCAACAACTCTGTGAGGGAGGATTTGATTCCCACACGGATACTAAAGATAGACCCCTGTTCCATTCATTCTGATATTACGTGTAATGGGTTCTCCTTGACTCATCTGTTGACTCAATCTCCCACAATCCTCCCACAATGAGCTCTCTGCTGAGACAGCATTTCACAGAGTCTTACTTTCTCTTTTTTTTTCTCTATGAACATCAAGTACATGCAGTTGTAAGTCAGTGAGGTAAACAAGAAAACAGTATGAGAAATTTCCATTTTGTTTTCAATCATTGCGACCCTGCTGGTTTTGTTTATCATGATTGTTTTGGTGTTAATTGGTGTCTTGTTCATTAAAGGTCATGTTGTATACTGGTTATTGTATTAGTTAATTACTGGGTCCCTGACTTCCTCAGTGGCTTCTGTGTTGTTAAAACAGTGTTATTTAGCAGTTAATTAGCTTTTAAGTCTTGTATATTGATAATCTGACTGAGCTGCAGAAGGGGCACACATCACAGACAGACAGTAAAACTGCAAGGTGGCTTCCAGCTGAATGGCCTTTTACCAGAAACTGGCACACACACACACAGAGAGTCAGACACACAGTCTACAGTGCTGCAGTATCATTGCAGACTTGTCATATCCTGTTCGTCAGCAGTATATACTGTATTTAATTAACTAGGCTGTAAGTACAGTGGCATCCGGTGCAACGATCTGTGCGTGTTCCTCATTTCTGTCACTGCACATAAAATGCATGAGACATCATGGATAAGTCTGTACGGGCCTGTGTGTTTTTACTGTTTTATGAGGGTTTGTGGATATTTGTGTGTTGTGAAAAGCGTGGGAAATGCAGAGGAGGATGTGTGTATTTGTGGAGTTGGCTCTCACTTCACATGATTTCCTGCAGAAAAAAGGAGGCTGTGCCGGACAGGCGGGAATTCATTTGTATCACAGTGCATCTGATGTATCCTGTGAACACATACAGGGGAGTGATCAAATCCAGGATCCACATTTTTTTGGTATTATGGGTGATTTCAGCTTGGTTGCCTCTCTATAGGGTTAAAGAATGGACCTGAAACATAACAAAGTGTATCGGAGTGAGTGGATCGAAGGTAACATCTGACTGTACAAGCACCTTGGATATCCACGTACATGACAAAGAACAAGGCGAAACGCTCTCGGGATGATACAGTAATGTTGTTTTTTACTCAATCCGTCTCATGAGTAACATGCCAGAACGTATAACATTGAGCAGGATGACAAATTTCTAAATGTCACAGAAACTACTGGTCAGACCGAGGATGCAGATGTTTCACGTGCTCTGATTTACAAAAATTTAGACGAAGGAAATGACATAAACTGAAACCGTTTCCAGTTTGTCCCCAAGTGAATGAAAAGAAATTGCAGCCCCAAATGGGCTGAGCTCGTGTAGATGAACCCAACCCATCCACATTCAGACACATATGAATCTATAATGATTCATAGGTCACCAGGCTTGAACTTTGTGGCCTAAGGTAGTGAAAACCTACACTTTCACCCTCAGCCTTATTTCCAGTTTTGATTTCAGAGCCCCTCCGACCGAGCTTCATCAGAGCTGCAACGATGTGGCTCCACACAAAAGCAACATGGTCTCATTTGCGCTTTCCTTCAAGGCCAAGTGTGTTTCTTCTAAACCTGCATTCCTCTGACAAACCTCCCGGATAACAGAGCTTTTATTCAGTGCCCAGATGTGTTTTGCTGCACCCAAATGTGTGGTAATGAGGCCTTGATTTGTTATGGTCAAACATTTTTTTAAAAAAAATATGCTTGTTTCCTTTCCTTCCTGACATTCAAGACATGTTGCTTCAATAAGTATGGCTCAGTTTAGCGCTAAGACTTATGGCAGGTGGAAACAGCTAGTCTGGCTCCATCCAAAGTTTTTTTTTTTTAAAAAAAAGCTTAAAGTGACAGCAGCTGCTAGTGTCTGCTAGGCGTCACACAGCCATTAGTGGCCAAGTATATCCTGCTTCAGTTTTACCCTCTCATCCAATTTAGGTCACTTCTGGCTCCAAAAAGCTGACAGCCACACAGCCAAATTTGAGGCTTCAACACAGATCTCTACAAAACCAATGGATGACCTCACAGTGACTCCATTCACTATTCAATGTACAGTCAGTGACAGCAGCCACTGTAGTGACAAGTTGCAATTACAGGATGAAATACTAAACTGAAATGTGTTTGGAGCAGCAGCACAAGTAGAAAATGGTTGTACAGTCAGAAAACTGACTCTGACATATTAGCAGCAGTATTTGTGTGATGTTAGCTAACGTTAACAACAAAAGCTACCTGTAATGTTGGACTAAGTAGCAGCAAAACCCCTGAATGAAGTGAGTGAGTATGTATTTTATTAATGAAGTCAACGTTTCATTAATAAAAACTTCTCTCAGAAGTTTACAGTGTTATTTTAACACACTAAAATCGATGGAAACGAGCTTCTAGATTTCACTTTTTAGACAGAAAACAAACAAGCTTTTCTCCTAAAATGATGAACTATAATGTACAGTTTGGATGGGAGGCGGCGTGATGAGTAGCCCTTCTATGGATGGACAGAAGTTAAGAGACCATCCCTCTGGGAATTCTGGGAAAAGCTACTTTTTTTCTGGATATAGTAGCAGATTGTGTTGTTTCTCATGACACACATAGTGAGGTCAGTTCATGGGTCGACTTCTCAGGCTTTTTCTTACACACACAACCACATACGCCTACACAAACACACACACACACACACACACACACACACAGAGTCAACCAATATCCGCTAAAGGTAAAAACTGTGTGAACAGTTTAGAGTTGGCGAAGGAATAAAGCTTGAAGCAGGAGATTCTTTAGTTTTTTCTCTTTTACGTGTGTGTGTTTGTGACGAGTCATTAGTAGAGAGATTTGGAGGAAGTGGTGGTTACCGATGAGTCAGCCAAAGCCATGCGTTTCATTTTTTTTCTCTCTCCAGCCTCTGTGAGCTCTCCTCCCTCTGTCATCTGCTTTTCTCTCTACATTCTATTCATTCCTCTTTTCTAGTCTGCTTCTCTATTTTTTCTGTCTTGCTGTTATTCTCTCAGTCTCTTAAATGTCTTAACCCCTTTCTTCTTTCCTCTCTCCTCTCCTGTTTCATCCTGACCTTTGGAGGTATCTCGGTTTGAGTGTGTGTTTTTGTGTGTGTGCATGTGTGTGTCTTTGTGAGTAGGACACTCAGAAATGTGTGTGGGAAGATAACTGGTTTCTCTCAGAGTGATTAAAACATTCCTTCTCTCTTCTTTTTCCTCTCTCCTCTCTCTTCCTCTGCTCTTCTTAGTTGTCCGTGATTTTCTGATGAAGAGGAGGATGAAGACTGACAAACTGGTGAGTGAAAACAAGCTGGACATCAGTTGTTTTTTTTCAACACTGGCTGGTATTTATGAAGCTAGGAAAAGATGCAGGTCTAAGAAACTCTTTCAGAGAAACTTTCAGATTTTTAATGTATGGACTGGTCGAGGAAAATTGCTCTGGCATTCAAGAGACAAACAGAAAAACATCAGTTTTATTTTAAAGAAATACAAATTTAAGGATACTTTACTAAAAGACTGAAACAAACAGAAGGTTCAGTAGAAGGACGGATTCAAGAGCCAGGCGGAAAATATTACAACCGTTTTCCAAACTTTGTTGGACTGGACTTTGATGCAACTTTGAGTTTCTTTTAACACATTTTTCTCTCGCAAGTCTGTAAAAACTGCCGTCGATGTTTCCCTTTTTTGTGCATAGATCAAAGTGATTTTCCGTCACGAATAGCAAAGCATGCAACAGCGTTTTTTTTTTTTTTGTCCAGCAGTGATGTCTTAAAAACAGAAATGTAAAAACTGAAAGTAGTTAATATCAGGAGACTGACTAGCGCTGTGTACACAAATGTGATCAGGCTGTTGGCAGTCAGTGAAGCTGCGGCTCATATTGGCTATATTTGGCGCTGGGCTACATGCCCGCTTCTCCAAGCTTAGCCATGTAATCATGGTGTGACACACTGACCGCACCTGTGTGGGGCTAAAGCGAAAGTGGCAGTGCTGTATATCCTGGTGACATTACAGCTGCTGTCTTCAGATGGAACATGGCAGTCAATGAGCCACAACTCATTAACACTTTTAATCACCTTGATCAATAGAGGAATGAATCTTTTACTGATGTTTTTGAGAGTTTCACAGCATGCTATGACGCGCATCATACAAGATATGTTGGCAGGATAGATATGCAGAGACTATCGAAAACACACGTACTGTACTTGACATCTTGGCTTTGAGTCATGACTGTATTTTTGCATGAATTGCATGCTCCTCTATAGTTTTATAATTATGTGTCCAACGTGCAGCAATTCATAAAAATATTTCAGGTTTTGTACATGTTGTAAATTATCACCCGCAAGATGAAGCTATGTGTTGTTTACTTCAATAGCTAAATGCTAAATGGACCGGTAATACCTGCAGTGGCACAAACCTTCAACATGTCAATGCCACATCACTCTTCTATCTGTTTATCTCACCAAACTAAGATTATCTGACTTTATGAGCTTTACTTTGCATTGCGTACTCTGGCAGACGGTGTTCGAAGTCAGCTATTGGGTGTAAGTAGCTGCAAACATCTGATTGTGTATCTGAAGATGCTTCGCTGCCAGCTATAGGCTCGATTATGATCTATGTGGCGGGTTAGTGGTAACTGCAGCGTTGCATTTCTTTGACTTTCTGTTTTCTTTACCCTCAGTTAGCTAGACATTTAAGCCTGAATAAATGCATTTATTGCCACTTAGACATGAATGTGTCACAGTCATGATTAAACTTAAAAAAACTGCAGTTTCTCAGGTGAGGCCTCACATATTTCTAAGGAAGTCACAGTGGTGCATGAAGAAAAAAGAATTAAAAATAATAAATCACCTGGATGTTCTGCGAAGCTTTTACCTTGTGGGGCCTATAGGGCATACCAGAGATGTTTAACTTTAGGTTTCACCCTCATCTAACGTGAATTGGGATAAAATTATTAGATTTTTTTCTCCAGCTCTTCCAGACTTTTTAAATGTTGTTATGCAAAATAGATCAAATGCTGATGATATTTCATTGGAGTTGTGACTACAAGATAGAAATATAAAAATCCGCCATTTTGCAGCCACTTTATTATTAACAAAGTAAGCTTATGAGAAAAAGTCTTTGCATTGCACAGGGGTTGCAAAGACTATAACTGTCCACCAGGTTAAATGGCTTCAAGGCCTAGCGCAGTTGGGGCCTTGCTCTTAGCTAATGCTAGCTAGCAATGGTGTGTGTTTGTTTTCGTTGTTTGACATTTCTCAAAGGTCACCAGGAACTTTCACTTGTGTGTAATATTGCTCAAGTTTAAACAAATTATTGCCTAATTTAGCACGGCCCTTGGTGAAATTGCTTCATTCTACGTCTCATCAAATTTTTGATGATGTAATGTTGAATTAAAAAAAAAACAACAAAAAGATCATTAGTCTCATACAAAGATAAAATATGTTTTTTAGCTACTGTCAATTTTTTTTAAGTGTTTTCTGAATTTTAGATAAAAATACATTGAGACTGGAAATTTTTGCCGAATTATCCACATAATTTCACACAACAGTTTTATATTTTAACATGGATTTGTTACACGGAATCCTCCGTACGTACACCAGTGGGAGGGGTTATTTTGTATGAAAAGTCATTTTATCATTACACCATCACCATCTGCCATGCTGATTTTGAGTTAATATCGTTTTATGAATCACTCCCATTCACAGGCTCATAATATTGATATTTAAAATAAACCATTTTTGGCTTTTTTGCTTATTTCGACCAAAAATCTCAGAACAGAAAATAAGCATTTAGGTACCGACTATAAATGGACATAAGCAGCAGTTCAGACAGTGGACACGTGTGCTGTTCTATACATACACTGGGTTTTCTTTGTAGATCCACACGGACTTATTCCAAACACGCCTGCGGATGTTGAGATGCAGCCCATTTTCTGCTCATGTCCAGAGACGTGCAGATGATGAATGTTATGTCGCTGAAATCCTCGTGGCTACACTGATGTGGGAAGTGCAGGAGACTCCAATGGGGCAAAGGCCGTGGTTATAATTTAGCCTATTGATGTCTTTGATATGTCTGCTGATGGACGTTAATTACAGGGCAAACATTAAAGAACATTCACTTTTCCTCTCTGTACTTTAAGTGCCTTTTGAAATAAATTTCACCATAAAAAATCCACAAAATAGACATGAATAACTAATGGTTTCGTGGTGGTTATGGACTGTTTTGTAGTTCAAAGTATGTTTGTTTTTTTTGGGGAGATTTTTCCAACTACAAACATTTCAATATGATTTTTACCTGCACATCTCATTTGACTTGTTAGCAATCAGCTGCTTGTTGTATTTTTTAGTCAAACTTTTTCTTCACTGGACTTTGATGGCAAATTTTGACCTTGACCTTCATAAATATTAGTGTTTCATCAAACTACAGAGAGGGAGAGTTGGTCTCAGTGGTTGGTCAGCAGAATACGTTTGTGTTTTTTCTATATGTAATATCTTCTCCAATCCCTCTTTCACTCAGTTCATTTTCTCACTCTGATCATTCAAACTCTGCATAATGATCTGTATTCGGTATCAGTTTCTGTATGGTCAAAAGCTGGTTCACACACACACACACACACACACACACACACACACACATACACACATACATACGTACATACATACACATACGTACTCACACACACACACACACACACACTCACACCCACTCATGCCAACTTTGTTCCGTCAAGGCTCCCCCCCTCGTTTACCGTAAATGTGTGTTTTTGTCATCTGTGGGCCTTGATCAAGTGATGCAGTTAGTTTTGGTATCATGTCCTTGGCCATGCACCTCCACCACTGAGAGAGACCGAGAGCAGTGCAGCGTGGGTAGGCGTGGGAGGGCTATGACAGAGATGACTCAGCTCAGTGCTCTGTTGCCGGGTAGAGAAGCAGCAAACACTCTCCCACCCCCATACATTTAAAAAATACACTATCTGACGTAGCTGGTGTTCGTGCCACAGCATTGGGTGAAGTCTTATCTAAAGTGTGCATGGGTAACATTTGCATCATGCACTTCCCAGTCAGCGACCATTTCAATAAATAACAAAGTGAGAAAGGAAACAAAGAAATGCCTGGAAAAGATAGTTATAGTTGAAATTAAGTAAGTCCATTAAATTAGCCTTCATGTTCGGTTAACTGAACTTGTTTGCTATTAGCTTCTGGTAAAGTCAACCTGAACATGAAACTAGCCTCTTCTGAAACTAGCTTTACTACGTTCAGGCATCAACTAGCAATTAAAATGAAAAATGTTTTAGCAGCAAACACGTCATTAAGCAGATAACTTTGGTTTTCAGGATGACATGATCTTTCCAGAAATTAGCCAGGACGTGTCAGTGATTTAACTGTTTCAATCCCAGCTCCCAGAGATTAAACTTCAATACAGCTAATGTGCAGCTTCATACAGACAGGATTTCATTTTCTATACCATGAGGAAATGTGAAATAATAATTTTTTTGTTTATACTAAACAAATCTGTGAAATATTCATTGACAGGGTACAGGCCAAAATGTTAAATCTTGCAATGCAACATCTGCTTTTAGTTACTACACTGTGATTAATAATTATATTTTGGCACTTGGCCAAGATCTGTAGAGAAACATATTGATCCAATTAAATGCATAAAAAGTCAGTGATGACTTAACACCATCTTGTTTATTCATATTAAACCAAAACTGAGGGTTCATATGAACTTTAAGGTGCTTTTGTTGCCTCCACTTTCCTGAGAATCCATTGTGATACAGTTTCTATGTTTTGTCACTCAAACAAAAACAAAAAACAAAAAAATGAACAAAACATCACTCATTTCATCCCCAATCTAATGTGGGTCACTTTCGTCACAGTGCCAGTAGTGGTTAAAGATTAATATTATTAACATGTTATCTGTCCATCATGGCTAATTTTCACAGTTTCATGTTTGTACTCATACATTTGTGGAAATATGTGGAAATATTCAGATACTTTTAACTTTTTTTTAACAATGGAACAACAGAAAACATAAAATAATGAATCATTTTTGTTGTCAGTTGCATATATTTCATGTTCTTAATCACCTAAATGTAAAACTTCATGCTTGTCATCCTCATTAAACAATGAACAATGAACCCTGTGCAGCCTTTCCATGTAACTGCACTGTAATTCTTATTTTTTGCGGCTGGCTACAAGGCCAAACAACTCTGTGAGGAATCCTGTGAGTCATTTGACATGAAATGTGTGCACAAGATCTGTAACTTCTTTTTGCTGTATGTAAAAAGTAAATGTAAGAAGTGAGAATTAATTCACAAAATAATCTTTTGTAGATTTATAGTAGTAACAGATTTACACAGAGTTGGCTGCTTCTACAAGTACATATTTATCCTCACTTTGGCTTAAATACTACTGATGGTTGATATTAAAACTTCCTGTTGATTTATGTCGATCTTAAGACTGATAAATGAATCAACTGTTGTGTCTTTGTTCTAGATTGATATCAAATCCTTAAATTCAGTACCAGTTTGCAAGAACATGAAGGTCTGAAAGAGGTTTCTGTGGCTGGGTTTAATTCCACACCTCGAGATTCAACATTTAGAAAAAGTAGGGCCTTTTTTTAACTCAACTGGGTTGACAGGAACATATTTATATATATATATGTGAAGGTTTGTGTTTGGCAGATAAGAGCAGCTACACAAGAAGTGAGAACTTGATATGTGTCATCCAGAGAATTAAAGCAGACGAGAGATTAGAAAATGACTTTGCACTCAGCTCCCTCGAGGTGAACAAGCTGCGATCAGCTCTGTTCTTTCAGTTTGAGAATAGACTATATTTTGCATATTTATGATAATATTCCCCCTGAAATATGACATACAAATTAATGCATGTTCAAATGACTTTTCACTTACTGTAACATTTATTTAACTGTTCGTGAACCAGACAGGACTGAACGACTTAAACATTCAGTTTTCTCCCTCTTCATCAAAAATAAATAAGAATACTGACAAAACAGCCTCGCAGCTGAGTCCATTTGGTGGCTGTTCTGCAGCTTTTGACGGCATTACATGCTCTTTTTATCTTTTCTAGGTTTAAATTATTGTTTTCAGTGCACTTCAGGATTTTTTCAGTCAGGTGCTCAGGTGTTAGTATTTAAACTTCACTTTTAACCTCAAAAAACAGTCAAAACTGTGTCATTTTAAAGTCCATTTGGTATCTGTTCTGGTAAAGAAGAATAAATACATTTTGAATTCTCTGACAGCTGCTAAATGGACTTTGTGTCGAGGTAGTTTCTCAACAACTGATGCTTAGGTCAAGAATTAATACTCTTTATCTATTGTTTAATGAATTCGGGTATAAAACTGAATGGATTTTCATGCATCTAATTAATAAACTGTCACTTCTATACCTTTTAAAGTGGTTTCTGAAGTAAGTCAGCACGTTAGGCTCAGTTAGCTGAGTCAAGTGTTTTCATGCTCTGAGTGCTTTACAGTAAATGAACAGGAAAAACAGACAAAAACATGACACAATAAACTGAAGAAAAAAAACAACAAACGACATGACGAGCAAAACGGGGGCAGAAATGCTTTTATAGTCATGCATGTGTGAGTGTGAGCTCGGTACTGGTTTCAATCAAACTGGTTTTGGTTTGTCTGAGCATGAAACCTGACATCGTCCATAAAATGCCTCTTCACTGTAAAAATTAATGAGTCATTAGAGTTTCTCAATCGTGGGGGTCGTGGCGACACATGTGGGCTCAAATGAACTGCAGACGGAGTCATTGGAAGTTTTTTTTAGAACTGTTGTGGCAACGTTTTTCAAGTGTTATCACAATTAAACAGTGTTGAGGTAGAAAATAATTTTTGCTCCCATCAGGGGCTCAAATTTACATGAAAACTAAGCTGCAGAGATGTAAAGTGTCTTGTGCTCGAAAAATGTCAAGCAACTAATGCGTTTTTCTCGAGGGTTTCAGAGTACGAGTCGGACAAATTTCAGCACGGGAATATATTGTTTTGTGTATTATGTTATAACATGATAAGAATACTGTTAAAGTGATAATTTTATCAAGTTATAACGTGAGAATTCATTGTTTTAACAATAAACCTATCCCGTTTTTACGTGTTTACATATTGTTAAAACAATATTCTGATCATGTTATAGCATGTTAGGTTCATTGTTTTAACAATATAAATAGTATATTGTTATAACAATAAACAATAAAATTATAATGTGAAAATATAATGTTATAACGCAAAAATATCACATTATATTGGTAAACTTTTATTGTTATATCTATCAACTGATCCATTTTTATTTCTTATGCCGTGGCAGCAGCACGCCTCTGTATGAAGCAGTTTTATGCTTCGTACCTTTCTTAGAGCTTGAAACATTATTGTTACTTTGGCTTTCCAAAAGGTTACACACATAACAACTAGCTTTTTAGGATTTTTGCTTGATTTTAATTTTTTATTGTTAATGCAGTTCCTTTTTAATCTTAATCTGTCTCTTTTTGTTTTCGATTCTTTTCAAATGCAACTTTAATTTTTAATTTTAATTTTTACTGTTTTTTACACATCTTTGCAGCATTATGATTGACCTTATTGTCTAAGTGGTGCCAGGCAGGCCAGCTGACAGTCTTGGCTGGGCCCAGGAAAAGATAATCTGAGATCCCCCCCCCCCCTCAAAATTATGCAACTCAATTGGCCATAAT
>JAPZDY010000003.1:19225874-19245521 GCA_029783645.1 Ctenochaetus hawaiiensis
GCTGTGTATTTCTGACACCGACTGTTAAATGTCTATAAAAAAAAAGGCAGAAATTCACAGTTGTGTCTCACGTGATGTGGAACAAACATAATGTGGCTAATATGTGCGACTTTCATTTTGATGTTTCTTGTAAATCCCTTCAGAAAAAGTCATTTTCCACAGAGATTCTTGGTGCCAAACAGCCTCCAGCAGCGTCGCCATCTCTGCCTCTCAATTCTAACCACACAGTTTCAGCTTCGCGTCAGGTCACCGGGTCTGAACGTGAGGTGGCTTTTATCATCTCTTTCCATTCTTCTTATTAATCTTCAAAACAAACAGAGCCATGAGAGGGGAGGGCGTGCAGATCAGCAGGGCTTAAGGGAAAGTACAGAGAGTCTTATTATGGGAATCATTAGCAGATATCACTCATCTCCATCATGGACTCATTTGTTTATAGAAACTATATTTTGAAGGAATCAGTACTGACAAAAACATGTTGTTTTTCAAGGTGGAACATGTGGCTGATTTTCTGAATTAATCTCATGTTGAACACAGTCTGCAGGTAGAAGATGATTGGCAAGTTGAGACTTTTAGATGTTAGAGTACGTCCACAGTAAGCTGGCTAAAGCTGAAAATTCATCTTTTTTAATAACAAGATCCCCTCATGAGGAGAAGGAGAGTCCCTGTTTTCTTCAAAGATACCTGAGCAGGTTGATCCATAAGCTTACAGGCAGGTGAATCTTTATTTTTCTTCACTTTGAAGAAATCTGACACAACTTTTTAAATATAGATAGTTAATACTGTCTACTGGATAACTGATGTCAGTCAGATTGCTTAAAGGGAACTTAGTGCAGGAGCTAAATGTATTTGCCTGTGTTTAACTGTTGTGTACTGTGTCTCTTGTGTTTATTGGCACATGGATGTGCTTTTATTGCTTTATCTGGTCACTTGGATGAGTTTTAGACAAAGGGGCTTAGTGGGGCTTCGATAGTTTCTGTTGATCATCATCATTGTCACCATATTATCACATCAGGTATTGTTAAATATTTTTAGTGCAACAGCTGCTTGTCAGCTTTATGTTGCTGTTGTCTTTTATTTAAATTAAACTTAATCTTGGCTTCAGCATGGACTTGTGTGGATGTGTCACTGATACAGACCTTTTTAGTCTCTCAGTGGCTTTTTTTGGATAGAAGTTGTTATGTACCGTAAAAGAAGATGCTTTGTATTAATAAAAGTATTAGTTTGCTTCTTCATACTGCAGGTGCCTACCCACAGTTCACTTCAGTTTTTCTGTGGTGGGTATATAGTGATACGAGCAGTCAGCACACAGTGTCAGGAGACACGTTATTACATAATGAGTAATATTCCTCAGTGGACTGGGAAACCCCTCATGTCATATGAAGCAGATGCTTCAAGGTTATTTCAGACCAGAGGACAGATGCTACCTGTTTAATCCAACACTGAAACACAGTGTTGAATCATTCATTAAAGATCAGATACTGGAATTAATAATACAAGTTTTTTACGATTCTACCTATCGGTCATATTCTTTATTGATTCCCTTATTGATTTCTAATCTGTGGTGCTAATGTATATTTATCTGTTGTGTTGGACATAGTGCTCAGTTGGGAAGCAATGGCACACGTGTGTTAATTGGCATTCCTGGAATTAAACCCATGTGTCTAACAGTGTGGATGAAGGAATTTGTCAAAATTGTCAGAAATACACAACAGCTCTGATCAAGGGAATCAATAAGCTAAGAAGCAATGTGAAATGGACAACCAGTTCCATATGATTTTCCTTGTTAAGGACACACTCACACATTTGTTACGATGCTACAAAATTCCCAAATGTCCTCTGTCTTCACTTTTTGATATGACACTTTATAGCCATTAATGTATTTAAATTGGCACTTATACAATAAAAACACTCCATCATGAGTTAAAGTCTTTCTAAAAATGTATTTTGAGTACTAATCCAAATCAAAGTAGTTCTCATTGTGAACAATAGTTTCTTTTCAACATATTTACAACAATTAAAGATACATTACCATGTCAGGTGTTTCTCAATGAGGCATTTATGAGCTTGTTATGGATTTTTGGCCTGATAAAGACAGAAGCTTGTTTAGGGAGTACTTGGTCAGAGATGCAATGCATGCTGGGATATGCTCCTTGCCCTGAACAGGAAAGGCATGTTATCATACAGGCCCAGAGGGATGTGAGCTTAAGCTGAACTTGTGACATAAAAGTATAAATTGCCACAGATTAAAGTATAAGTGAGCTACTAATTTGAATCAGTTTTTATCGCAGTGGTTTAATATTTACTAATGTTGTGTCGCTCCTTATGTTTACAGGCTTTTTTTTTTTTTTTTTACTGCTTTGATCATACAAGGGACATCTGCTTTCCAGGAAATACTGGCAGTGTTTGACTGTTTCCACTTCATCACGGTGTCGATAAGTCATATGGGTGTTTATCTGGGTGGGAGAAGGTCTCACATCTCTCTGTATGGGTGTAAGAAACTGAAACCAGGCCAGGTGACTGACAGTAATATGGAGTCATGATACCAGTCGGTAAATGTCAACGTGTGTGCTTGTGTGTACTTGTGTGCTGATGTAACTCGTTATTTTCTCCACTAGAGGGCGACTCTTTCACATAGAAAACAACCAGTTCTCTCCAGCAGTGTTTTTCTCTGTTTAAATCCCCCAGTTTACCTGCCTCCAAAGTGCTTTTCACTCGACCTAAAACATTATTTTTGACGACTTTTGTGTAAAATTTCGATTGAACATCAACATCAACCACAACAAGCTACTGCTTTACATCATTAAACACCGTTTTTGTGTTACAGACGGATTGTTAGCTCTGCTTTTTTAGTTTTACACAACGTTTGTCGAGCAAGCACAACACTTTTCATCCAAATAATCAGAATTATACAATAATTTGAACTTTTGCAGTGGTGTTGTAGTAATACTAGTGTTAATACTGAGTTTAAACATATTTTGCACACTTCTGTATGGCATGTCTGCTCTCCCTGATGAACCCATGTATTTTTTATTTTCACACAAGTCTACATACAAGATCAAAAACGCTTTTATTCTTACCTGTGACATAAAAGTGGCATCTACTCTCCTGCTATTTATGGTAGTGTTTTTTATTTGTTATGAGCACAACAAATACATTATTTACTATTTTAAACATTAATTTTTCTTTGGAGTCGTTCGCAGCAGAGCTCTCATTTGTTCTTGCATCGTTTAGCTCAAAAGTTTAAATAGAAAATGCGTTTTGTCTTTTTGTTCCTATATATGATGATTTTAGGAGCACAGAGGAAAGTGATTTGTACCGAACGAAAAACTATTTAAGAGGTTTTTCAACATGAACTTATTAAGGCATTCGTACATGTAAGAGACTATTCTTTTAAAGAAAAAAATACCAGCATCAATAATAATTCAGTGTTTGCCTTTTTTTATATATTAAGCATGATTTTACAGTCTGATTTACATGGTGTCGATGGTGTGAAGGATTATCACATTATTATTTGTACCTGCAGCAAACAAACGGACTTGTCAAACAAAGAAATGCAGAGACATCACTTCACATGCTCGTCACTTCGGCAGATTTCATTAAAATAACAAGCAAAACAAATAGGTATTATTCGTTTTTCTTCATATTAAAATACATTTAGATTTTATGTTTTTATTTTCTGCTGCATCTGAAAAAAATCGGCTGCGGCTTCAAATGAGTCAAGATTAGGCACGAGATGAACCCCTTTTTGATCAGTGTGATAAATTGTGAGGCTTTTAGTCACTTTGTTATTTTTTATTTTCTTCATATGTTATTGTTATCTATTTTTCGTGAGCCACAGTTCACATTTGGAGCCGGTTTATGCTGAGACACGATGGCCTGTAGACGCGTCAGCCGAGCTTCAGATGTTTTCACACAAAGAAAAAAACTGCAACTAAACAGAAAATCAGAAAAGAGAAAACGTATGGAAACACAATGAGACGTCTGATTTAAACTTTGTCAGTTTCACGCCTTAAATCCAGCTTGTTTTCCTCACTGCGGGGTCTCCTTCGACTCCCAGTGCGGGATTTTGCGGCGTGTCCGTCCTTTTTATAACGCCTTGTTTTTTGCGGTCGTCTCCTATTTATTAATGTCGTCGTCACTCTGCAGCCTCGTTACTTTTATAATTAAACAGCAGTATATTATTAAAGTAGGAATGAGGAATTAAAATCAGCAGAAGTCAATTTTATTCATACAAAATTCACACTAAACCAAAAAGTCATTTGACCGTTTTATCGGTGCGTGCATATTAGAAGTAATTAGTCTTAATAAAAACAGCTCTTTAGACATTTGTCATAAATAAAAATGCCGTAGTTCTTAGAAAATATCGTGTGATTTGAATAAAACATCAAATAACAGGATGTCACGACGTCGTTTGCATGCCGTGGGATGCAAACGACGTCCGTCTCGCGATATTGTTGACAGGTGGCCTGTGTTTAATACTGTGTAAACATTAAAAACAACAAGAACAGATAATCTAAATGTCACAGCTTGATAAGCTTCCTGTGTGATGAGAAGGCAGACATTTGACATTTTGGGTTTGTTTTTCCTTCTCACACTTTCTTTCACAGAAGGCACTTCTCTCTGATGGTGCATTAATTATCGAGGTGAACTGCTATAATTAAAAATGAAAGCCCTTTTTTTCTGATGCAGTCTTCTACTTGTGTATTATTTTCTTTTACAATTTACACAATTATTATTGAAAAGGTTACAGTTTTAGCAGCACTGTTATTAAAGTAAATGTATGGCCAAAAATTAACAGCAACAGCTTCTATTTTTTCTGCACACTTAATCATGGATTTTGTTTTTCAGAACTAAAATTATTTGTAAAAGTGAAAATAAAAGAAATATAAAAATCCTGTTTTAAACATCTGATAAGGCCTTTTCACAATGACATGAAAGATTTGTCAAGAAAATCCTAAAACAGGTCTAAACAAGCTCAAACAGGCACCTAACTGTGAAATCAACTTCAGCGTTTGAATTTCATTTTCTTTGAACTTTGAATATATAAAGTTTCACATCTTTTTTCTCATGTCAGTGTGTTTGTGTGTTTCTGAGTCACCTGCGGTTGTGAGCAAGATAATATTCACCCCACTGGTGTCTCTCACTTTAAGTCAGCATAAATTGGATATTAGAAATGTGTAAGGTTGAATGGCAGCTTGCTGCAGCTCAGACAGTTTATGTCCATGTGAGAGACCGAAGCTGCTTGAACTGTGAATCAGACAGTGCAAACATGTGAAGTGTGCAGTGGAAAATAAAGAAAGGTGAACCCTGAAACAACAAGCTAAAAAATCCTCTTATTTGGTTTTAGAAAAATAAAGATTTTACACTTCTTTACACTCATAAGATAAGATCATGAATATATGATTTTATATTAGAGAATATTAGTATATTTTAAATTTAGAGTTTACATAAAAATGTCATTGACTGTTTAGCTTTGTGGAGTTAAGACTGAAATATCTTGTTTTCATTTTGTTTTTCTTAACATATTCTAGTCAGCACAGATAGGAGAACCTCAAGCTTCAGTCTGGTCCATTTAAAGTGCCAATTTTAAATTTTCTTGGTCTATGAATGACAGAATTTACCATTTTTTTAAACTGTCAGTAAAAGTTTAGTGTTTTATACTATAAACCCTTAGGAAGTTTTATTTTTTTATTTAGAAAAATTTACTTGAATGTTTTTGACTTCCAAATATATTATTGTCTATTGTCTGTTGTCCTCTTATCTTATTAAAAAAGCCACAGCCATTAATTAAAACTTAATCCCAGACATTTTTCATCAAAAACAGGTGTATCCTACCAATTTAAATTTACAGTTGACATGTAAGTGTGCCCAAAAAGAGTTTAGAGCATAAATAGAAAATGTTTAAAAGTAGTAACAAAAGCTATATGAGGCACAATACATTTTTGTCAGAGGATAAAGGCAAACAGTGAAATAAATGGTGAAAAACATCTTTACAAACTGTAAACTAATAAATAGCAAGTATAAAAAAATCAAATGCAAGTATTACAAATGATCTTCACAAACTCACTCAGTTGATGTTGTTTTATTTGTTACCTAAAACTGATAATAACAATAAATCCATCATCAGAGTTATATTATAGTTTTTGTGTTGCATTTCTCACAGATGTGTCCTGTTATTGAGCTTACCTCCTTTGATGACGATGCAGTGGACAAAATAACAGAAACATCAGTAAAATGCAATACAGTTTAAAAGCACCACAAACTGCAGCCTCCAAAACGATCATACAGTTGAAACAGCATTTCTCAAACAGAATCAGCCAAAACCTGAACATGAAAGCCTTTATAAAGGGAGGATTTACTGCAGGACTGTTGCATTAGAAGCATTAGTCAGCCGTCAGCTGAGTGTAAAGCCACTGTAGCCAAAGGGCACACCAGCATTAGATCATGTATTTAGGGTGTTGGTGAGTCCATTTTCTGAGGCTGGAGCTTTGAGGTGCCAAGATAAATTGTTAAAGCTTTAGTTTTGTAGTTGTGTATTTTTTGCTAGTAATTGCTGATGTCATAAAATAAAGCTGGTACATAGACATTTTAAATTTAGAGAAACTCTTCCCCCTCTGCAAATGTTTTTTTTAAATGGTCTTGTAATGTCAAACTCTGCAATCTACACTATTCTGCACAGCAAAGCCAAAAAATCCAAGTAAAGTTACAATAAGAACAATTTTTTAGTCCAAAAGCAACAATAAAAAAAATATTTTTGTCCCTCTTGGTGGAATAATTTTACTTGTTTTAATGCAACTCAGCAAACAAACAGCACTTTTGCTGCTTCTTCCACAAACTTTATGAAAAATGGTTTTAAAATCTGCTTCCATTTTGAAAGTTACACTAAATTGATTTTTAAATATACGTTAAGTGAAACTGTACAATAATTACAGGACTTTCATTCGAACCGTTATTATCTAATCAGGGGACAAAATGACATCTGCTTGTAGATACGCACCGTGGGCATCAAAGCAACGCCTGTTATATTGTTGTGGTTATGATTTATGTTAATAGGCTGTGTGTGTGTGTGTGTGTGTGTGTGTGTGTGTGTGTGTTTTGCAGAAGTGACTGTTCAGTTTCACACAGTTATGGGAGGTATAATAGATATTTACAGCAATCTGATATAAAAAAATGCCCAGTTTAGTCATTTGTTTTCTAGAGGGGAAATAATCTCACCCCCCTCCTCTCATATCCTATGTTTTTCTCTACTGAGCATCAACAGAATTGACTTCACACTGAAGGAGGAGATACGCATAAAAACAGGATATAGTTCATACACACTTTATTGCATGTGAATATAATTAATGCTGAGCGTCAGCACTTTAATGTCGGTTTCAGCGTTTCATTTCAGATCAATTGTCTGGCACAACAGAGACAGAGCAAATACCGGCAGACTGAAGTGTTTCTGCAAAGATGGAGGACTCACCTACACCTAATGCTGCGGCACTTTAGAAACTCACTGTAGAAACTGAAATTTATGCTGCTTTTAAGGATTTTAAAGATTTAAAAGCACCATTTTACTTTGCAGATCAAAATGTAGCACCTGATTTAAAAATTGCTAAAAACAGTTGAAGTTTTTAATAGGAAAATCATTTACTATTCTATTTATAATTTGTAAAATATTGGACACAGTGTATAATGTAAAATCTCTCATAATGTGTTTTAATAGTAATCTTTCTTTAAACTTAAAATAAAAAGGCTGCAGCAAACAATGAGGAAAATTCAGAAAATGAGAAAACAGGTGAGCAAACAGAGTCCTGTACATCAGTATCTGTGTCTTGCTGCTTCATCGTGACAGAACAACATGTTTGGACACTCGAAGCAAATTTAAGCAAAGTTCTCTCACACACGTGAGGCCTCGTAATGAAAGTGTCTTCACTCTGCTGTTGCAGCAAACAGCAGAGAATTAAAACACCACAAGATCAAAACTTAAAACCTGATTTGTGCTTGGCTGTGATTTTTATTTCTTCACACATACTGAAACTCATTGCTGATGAGTCAGGAGCAGCAACGTACGTTTTCTTTTTCTTTTTTCTTTTTTTTTTTTATAAGTTTAATTCATTTCCTTGACACAAAAAAACAATCTGCGCTCACATCTTCTTCTCTTTCTTTCTTTTTTAAAATTTTTTTGTCCTCATAGTTTGAGACCATATAGGGTGTCAACTTTTTAACAGATAGACGCACTTTTAGTGTTACAGCCAAAATTCTTATTAGCAATATTTAATGCTCATATCTTCTAAATCTCATGAACTTTGTTTTTACTCAAAGTCAGCCTGCATCAGATCTCTGCATATGCACTCCATTTATGCAAGTGTTTACATTTTGGTTTTAAAACTAAACTTGAGTTGAAAACTGTAAATTGCACAGCATTTTCTGACTTGTGGAATGAGGAAAGTGGAGGCAGAATACAGAACATTTTGTAATTGTAATTGTAATTGCGTGGGACGATGTTCACCCTCTCTTCCTGACTCACCCAAGGATGTTGTCACTTTCCCCTCTCTAAGTCTTTCTTTTCTGTGTGACACTGGAAAAATAATTTAAATGCTTGATGTCTGAACATATTTGTAAAAGACTTTCAGGAATAGATCAGACAGACAGTTGCAGAAAAAGTTAATTTCATCGGTGTGTTAAAATGAATGATTTAGTTGAAAACTTGTGGCTTAATGCAGATGACAGGATTGTGAAATGGTAAGCTTGCACAACCTGTGAAACATTTTTAATGCATTGGGCTCTAGGTTTATGATAAATGAACAATGAAACCAAGATGATAGTGATACGTACTGTAATGCTTTCTGCTGTCAGTGTTTTTTTTTTAGGTTGCTGCATATTGAGTGAGAGTGAGAGCAGACACATGTTGTCTGTCATGTAGCACAAAAGCTGAGCCTGTGATGTGCATGAGATGTTGCATCGGTGCATTTTTGATGTGAGATTGACTGTTGAATGTCAGCAAAGAGTGTGAGGAGTTGTGAAACTGCAAACTCAGAATTAAGAAACATGTAACCAATTGTATAAAATGCTATTGCTGCTAATACTGCAAGGCTTCTTCCACTAGACTTAAGAATGAGGAAATGTGCATGAAACAATGCACAGCTAACATTACATTTACATGCTTGAGGAAGCACAGAAAAAATTTACATCTTTTGAATTTTAAATAGGCATCTTCCAGCTTCACAGACGTGTTGGAACAAGCAGATGTAGAACATTCAAAGTGTAACAGAGTTATTCAGTGGATTGATTTAGCACTGAAACAACCTCCCTCCCTCTGATGGTGCATGCTGACACACTGGCATACAGCAGGTTATGTAAGGCCTCCATGCGAGATGATGTTGAATCCATAACAGCATTAAAAACACAAATCACCGTCTCAGTATTTACATGTGACAAAGACACAGTTGTCCTAAAGTAACTAGGCCGCTGAGTGAAGCTGAATTTCAGGTCAAATTCAAAACCTGGTGTAATTAAATTTAAGCACAGATCACGTTGGAAGAGGAGGTTTAAGTGTTGAATCAGACCCGATGTTTTTGTCAACTCGCTGTTGTTGTGAAGCCTCATAAGGAAGTGAGGCGATGCTCCTGCCGTGAAGCATGCCGGCTATGGAAATGAGAGATTATTATCATTAAGTCATTTCATCCTACTCACAGCACACACCCACACACGCACACATACACACCTACACACCCTTACCTGCTAACACCCTCATACTGTCTCACGCAGGTAAACACCCAGACACCCACATGCTCATTTTGTCTCAGCACGCACTTTTATATGTACATCTTGCATTCATGTTTGCCAAGAGTGTGTCACTTGTGTTTTCCAAAAGCCTTCGACACTCAGGGATCCGCCTCGGTCACCTTGACAGATTTTATAAATCTGCTACGTTTTAGTTTTTTGCTCTCTGGACGGATTGTTCTGTTTTTGGTGAAATTGATGCTGCTGATGATCCCTGAAGTGTCACAAAGTGCAAAGACATGCATATAATGAAAGGCGAGTTTATCCGTAGCTCACACTCAAACATTAAAACATTTCAAGTGATTTTAAAAAGATAGTTTGTATGCAGAAATATATATATTAAATACACAACATTTAATAATAATACTGCTGTTGCTAGTTTGCTATCATTGTTTTGTAATGTAACTTATACGACCAGGGTTGAATCAGATTACTATGGCATGTAGTTGGTTACTGAATACAAATCACGCAGTAGGTTTTGTAATTAGTGATATAATGTAATGGGTTACAAAAAAGCAGTCTGACCTGATTATTATTATTATTATTATAATTTTGATTATTATTATAACTATTATTGTAATTTTATGATTGTTACCTCAAAATCAAACACTGAAAATATTGCAGCTTAAAAACAGAAGTGTTTACCCACAGTATAAATCCTCACGCTTTATTGTAACCGTATCAGGCTAACACGAGCTGGTTAACGTTAGCTTACTGATGGAAAAGTTAACTGCTGATTGTTTCTTCAGATTTGTCGTCGAGATCTTTGTCTGCTGCATTTTGTGCAAAACCAGAAACAAAGCTGCTGTCATCTGCAAAGACGCTGTAGTGTTGCACATTTCTAAAGTGGAAGTAACAGCATTACTGTGAGGAACTGAAGGCATGAACCTTGAATACGGCTGGTGCAGAGCTCCTACTGACCATGTGTCATTACTGAAACTATGTTATCGAGAGAACTACTATCGCACTACTCTTACTCTTACTTTGATTGTTGTTACTTCCATTATGAATATTCCTGCTACTGTAATTACTACTAGGCCACTATAGTGATTAAAATTACAATTTCTACCATTACTTATATCACAACAACTACAACTATGACTGATACTTTTACTATTATTACTTTGAACACCACCACAAGTACAAATTCTATCACCACAGCTACTATAAGAGCTACCAACACCACTGGCAATGTTTTCACTCCTGTAGACGACACTTTGTTATACAGAAGTGTATAAAAACCACTGCTATGTCTTTTACTGTTTCCACTGGTACTAGTAGCACAATTGCTACTATTAGCAGCTTAAAAGATTATTGCAGTTATTACACCATCAATAGTGACACTTCACCTTAAAATTGACGATGGATAAATGTAGATTACAGGAAATGTTCACACTCCAGAAGTTTGTCATGTAGCTATGACCAAAAAATTAGGTTGTTGGTTAATTTGCCTTGTCTGGACTCGATGCATTAATGTACAAATAACTGAGATGAAAAACTGAGCTGGAATAACACGTATAATTTATGTAAAAGGCTGAGTGTACAGAGATTCACACAGTTCTGTTTATCCTCCTCTTGGGTTTCTGAATTCAAGAATGTGTTCATACATGTTTGTTGTTGTGTACAAACATATTTTTGGCCTCATGTGGATGATGAACTTCATGTCACCTCACAAACACATCTGTGTGTATAATTTAGGGTTAAATGAGTCTCTGACCGTCAGACGTTGTGTCTCGCTGATAAAAACTGGTTACAAAGAAAAACAGGGTTGGTCAGCCAGCTGTTTGACTAGCTTCAGCTGCTAGCTGAGAGAAGCTGCACCAGCTTGACCCCAGTGTACGATGACTGTGCCCTGACCACAATTACTGGTTTAAGTGGTCACTAGTTCCGGATAATACAATATTCTGAGCATGTGTTCGTTGTGTGTGGTCAACCAGCGTTTAGCTCATCCACCATCTAACTAGCATCATTCAGTTCCTGACCAACAGAGGCTTTGCTGCACATCCATATTTTGTTTTCAGGAATGAGGTCAGGTCCTCTGAGTGTTTTTAACAGACCAATTTGCATATTTTAAAATTTGACCACAAGGAGTTTATTTCCAGAGGCATGGAGAAGGCTTTAAAACATTTGGACCTCAATATTTAAAAAAAATAATGCATTTTATCTCATGGACTTGTTTTCTGTAATAATTTTCACAAGTATAAAACAGATCAACATAATTTTTAATAATTACAAGGAAAATATACACAACAGTTATTTAAGTTAGCTCAGCTAGTGATATTCAGAGGAACTGCTTTGCAGGAACTATTTCCTGTAATATCACCTCTATAAAATATGTGTGAAGAGTCTGTTCATTCAAAATAATATAAAAAACCCCAGTTGTTATGGAAAAGCAAGCTCAGCTTGGTAAAAAACAAAAATGGGGTCAGAACATCTGCAAACTAACTTCAGGCTGTTACAGCAGAGACATATGTTCATGCATAAAGGAGGATTTCTGCAGTTGCATCCAAATACAGTAACAAAGAAGCAGCTGAGTGACTTTTTTTTGCACTACAATAAATTTAAGTGAAATATTAACCACCTGTTTCATCTCCACTGTCAGAAATGTCACTTTCCTTTGTGCAGCCTGATGCATTTTCTGAGGTTGCACATGTTGTGAGCATGGCATTTAGAGCAGATGAGCATGACCTTTGAACGTTAACATTAAGAAAAAAACCTAATTTGAATCTTGCACACAGCTGTAAATAGCAGGTACATCACACTGTTACTGCCAGAGTCTAAAAATATGCAGTTTTACAAAAAAAAAAATTACAGGAGCGTGTGAGTTGCACCCCACAGAAAAACAACTGTGAATGTGTGATGATGTTTGTGATAGTTTGGCCTTGTTGTGTGCAAGCAACTGATGCTGTCTTTGAGCTCTCAGCTGAACACATAATATCTGAAATCTTTTGCTCTGTGGCCTCCATTAAAGTGAATAACTTGCATGACTCAAACTTTTATTCAGTTGACTTAAACTTTGTTGGCAAGTAAACAAGGCAGCTGCTGCTGTTTGCTGTTATCTGCCAGATCGTTGGCTTGTGAGCCACTCAGCCATGTTTACAACATTTTCATTATATTACCAGTTGACAACATTATCAAAGCATATCACAATCAAAAATAAAGCTTTTCATTGGGTTTGTGGAAGACTTGTGGAGGGCACATATTTGGTGGGGGGATGAGGGTGCTCGACTACAAAAATGTTACTTTTTCAATAAAGAAATATGGAATTTAACATAATTTTTGGAGCATCATTATTACCTTGTGTGGACTAGCTAAAACCATTTGAACTGGTAACAGTATAAAGTTGGCTTTGGTGGGGCCCATAATAGGTTGAATGCTGGGCCAAAGGCTTAACATGTTGGAAAAAAGTGCTCATAAATAAAACCATGTCTGTTTACATCTGTGCACTGTGCAGATTACTAATCAATTCTTGTTTGTTCTCTAAAATGTCAGAAAATAGTGTAAAATGTCCAAAGTGACGTCTTTAAATGACTTTTTCATGTTGGACCAACAGTATAAAACCCAAATATATATAAATTATCGTCACTGGAGATTAAAAACACCAAATATTCATAAGTGGAACCAAATAAAGGCTTTAACCAGGGAATTGGATTTAAAAAATGACATTCAAGATTAAGTTATTATCAGAAAAATCTCTCTACACTCATTAATCAAGGAAACTGTTTTAGCTCTACAATCATTTGTTCATAAATATTGTTTATTCCGAGGTGTGAAACCTCCACATGGCTATACTATACCACTGAAAATGAAAGGAGAAAAGGGTCACATTAGGTGTTGTGAATTCAGGTGAGACGAATGTGTGTGGGCTTTATTTGGCTCCACAGATGGCACACATACACACACACACATACACACACACACCCAAAAACTTAAATGTCAGCACGCAGCAATACCGTTGCCTCCTGTCAAACACATCTCCCTGAATTGTAAAGCATGAAACCCACAAACCTTTTCTCAGTTTTGTTTTTCAAAGGTTGACAAGGGAAAAAAAAGGCTGTTGTTTCACCTTGAAGCTGACTAAATATGGTGTGTTTTCAGCCGAGATATTTACTCATATTCCTGGAACACGTACAACGTCCCCTCCACTCACTACCTGTTTATTTATCAGAAACAGTTGGTTTCTGATGGATTCCCCCATCATGGGCCTGTAACAGTCACACCGCATCCTGCAAGGAAACAATCAGCAAATTTGACGTGGAGAGATCATGTGCTTGAGCGATCTCAGGCGACCTGCTTTCTGTCTGCTTCTTATCTGATCTTCCTCTCACTGATCTGTGCGACTGTTAAAGCAGAACTCACACATGAAATAGACTTTCCCATTATTACTGTTCTCATTTTCATCAAATCTGAACGAAATCTCTTCAGTTGCTTACTCACATCTCACCTCCCTGAGTGCAGCTCAAGGCTTATAAAGTGTCTTGAACATGCTTTCAGCATTTTAGGTCAAGCTGAAATCACAAATATCAAAAAAACAGTCAGTTATTTATTGAATATTAATGTTTTTATTGCCATAAGCATAAATAAGTCTTTGGACTACAGAGCCAGACTGATAAATTGGCTGGGCTGATGTTTATAGTGGTGTTTTTTGCTTAATAATGATATTAACAAGGAACTATTGCAGATTAATGTTAAATATTGTGTGTCTGAGACAGCAGAGAAACAGTGATGCCATGACCATGTTTGTCTTGGGAGCTGTTCACTTCATTCACAATTTTAAAATTACAAAACTGACAAAATATACTTATATAGTAGTCACTTAGTGTAGTAAGCAACAACAAAGGTCCAACTTTAACTTGTGTTATGAAATATTTTATTATTACCCTCTATTAAGTACTTTATACACTGCAGCTAAGCAGCGCATATGCTACAGCTCACTAGCTAATTAGCTTAGCTATCAAATGTAGCCTGCAAGCTGCTTTCAGCCAATGGTTAGTCACCTGTTCAGCAAGTCAAGGTACATACATCCATGTTCTTATGTGAAGAAGTCATTAGCTAGAAAGCTATTGTCATTACCAAGAAAGAAAATGTAGATTGTTATTCAAAGTCTGTGTCCTTTGTTGTATTTTGTCTTTGGCTACAACTTTGCTGTTAGTCAGTGTGAGTCTGCTGATGACAGACTGCTCTGATGCAGCTTGAAACCTGAGTTGATTGGCTCTATGTCCATCTGCATTTAAAAACAAAAAAAAAAGATATGGGACATAAGACGTAGAGAGCAGATCTGTGTGCTGTAGCAGAACAAAAAAACATGCGGTTCAATTCAGCTGGACCTGCCATCTTGATTTATTGTTGCACTGCTTTAATTGCAGGGAGAGCTTCCAGCTGGCAAATAAAAGCCAAAAAAGAGCTGCAGCAGTGACTAAGATGGCATCTACAATTGGAGTGAAGTTTGACTTTAGATCATTTTTATTATTTTTGCTGTCATGAGTCACCAGTGAGTTGGAAAAGACATGCATAGGACTGCACTGGAGGGCTGCAACCTGGCAGCGGAGTCGTGTGCTTCACAGTACCGCATTGTTTTATCTCTTTAAAAGCTCATTTGTTTAAAATTGTATGCTCAGATAGTTGTCTGTAAACTCACCACAAAGCCACCACTGTTTTCATGCTCTCATTTCAAGTGAAGGATGGATTGAGAAAAGTCTGCGGCTTATAAGGATCAATAAAACTCCTTCAGGAACCCACTGCCTAAACTCAAACCTGCTTGGTGGTCACTGGTTTGGTCAGAATCGATCATTATGGTGAAAAGATCTGGTCGGAGAAAATTGCATTTTATATTCAAGGGGTCTGACACTGTGTAAACAGACATTTGTCTAAATTAGCCCATTGATCTTGAAGCTTTTGTGAAGAACACTTTGCAAAGTTGTTTGAGGCACAGTAAAAGGATGAAAAAGGGGGAAAACAACAGTTTTTATTATTAAAAACCCATGCAAAGAAAATAAGAAGCTTGGATCGACTCACAGGGAGCCTGATGAAAAATCCTCAGCACCATTTAATGTCATTCACTTTCACATTTGCATAGGACTCACTGGTCTGATCATGCACAACGCAGCATTATACCTGTAATATTCTCCAGGGTGGTTTGGCCGAGCATCACGGTTATTTCAACAACAACAAGTTGACCTATTAGCTGAAATTGCTGTCGAGAAAATTACATTTCCTCAGAAAAGTCTCGGTGAAAAGATGCTTTTGGACTGTGTTTCACAGATAGAGTATTTTAAGGAGGACCTGCTGCTGCCAAGAGAAATGACTCCTGATGATTTAGTAAATCTACACTTTGCAAAAACAACAAATGGTTCTCAGTATGCTTTGACTCACTGGGAGGCATGAAACCTCGGCCATATCTCAGAAGTGTGAATTGTAACTGTTAAAATGATTAATAATTCGTATTTGGCAGTCACATGTAGCATATATAACAGGGTCAAATAATTTCTTAGTCATGTTCCTATTGTGACAGCTGAGAGGCCAAACTGGGTTAATGGTGACTTGCAGATATTTCATAACATTTAGTTAATCTTGTAGTTACCAAATCACTTGGGTGTACCCTGGTTTATCATGTGGGAAATCACACAAAACTTCTTTTAAAATATCACAAATGATGCAACTGATGTGGCTGTGAATGTCTCCGTTTCTGAGACAATTGTCTCTTGTTTGTACACTTTACATAACTTTGCTGCTTCTGTCTAGATTTTAACACAACAATCGGCATGTTGGGTAATGATGCTTAATGACACTTTTGATATGTGGTTTATTTTACTGGATGATGTAAAGGTTTTTTTTTTTTGTCCTATCATTTCTAATTCAAAAAAAACTTTTCACATATTTGCAAATGTCTAAGTCCAGTTGTGTCGAGTCCCTTCAGGGTCCATTGCTTCGAGGTGTTAAGTAACAGTGTTGTCACGTCTGTCACCTCTGTTGCAACAGGAGGTGCGAGTTTTTTTTTTTTTTATAAAATTTGTATTTCCTATGGGAAGTTGAAAAACAAGCAAACTTCTGCAGAAATGTCTCACGTCTGGAAAAGACTGCTAAATCAGGTTGTTGTCAGTGTTTCGTTTCTTCTCAGATAGAGTTGCTACTGAGGTTTACCACAGTGGAAAATACAATGAATGCAATATTATTTTGGGTGCCCACAACACAGCTGCATCTCCTGAACTAACCTTGGATCTTCCATCGATGTGTAAAAGTGTGTGTATTTGTTCCTGATGAGCAGGCTGGCACTTGTAGAGGAGCCCTCCATTAGTGTATGACCGTGTGTGTAAATGGGTGAAAGCTGGTTTATATTGTTAAAGTTCTTTAAGTTTTGAGAAACACTCTATAAATGCAGTGGACTGATTTATAAAGTCTGCCTTTACAGCCATGTTGAGTTTTTACTTTTGTGCTATAAACTGTTATTGTAACTCAAACTACAACTTTCTATTTCTTAAATTATAATGTGTGCATTGTGTATTAGGAGGCTTAGTGGTGGTGATGTCAGTCATGTGACCGTGGTGTCGTTTGTTTATGGCCTAACATCAGCTTCTTCCTTCCGATAATTGCATTTATGCTTCAAAACTCATAATATTGGCGTTCTTTTGTGACGATTATCTTGTTAAACAATATCTTGACCTAAACTTTTGTTCACCACAGCGCTCATGTTCTGCAATAATCCCAAATGGAAAATTCCCACTGGCTTTGTGCCAAGGGCTTTTAAAAAATACGTCATCCCTGCTGCACTGCGGCAGTTTTTGTCTGTAGTTGTGTCATTAAAATCAGTGTTTTTTCTATTAGGTGAAAATATCTGCCAGTGAGGCGAGATTCTATCAACCAGCTTCCAATGCAAATTAAAGGTAAAATTATTTTATACAGTCAAATTCAAACAGATGGAAATTCTCTCACTGCACAGGCAGATTTTATCACTTGTTTTAAGAAAATAAGGTTTTTATGACACAAATATGGACAGACATCACTTTGTAAGCTCTTTTAAAAAACAAGTATTCTCTGTTTTATCAACAGTGAGTCAGTGCCATTGTGTTTGTAAGTCAGTATGTGTGTGCGTGATACCTCTCCCACTCGTGGTTGTCTGTTGTCTCCCAGACCGTAGGAGGCCTGCAGTCTATCACATCAGGACAGCAAGATGTCTGCATGCCACCAACATACACACACACACACACACACTGTACTGTGATGTAGAGACGGATAAACAAACACATAAAATTGTTGGCGGGGGGAGAAAGAAGTGCTTAGGTTAAGCCAAACGGTCGGTTTACCTCCCACCTGTCCAGATAAAATCAACTTCTGACTGTTAAAAGATGCACCAAAGTGAAAATACTGTTGAAATGCTGAGAGGTTTAGATTTTTTTTAAACATTGTGTTGTCTAGAGATATTTTGTTTCTGCATTACCTTTCTATTTTCAAGGGGAATGTGGGTTTTTTTGTAACTCTTATTTTCATAGATCTCTTTGCAGAAAGTTGCATTGTTGTGGAGGCAAGTTAAGAACCATTATAAGAGATGTGGTGGAGTTGTCTATGTTCGAATAAAAACTCATAAACCCACACAAAAGGTCACTGGTTTGATTCTTGCAAACAGCCAACAAAGCACGTAACAGCCTTGTATCTGGTTGAAACTTGAAGACAAAACACCCCCAGGTTAAATATTTCAAATGTGAACTCAATAGGCTGTGAAAAGGATTTATGAGTTTTTAAGAAAAATGACAACAATCTATAAGTTTCTTTCTATCTAAAATTTAACAGACCAAGACATAAAATGACTCCTAAAAAATGCCATTCTTTCTCCTGTGTGAGCAGCATTTGCTAAAAGTTGCAGTTGTTTTAAAAAAAAATAGTTCTGCAGCTCTGTGATACTGAACCTTAAGCAATGCTTTTAGCTAAATGCTAACATCAGCACCAGGCTTGCAATTCAGTGCTAACAGGCTGATGTTTAATGGAGGCCAAAGCTTTAACATGTTTTCACCGTCTTAGTTTAGTACATAAGTACACTAATATTAGATAACATTTGCTATTTTACTCTAAAAACAAAGTACGGCCGAGGGCTGATGGGAATCAATTTCACATGTATTTAATCACAAATGAAATTTAGTGCTAGATAAAAAGGGATCACCAGAATACAACAAATCAGCATGAGGTGGAACATCAAAGTGTGAACCAGATTTCATGGCAATTCAACAAAGAATTGCTGAGATGTTTCTCTCACAACCACAAATATCGAACCTTCGCTTGAGGGACAGTTAGTGGATAACAGGCACAGCAGGATACAGGATATCTGGAAACAGTTAAAACCTGTCTAAAAAAATTGTTTGCCATCTTGAAGATATTTACATATATTTAACTGGATCAATGACAACTTTGACCAGCTGGTGGCAGTAGAGGGAAAGTCATAGCGTCAGAAAAATCAAAGGATCCATCCTCTGGGGATCTCAAATATTTGTAGAACATTTTATGGCAATCAGTCCAACGGTTGAAATACGTCAGTCCGATCAACTGGCCTCGTGTCTTTAGATGTGACCTTGTGAGTGAGATAAATAAGAAAAGGTTAAAAAAAAATGTATCTCAGACATTTTCAGAAATGAATGAAGCTCAGAAATTTTAGGGAGGTCAGAGAGTATTGATGAACATTGTTTATGGGGGATTATTTTTGATAATAATAAAAGCACTGGATAAAGTCACATCTATTTAGATGCTTTAGTTTTTTTTACAACCAAAAAATAGTTTAAATAGAGCTCACCGAGGCAGGTAGACAGAAAAATTGTCCTCTTATAGCCCACCTGGCCTGTTTGAAACAACTCAGTGCAGAAATCAACCTTTTCTCCTCGAAGAACAACTAGGAAT
>JAPZDY010000003.1:19248315-19258897 GCA_029783645.1 Ctenochaetus hawaiiensis
GGCTTTTTTTTTTCTTTCACTTTTCTCTTGTTTCTCCTCCAAAACTTTCAGAGGCGCACAAGAAGAGAGAAAAAGTAGACGGTGTTATTCCTCTGCTTGCTGTGAAACTAAATCAAAAAGAGAACTACTTTGATCGACGAAGCATAAAAGGTGACATGATTCAGACTGAACCCACGTTTTAGAAACCAACGCTTCATAGTGGAATAAAAACTATGACTTGTGAATAAAAATGCAGAATTTATGACAAACTGTTTTTTAATATACATCAAAAGCTTCCCACATTTCTCTGTGGTGTAGTTTTATCTGTATCATAATTAAACTGCCACCTTCTTTTTTTATTTTCCCTTCTAGCTTTTATTTTTAGTCTGTCTTTCGACCTAAAATATTGTCAATACAAAAATGGAGGACAGTAAATTTGAATGCATTCTCAAACTGAATCCAAACAGGAAAGAGAACCATTTTTAGGTTTGTTTTTATTTATCTAAGTTCTAAAATTAATAGTTTTTTAAAAATATATTTTCGGTCACAAATCTTCCTTCTGATTCTGATGCTTTCCTCTACCTCTTCCGGTCCTTCCTTGACCTTCTTTCTTGTATTTTCTTCTCACTTTCAACTTAAAAATATCAGCCTCAGAGAAAGAGGAAAAGTGTTTCAGCTCCTCTACCCACCGTTCTCTCATCCTCTCCGCTTCCTTTTCACTTTTTGAAACGCACACCGCGCCTGATCTCATCAAAGCCCTCTTCAACGTCTTCTCCTTTGCTCTCTGACTAATTTTGATAGTAACAGATGCCGAGTAAAGCTGATCTGTCTCCCCTCTGTATTTTTAGGCGACACAGTCATGCTGTATTATGTCATGTTTTTCAGGTGCACTTTTTGAATTAGGTCGATTCGACGATCGTCTCCAGTGACGAATGTTTACATCCCACAGAGACAAACTCAGGCTCTGCTGTCTGGGGAAAAATTGTTCACTTCAGTTCTGATTTGACTTTGTCTTCACTGTTTTTGTCGGACGCTAGAAAATTGTAGTCCGAGGTTGGTTGGTTTTGAGTCACAGGGCCCTGAACGTTCCTCGGTGTGTCTCTCAGAGTGAGCAAGTGATACCGTCGATGTCTGTGTACAAAAGAAAGCAAGGTAATTATTTCGAGATGAACTTTCGCACAAAGGGCGTTTTTTGTTTGCTTTAGGTTTGTTTTTAATAAATAAAACTATCAGTAATAGTGAAACTCTGAATCAGAATGAGAATAACTTTGATCGATGAGCCTTTAAAGGTGACATATAAACAGTTGAATGGTGTGGGTGGAGTGGTGCAAATGTTGGCAAACGGTTTTCTCCTTTTTTGGTGCAATCTACACTTCTGTGAGTTTGTTGCTTCAGTTTATTATTTTATCAGTTACTTACTAAAAAGTCGTAATATGCTGACTCTTCTTTAGACCATATTTTACTGTATTTATGACACTATTTAATTCCACACTTCCTTTAAATGATAGTTTGTGAATGTAATTTATTTCAAGCTTGTTTTTAAAATTTAATTGATACGATTAAATAATTAAAAATATATATGTACAATATGAGCATTGTCACGGGGTTGAATTTTATTTATAAAATTCATGGTAATAATGAAAGTGAGGCAGATACTGAAACTCTAACATGACATTTATTTGTGTCAAATTTATTTTTCAAGGTTGTATGTCACTTTCAAAATAAGTTGTTCAAACTGACACACTAGCTCGAACTAGTGACTCTATTTTGTGTTAATTGGTGTCAGGCTTGTTTTCTTCTTATAAATAAATCCATCCAAGTCATATTGAAACTATGATGCTTTGGAGTGATAATATTACCAGAGCAGGAGGGGAAATTTGCCTTGAAATGTTCGGTATCTGGCTACCCACTCAGTTTCGACAGGAAAAAAAAAATCTTTTAACCTTTTCAGCAACAGCAAATGCATGTTTAAAACAAAAGCTGAAAAGAGAAGAGACAAACAAGGGAGGTTGGATACTATCAGGGTGCCGTGTGTCTGCTGTCAGCCAGTTCAAAGCAAAAGATCGTGCTGCTAGCTGCAAAAAGTGGACATTTTGCAGGATGACACTTTTATCTAAATGTGAAGTTTGAATCACTCTTTTTGTCTGTCTTTGCACGTTTGCATATTTTTAACTTTTCTACGTCTCACTACGTGTCATGTGTTCTTGGTAATTTTTTTTGACTGAGACCAGCAGTTTCAAAATGAGACAACAGAAACAATATTTCACAATGCATCCTGCATGTACAACGTTGATGATATTTATTTTGTTTGAAGTGTCAGTTACGTGATTATGTTGTCAGCCTAGGCTTCAATTTGTGACGATTAATGCTTTGTTTTGAGACCTTTACCTATTTGACTGTGGGTGTGTGTAGTGAAACAGTTTAAACATTATGTTAAAATTCAGTTGGTGACCTTTTTCAACTCATTTACTTCTTCTAAAAATTTTTTTCAGTAGCCCAGTTGATTGGTTAATTTTTTCCTTCAGTATTGTAAATTATAGAAAAAAATATAAAATGCTGTACATTAAATGCTGTATCATATATTTGACACAACTTTAATCATTGATTCCATACTGAACTCAGTCACTGTCTGATGATGCTTGCTCGCAGTGGTTACTTTATGATATTAAATGTCATTGTTTGTTGAGTCTCCCTGATCTTAAATGAGACAATGAGTAAATATAAACATGTTTATGGTTTCAGTCAGACAATGTTGCGTGCTCAGAGTCCGTGGGTGGGCACCAGCGAGTGTTTGACTAATCACCTCACTAGCTTGTTCCGTGCATGTATGTGTGTGTTTGCACAGCTACTTTTATGTATTGATCTATGTACATAAGTCTGTGCATGTATGCCTGTGTACAGTACATGTGTAGTGTGTGTGTGTGTGTGTGTGTTTGTGGTTTTTCTAGGGTGCTTTTTGAAACAAGTGTGTGCTTCTGCAGATGAGTCTGTCTATATTTACAGTATTTGTGAGCATATTTAGGCATTATGTGTACATGTATGTATGTGTTTGTTTCAGTGTGCTAGCTATGTTTGTGTATGTACTTTACACATATAGGCCTAATATTAGAGCCTGTACTACACGTAGGAACATCTTTCTTTTATAAATTTATGAGTGTTTATTTCTGTTCTTAGAGTGTGTGTTCTTCTGCTGTGAAGTGTGTATGTTTTTTCTGACAGTACGAGGGTACCAGTTGTTTGCATGTATATGTGCATACAGTATTAGTGTTATACATATGTAGGGGTCTTTGTGTATATGTACATATTTGTCAGTGCGTGTGTGTGTGTTTACAGTGTGTTTGTGGTTCTGTGTGTGTGTGTATGTCGAGTATTTTAGTGTTGGTGTCTTTTTACAAGCCTTTGTCTCACGTCCTATTCATTATTTCCACTTGTAGGTTACATATACTGTGTGTGTTTATATATGTTGTAGCTATCATTGTCGATATTATCGTGTTTCCACAAACATGAACTTGTCTGTGTGTTTGTAAATGTGTACATTTATTTTGACTGATTTTTTTATGCCTTTTTTTTGGATAGTTTGTTTGTGACTCTCGGAGCACATATTTTTTCGGTATGTTACTGTGTGTTTGTGAATGTGTGAGCATGTGTGTGTGTCTTTAAAGTCTTTGTCTTTGTGCAGACTACGTGTGTATATGTGTGCAGTATGTGTAGACACAGTATACAAGTCATTGTTGTTATGATTTTTGACTGATGCCTCTTTCTGCTACATGTGTGAACCGGTTTGTACTTGTTTATGTGTTTTGAATGTGCACACTTATTTCTGACTGCCTGTGGTTCTGCTGTACTAGTCCCTGTACTTCAGCAGGGGTGTGTGTGTGTGTGTACAAACAATAATTGTCTATTTATTTTTCACAATTTGTGTGGGGCTCTGTGTGTAAACTGTCATATTTTATTCAGTGTATGTATCTGTCTACAGTGTAATATGTTTGCATGTCTTTGTCTGTACTTTCTGTTGGCTACGTGTGTGTTAGTATTATTACATACTACTGACATACTTAAATGTGGACAGTGTGTTGACTTGTGTATTTTTTGAGTGTGTTTACATTTATTGCTGACTGTCTATGTTTCTTTAAGTCTATGTTTGTGCAGTCGTGTGTGTGTGTGTCTGTGTGTGTATACAGTACAAGTTTTGTTCATGTACATATCTTTGTCAGTGTGTGTTTAAACATGTAACTTTTTTGTTTTTGTCCAAACATCGACTTTATGTCTTAGCAGAGTTAATTTGCATATACGTACGCACGTTTACTTATTTTGAATTATTATTGTTATCAGGATGTACGTGTGTGCGTTCATTTCTGGCTCTGCATGTGGTTTTGTGATCATGTTTATCTGCCGACGCAGATGGGTGAAATTCAAGGAAAAACCTGCACAAATGGGCGGAGAAACAAAAACACTTGACTGTAACAGTGTTTAAAAATACACTGTTATCGTTTGGTTGTTTTGACCCAATGCAATTGAATTTTTTAAAATTTTTTATTCACTAATTTTAACTCAGAGTTAGACACAACACCCACATTTATCACTAAAAAATGTCACATATTTATTGGCAGTTTAAAACAATGTGCATGTCCCATTTTATTATCAGCAAAAAGTGATTTATGAGCCACTGTAAATTATAACAGCATGCAACAGTCCCTAATGCAGACTGATACATGCAGGTCATGCAGGGTCACTGAAGGTTTTGATGAAATTCATGTGAATTATGTGTCATGGATTTCTAAATATCCAGATTTCGACCTAATTTAACACCTAAACAACATTTTGGACTAACCACCATCATCAAATTAGCGAATGAGAGGATATTTTTTAGAAGAATTTCATGGTTGTAGTATCTGACGCTGCTGTTGAGGCTTGAGGTGGACCAACATCACACTAACTGTCCTGTTTTTTTCTTTCAACCCTCTGCGTGTGTTTGTATTGTATGTGCTGCTGTGCGTATAGTATTTATATGTAATGTGCTAATGTGTGGCTTGTGTGTGTGCACATGTGTGTGCAACTACAGCACTGTGTATGTACTTATTTGCATGCATATGGACACGTGAAAGAGTTTGTTCCCCTCTTGTCGTCGCTCATAATCTTCTATGCCCCAGCTGACATTTACACATTCAAATCAGAGACTGTTTATCCTTTTTTGAGGCACATGACAAGATTTCGCGCTTTATTTAAGATAATCACTTACATTCCCGCGGCACATAGAGATATTGTTTTGTACTGTGAGATTCACTCAACACAGGTGTGATGGTCTTGTTGGTGTCAAGTAAAAGCCTCACATCTCCCACATGTAAACCTTTCAGGAACCAAGAGACAACCTTGTTTCTGGCTTTACCACCATGTTGTTATGGTCAGAAATTTAATTTTTGCTTTTTAAGTTTTGTCTAAATTTATGTTTGTTGATATTTTCACATTTTTTAGGGTCCTGGAGACACTGGACCCACTGTAACACCTCATAAAATGTTGTGATATTTCATTTATCATCCTGATTTTATGAAAATTGCTTAAATGTTTTAAAAGTAAAATACAGTTTGATATTTTTTTGTTTGCACATAACCCATAAAACATATAGCACAACAAATTTCCTTATTTTGTGTGATATCAACACTTCATGGTCTTTTTCATATTTTGTCATGTTCAGAAAACATGCAGTTTGTGGGAAAGGGGATCAGCCTGTAGTACTTCAGCACATGATGGGTTTTAATAAGGTTAGAAGAGAAAATAGTATTGCTCACAAATTTAACTAAATATATTATATTTGCCCACACAGCAGTGGTGTCCTGACATGGAGGACGTGTTATCAGTGACAACAGCAAATTTTTTGGGTTAAAAACATTTGATTTGAATTGTTTTTTATTTGTTTACACACACAAACAAAAAGAGATGTGATCGAGGTCACAGCTGTGCTCGAAGGCTTTATGTTCTCATGTTGTCCGTCCTTCTGTCTCATTCTAGTTAATGCAATATCTCATGAACACCTTTAAGGAATCTCTTCAAAGTCAGCACAAATATCCGTTTGGACTCAAAGATCGGTTGATGATAATGTAGTAGTCAGAGGTCAAAGGTCAAGCTCTCTGTAATCTGACACAGCACACTGGCTGTAACACAAGTCTTTGTATTCTAATTATGACAACATTTTCTCAAATGTCCAAAAGGACAAAATGATGAAGTGATGATATTTTAAATCCAAAAGGTCAAAGGTCAACCCTACTGTGACACTGTATTGTTCAGCAAAGATACTTTTCTTGCCATTTTTTAAAACATTTTCTTAGGAACAGAAGGAGAGACTGTGACCACTTTTTAACATTTGATCAGAAATTGAATTTTTGACACTAAACTTGGATGCCACCTTGAAAATGTTGATTGTTTACATCATTATTCACTTACATTATTGTTGTTGGGTTAAGGTGCGTGAAGTGTCCACGTTCGAGAATTTATAGCTTCTTTGCAGCAGCATCCATATTTGAAGTATTGTCATCCACCACAAGCCCATTATTTCAGCTGATACTGAGCATCAGGTGGCTTTTGTTGCATCATGTGATGAAGCTCTTCATCAGTCCTCCTCTGTAAAAATAGTTTCTGACTGAAGACAGCATGTTCCTTGTGGGTAATTGTTTACTGGAACAATATGTGCTTTTACAGTTACAACTTCTTTTTGGTAAAAAAAAAAAAATGCTTGATGCCAATTATAACACTTCCACAACTCAATAGATATGATCTAAGTTTGCACAGACATGAATGGTAGCCACTTGACAGGCTGGTGTAGGCCTCACTGAGGGAGGTGCCACCGGTGCAGTCTGTGTCACTCAGCCTTCAAAGCAATCATTCACAGACAACATTAAAAACTACTTTAACTAATACTGAAGGACCATATTTTACAGTGATTTATGCATTTACCATTTTTTAACTGAAGGGTTTAACAAGAAGGCACTATCATTGCATTGTGGGAAATGTAGGAATCTAATTTTTTTTTAGCTTGGCCTGACTTTTTTCTTCTTTTGACCTGTTTTTCACAACTCTGCATGCCATCAAAGCTGTGCAACACTACAGAAAATATCTGCAGCTCTTTCAAGTTTAAATATGTGGATGTACATTAAAATAAGACTCACTAAAAACCCGTAATGAAAAAAAATAACCGAAGTTAGCTTAGAGAAGTAAGTGGGCTGTCAAAACAGAAAGAATCTGTAATATTTCGCCCTTGAACTCATTTCATTTTCACTGTTCTGCTGATGTTTAGTGCTGATAAATATGTGGTCAGCACGCAGACATCAGATCAGGATCCTTCTGCTCTGACTCACTTATGATTTTGTTTTCAGTGGTGTTGAACGCCATGGGTTCCCAGGATTATTAGTCACATCATCAACTCACTCGCAGGGGATCATCACCGCTAAATTTTGCTATAGAAATCACTCTGCTTTTGAAGATGTTATCTGTGACCTGTATGGGAACCTGAGCTCAATGTAAACATGCCACAGTCGACCATGTACTGAGAATTGAAACACACTGGCTGGATTTTCCCTGTGCTCCGCCGCCTTAGCAGCTCACTGATATTAAACCTCTCACTTCCTTTTTGAAGTTGCTTTGTTTACCAGCCAACATGCTATTTTTACTGGAGGCCTCTGCTCACTCACAGTCTCGGTTTATTGTCGAAAAACGACGTGTTCTCTGCAGCACGTGTCTTGTCTGAAACAACACACACTTGTTCCTTTTTCAGCAACATTGCAACATTTGACACTTTTTTGTGTAGGATGCAATTAGCAGAATTTGGCAATGTAGGCCTACATTACCAACCCCTGAATCTGTGTGCTTGTTAATTTTACCTGTTTTTTTTTTTTTTTTTTTTTTTACAAACTTGTGAAATTTATTTTTCTTCTTTCAGAAAATTTAGGATTTCTCTCATGTCATGAAAATGCAGGCAGAAAAAGCATAAACATCAACTTAGGTTTTCAAAATAAGAGTTGGTGAACTAAATCTTGACTTGACCTCTTTGTGTTTTGTTTTAGATAATATTACATATTTTGTTTGTTTATTAATCAAAGAAAAAAAAGGTCTAATTGCATTTAGACAGAGACATGCTAGCAGTTTTCCCATATTCAAGTCTGTATGATGAGCTGAGCACCACCTGGCTCAGGCTGATTCATGCTGCCTGCTGAAAAAAGCTATGAAAGAGGCTTCGAAGTGAAAAAATGTGTGATTCTCATGTGACTTTGAACCAGTGTATTAACATCAGAGTGTAGCATGTCTTTTGTATAAGTTTGACACGATATATAGCTAACAGGGGCTCATTTAACACAAAATGTGATTATAATTCACTAAAATATTTTTCCATTATGAAGCTTTTGTGCTCAGTTCAAACTGGAGCGGAGAGGATGACTCAGCTGTATGTTAATTTGTGACCCTGGAGGGAGAATAAAACAAGAAGATGTCGTTCTGCAGCTCTCTGGCTCCATGCTAAATGCTAAATATGTGCACTTTTTTAGTGCAGTGTGACCGAGTGTGCATCCCACTGGTGTGCATGAAGGAATAGTAGTGGAATTAGTAATAGTGGTTGCAGTTGTGGTAATAATAGTGGTCATGATAAATAGGATGGCAGTGATATGTTATTATTGTAACCATTATTTTTTATTAACAGTCATAGTAGCAGCACCAGCAGCAGCAGTATCAACACAGAAGCAGGCTATTAAAAGGGGAAAAGTTATTGATGCTTACTTTGTACTACAGTCTGAGATGATTTCACAAGAAATACAGCTGAAACCCCACTTAAAAAAAAAAACAGCTCAAGCCTTCACTGATTATTAACCTAGTAGCTGGTTTGAAGGTATTTGTCAGTTGTCAAATGGAAAGTGAACAACAGTTTCTCTGCTGCCATCATCATGAATCACCCTGACTAACCCTGCAGCGCAGTTAAACACACACCAACGGCTCACACCTTCACACATGATGTTATTCAAATCCTCTGTCACTTTACTTTTCTCTGGTTTGGGCTGAAAATGTATGCAGGAGATGTTGTTTGATAACACTTCAATGCTGTAGGCTACATGATAGTGCAGAAACAGACCCCCCCCCAGGCATAATTGTTGTGTCATTACCTGAAAAAGACAGAAAAAAAGGAAAAAAAGAAGAGAACTTGACATTCAAGCTAACAGGGAGACAGTGGGAGGTGAAAACAACCTGCAGGTGTGTTCTATATATCTATAGATTATCTTATAATAAGGATTTGTGGTGGCAAAGGTGTGATTTCTCAGTGCAAAATGCATGATGGTGATAAAGATGCTCTGCAGGATGGCGAGAAAGACTTTGCTGCAATATTTTCTAATGAATCCTCAAAGGAAATCTTATTACTACAGCAGCACAAAATTCAAGGAGGAGCTGGAGACCAAAGAGCAAAATGCGTAAAAGGATTTAAAAAAAAATGCTGGAATTAGTAATCATAAATGTCCTTTAAAAGTGAAAGATAACAGTTGAGGCAGATTAAAAAGTTGATCACCCACATCAGATCTTCTTTCACCTTCTCTCTCTCTCTCTCTCTGTCACACACTCACAAACAGGCATCAAGTTTAGTCAAAACGCTGCCCACACAAAGACTTCTTTGCATCTGTCTCCTGTGTGTGTGGGATGGCTTTTCAGACATTGCCTCATGTGTCAAACAATACACAAACACATGCAGGATGGTGAGTGAACTTCTACTGTGAGAAACATCACCAAAAAAAAAAAAAAAAAAGATACTTAAACCACAGTTACCATGGCTGTGAAACATAAAGAAGACTCAAACTTTGTTTTTCGTAGGAAATGTTTACAAAATGTAACACATTTCCTGCAGTTTTCCTGTGTCAGGGTGTGTTTGTTTTAAGGGCATGTTTGTCAGTACTCTAACTTAATTGGATATTTTGAGAAGTTGCTCGCAGCTTTCAAAGAAAATTTTTGCCTCATGTGAAGTTTTTTTAGACGGGAAATGTTTTTCTGTTGTTTAAAATAACAAATTTTAAGAATTTTGCATCAAGTAAATAATCGGATTTACCGATGCTGCAGAAAACTTATTCACATATTTGGCTTGTATGTTTCATTTAATTATGAAACAAGATATAGTCATCCAGAATCTTTCAGTGGTTAAGATGTGAGAGATGTTTGATTCCAGCGCTGAGGGCATCTTGGTATCTCGGATTTAAAAAAAAAAGAAAATCTTATGCTGTAGTGGAAATGAGGACATTTCAGTTTTCTGTGAGAAGATGATTGTTGGCTGTCGACACAGTTGAACAGCGGTTCTCTGATATGTGACTGTGTGATTTGAATTTCCGCACAGAAACGGGTATTTCTCAATTAGGGCGGGCATGCTGAGTGTGTGTGTGTGTGTGTGTGTGTGTGTTTGTGTACCTTCACAAAAGACTTCCCACCTATCGTACAGAGACATTCATGAATCAGTCAAAAGCAGTGTGTTATCATATCGTGCCATAGAAAATCCATCCATCCATCCATATTCTATACCGCTTAATCCTCAGCAGGGTCGCGGGGCGGGGCTGGAGCCTATCCCAGCCGACTTAGGGCGAAGCCAGGG
>JAPZDY010000003.1:19264002-19281455 GCA_029783645.1 Ctenochaetus hawaiiensis
TGTGTGCAAGTAATCAGAAGAAAATAAAGGAACAATAAATTTTTAAATAATACAACTGTGACGTGTTTAAAATGTAAAAGATATATTGTTTTTTATGAGAACATATGAATAAGATTTCATGGCAAGTTTTAGCATGTGTCAAATTTGCCATCAGTATTTAGAGCTTTTAAATTGTCAAAAATATAAAATCTTAAAGAGATGGTCATGTTTTTTTTAAAATTAAAGTGGGGCTGTATGAGGTCAGCCATATTCGATGAGAAACCTCCGGTAGTTTGGTGAAACAGACATGAGAACGAGTGTAGGAGGTTTAGCATTGAACTGCTGTTGATGGAAAATATCAAAACACATTTTAGCCTTGTAAAAAAAAGGTCACATCAAAAAAAAAAAAAAAATCCATCATTTTAAGGCCATGCTGGATTTTAAATATTTTCATGGCTCTATTAAACAGTCAGACTGTCCTTCTGAAGCTGTTGTATTGATCTCTTCAAAGCTGCCAGACTCCTCTTAGAAAAACAGTAATTTAAGAATATGGGGGTTCCTGGTTCGTTTGCTTGTGTTTCTTTCTGACTTAAGTGTTTTAAATGTTTACGTCAGATTCAGCTACCTGTCTCCATCCACAGCAGGTCATCGCTTTGCTTCCTACACCTGTATTCATGTCAGCTTCTGCAAACCGACTGATCTCTCCTGTACTGTAGGTGATACACAAAACCACATGAAACCACTGCATTAAAAATACAAACTATTCCTTTAAACTGTAGAAGAGTCCAGTTGACACAGCAGGTCATTTTGTTTGTTCCTCCTCCCACAACTCTCCCCACATTTGAACTACAACATGAGAAAAAAAGTGGTAATATAAATAATTTTTACACCTGAAGCAGAAGCTGCTGAAAGTTCAATGTTAAAATAGAGCTTTTCAACAAAATGTAAGTACTGTATATTAAGGTAGACTTTAATAATGTTAACCTTCCCTCACACCAAAGAAAAAAAAAGGCCCTGAAGTCCGTTTTTTCCCTCCAAGCAACATGACTTTTATTTCCCAGTGCTGGTTTGTAGATGCGTGCAGCAGATATGACATCTTCATTGTTTTACTCCATTCAAAAAACACAATTAGCCTTGAACTTGAAAAACTTGAAGGTCCAGAATTCAAAATATAGATCTTTAGAGAAACACGGCAACAGTAGAGATATTATGTAAAAAACCCCCCAGCAAACTCACAATGCAAAGAGGTTTTTTATGTTAGTTTCTGTTTTTGAGCCCTTGATGAAGAGAACATGTAAAATGTTCTGCGTTGTTTCTCTGTGATGTCGCAGGAGGCATTTTCTTCATTTTACCAAAAAGGATCAGAAAGTCATTTTTTAAGGTTGATCTGTTTTTTTTTTAACTGGGTGTCATCACAGTCACACACGTTGCAGGCTGCATTCAAACGAGCTTCAGTGAGCTCTGAAAACCAAACAGGGTGTTGGTGTCACATTAAATAAACATACAGCAGCAGCTTTTTAATGCGCTTCCCAGTTTTAACCTCCTCATATACAATCAAAAACTTATATTTGTACTGCTTTACATTGTGTAAAATCAGCACAGTTATGAATAAATCCATCCGACTTCACTTTAACATTTTCTCTCTCATTATGCCAGTTTTGTCTTTATTTATGTGTTGTTTCTGTTTTGATTTCATTATGTAGCTGTATATAGATAAATAATTTATGTAATTGTCAGTACAGTTTGCATAACCACTTAAAGATCAGAATAAAGAAGTTGTTCATCATTGTAGTTTTTTTTACTGAGATTTATCTTCCTTTTACTGTCTTTATTAAAGATTTACTTCCTACAGAATGTTCAGTTCTTGTTTATTGTTGATTTAACATCACCATAATATTGACTGTGCTTCCTAATGCTGTTTAAATGCAGCCCACTGTGACATAATGTGAGGTTTTGAGTCGATATGTTTCCAAAAGAGCTTCAACGCCTCTTAAAGCATTGTGAAAGTAGGAGTTATTGCATTAGCTCGAGCTAGATTTACCCAATAGGTGGTGGCAATATAAGAGTAATATTCAGAGCAGGTGGATGACTCATTCATCATACAGAGAAACAGAGGATTGTCAGGTGGATGACTTATCTGTTGCACAAGTCCCTCATTTTCACCTTTGATCTCCAGCCAATAGCCCACATGCAGCTGGAGTTAAGTACTCTTCAACCTGCTAAACGCTGACGCAGGTTCCAACTTAATCAAAAGGGAGAGACAAGACAAAACATCTACTCATAAATCACACCGGTTAATCTCCTTTCACCAATAATGAATAGGTGTCCGATAGACCCGTGAAGCAACCCTTGATCTTGCAATTTGTTTTCACATTTACCGGCTGAGTTTGGTGTGAGAGTGTTTGATGGGAGCTTCGTTTGCACAAATACCTTCTGGAAACAGGTCTGAAGATGCAGATGTGGCTAAAACTATAATTAAGGTTAACTAGCAAATATGAAGTTCTAATTAATACAAATAAAATAATAATACATAATTAAATAATCACAGGAGAAATATGTCGGCCATGAGTAGATTTATATTTGTTTGTTTGTGTTTTTACTGTTTTTGATGTTAAAAAAGTCATCAGTCAAACTACATATTAATTAAGCTAATTTAAGGAAATTCTGCAGCTACAAAGTTTCGCAATTTCGCACCCAAAACAAACTGGTGCATAATGGCTGCAGAGACCTTTTAATGATCTAAACAGAAGTCAATGAAAGTGATTGAATCAGTATAAATAATAAAAAAATGAGCTGTTTTTGTGTTTAGTTTCATTTGTTATTAAATTGTTTCTATTATGTGACTCAATGAAGTTTAGCACTGGTGTAATGACGTTTGAGTGAAAATAAGAACTAAATGTTTCCCTGTTTTTTCCTTGGTTTTACAATAAATACGCAGCTCTCACATAGTTTAAAAAATATCACCATGCTATCTGTGCAAAGGCATCAACTTTAACATAATTTAAGGGCTAACACATGTTAACTTAATCCATCTGTCAAAATATCCCTTTATACTAATGTGTCTATACTTTGCTTCAAGGCTCACTGAACTTTAATCTTCATAAATGTCAAAAATCAATTTATTTAACATTTACACCCTTGAATCATCACCTCATTTCTGTCTTGTTTGTAACTTGTACTGCTGAGGGATGTTTCCTCCGTCACGTTTTAATTTATAGAAACATCTACATTTTTAAAATCGGCCGTTCTTCATCAACTGCTCTTAATAAATCCACTTCTACATGAAGGCAGGCGCGGCTTGTTAAATATCTAAACAGAAGCGGTCACACGCTTTTAAAGCATCCTGTCATGTTTTTTTTTTTGATAAATCTACTTCAGGGTGTTTAAAGCTGCCCTGAGAGAGAGCTAAATGCAGAGCCACTTTGTCAGGCAAGAAAGACAAAGCACTGAGTCATCTATCAGACTGGTTAATCCTGTCCCCTGGGTTAATTATTCATCACAGTTATACGTCTTTTTCCTGTGCGAGAAAGATCCCCCGTGTGAATAGGCAGCCTTGTTAAATCTTGAATCTCTTTTTTTGAACACAGACGAGCCGTTAACGTTTGAAAAGACGGCGAATGTGGGTCGAATGTTGCTGCAGGTGTTTCTATGCTAAATAGTTTGAGCTTAGCGGCTTTTTAATTGTTTAAAATTAATTTTTAAATATGAGAATTCATCTCTAAAATATGTGTTTTCATGTTTTGAGATTCTTGTCTTGCTGCTGACTCACTGATATTGATATTAATCTAATATTTATGCTGAAATTAAACTGTGAAACCCACTCGAAGTGGAGCTGAGGCATCTTTTCACACTTATATTGAGTCTGAAACTAAGTGGCACTCCACTTAAAAAGGGCATCGGACTAATTCATCTCCTCAGCTCTTAACAGAATGATTAATGGCGTCACCAAAGCTGAGAAATTTGTCCGGCCTGCGTTGGGTGTAATGGCTGTGGTGTGAGGAGAGAGGCTGGTTTATAAATGGAAGACTGTAATTTATCTTTTCTGCACTTCTTACTTGGTCTTTAATCACAGTGTCCATATGGGACTTTAAGATGGCCGAAGACATTCATCCTCCAAAGAGGAGCCTGCCGGTCAGCAGATGACTAGAGAGATTTGTCTTCATAAGGTTGATGTGTGTTTATATAAAATAAGTCTGTGACTGTGTTTGTATTTGTGTGCACAGCTCTTGTCCAGTACTTTATGGCAAATCCTTGCACTTGAATCTTGAATCGATGTCTCATTTTGAAACAATCTTCTTGTCTTCTTTAGGAAAATAACACTTTCAAAGCTGAATAATTGACAAAATAGCTTGAAATAGATGGAAACTTTGGCATCGTTTCATTGGCTTCTGATATGTCTTAGCCCAAATTTGACTCATTAATTTTAAAAGGTCGTAACTGCCTCACTCCCTGGTTATACTGCTGATTTCTCCGTACCACATGTTGCTGTTACCTACCCTGAGATCTCTATCTTAAGATCTCGGGTTGAGGCTGGAAACGAAAGGGGACAAAGATGCTGTAGAGTTTCTGGAACAATCTGTCTGAGGATATGATGTCGGCTGAATCACTAATTTGTCTCCTTTAGGGCAAGATTTTACTTAGCTTTTATAGTTTTGAACCCGTTTTATTTAGTTTTATTCTTTTAACGAGACTTCTTGATGTAATCTGCTTTCTGTTTTTATTGATTGTCTTTTCAAACCTGATGTTTTTATGACTTTGCTCCATCTGTTTTATTTTGCTGCCTCTGTAAAGCACTTTGTAACATGGTTCTTTGAAAAGCCTCTCAATAAATAAAAAAAAAATCTCATTTTTATATTATTTTAGCTGTGCATTGTAACAGGCTGCAATTGGAATAGACTTTTTATCAAATTTTAAGTAATTATTTCTCCCAAACAAACAAACAAACAAAAGCAACATATATAAACCAAGCAGAAATTATGAGTACTAATTGTCAAAATGTTGTGCAGAGAAATAAACACGACTAGACATAAACATACATTTAAAATGCCACACTCTTGGCAGGAGAGTATCTGCGTTTCACTGCTGTTTATTTATACGTGACAACCTACACTGATTTAAAAAGACTGTTTATAATAAAATAAACAATGCACATGATGAGGGAGGTCACGTTTGCAATCACTTTCGCACTGAAAGGAAACAAAATATATCATCTCATCCACAATCCAGATGTCTTCCTTGTGTTGTTTCACACTACAGGCCATGTAAACTTTCCAGATCATCATCTGCTAAATGCCTTAACGTGTAAATGGCTCCTAACAGCTTTCTGCTTCATCTTTTCCAGTGATGTACAAAGCTCTGAGAAGGGGTGGGGGGGGTGGATCTTGTTCTTATTGTCTGTTGTATAGCCAAAAGTGTGTGTTTTATTATAGAAAGGAGGCAAAGCTACAAAGCAACTCGCTCTAATCGTTTTGGACTGTTCAGACGAGGTCCATCGTGACTAAACAAAGCGTGGTCAAATCAAAGTGGCCTAATTATTAGTCTTCAAAGGAAATCTGACAGTGTAAATTATCTTTTTTTAGACTACAGTTTCAGGAATTTTAAATGACCCTGAACCTTTTGAACTTTGCTTAGTGTATCAAAAGAACCCAAACTATAAAAAATTCACCATTTAATTTTAGCACATTTAACCAAGCAAAGGAATGGCATCATTAAAGTGGCTCTTTTTTCCTCTCTGGAAAGATTTAAAAAAAAAATTGAGCTTTGCTATAATTTATCATGCATTTTACATAATCTGTCATAATCTGTCATCATTAAAAATGACAACAACCTGCATTTGTTTGTTGATCAACAGAGCGCTGCCTTTACTTCGGTGTGTCAGAGTGAGCTCAGAGGACGTTTAAACAAAATATTAAAAACTTTAACCTTAAATGTTTCTGCAATAAACGTCTATCAGTACACTGGTCTGCAGGCTGTGTTTTTGTGCTATGCTGGCTTTTTTGTTTGCATGTTTCACTCCTAACGTTGCAACACAAATTAAGCATTAAGTAATTGCTTACTACCATGCATACTGTCACTTAGTTTGTTCTATTGTAAAGCGTTTATCATTGGCTCATCCTGCATGACAATATTCTGCAAGTAGGAGGCTAATTTTTTAATCATTTGTCCTTGACCATGTTAAAAATGCAACAAAAAGTGTGTGCACCGTAATAAATATGCACAAGACTCAGTGAATAACGACACAGTGTAACACATGGTGTGTAAGACAATGGGCCAATAAAAAAACAGGATTAGTTGTAGTCTTTTTTTACTCTGGTACCTCCATGTAATTTCTGTTATTGTTAAGCCTCCGTCTGTGTGACCAAAACATTAAAGAAAAAAGGAATAAAATTCTGTTTTAATACGAGCGGGAAGATCATCTCTGGATTGTGAATTAGTGTGTATTTTTAGTTAAAATCGTAGCCTGACATTTCTTTTGTTTTGATCGTTTTCTGTCTTGTACTGTGCATGTGCATGTGTGTGTGTGTGCGTCCGTGTGCGTGTGTGTGTTTTGCGTGTCTTGTCAACAGTCTGATCCAGAAACTGGACAGAGAGTCTGGAATTAAAGCAGGAAGCTGCAATGACGTTAGACTTCATACACAGATGTTTATTAAATACAAGAGTTGTAGTAAAGAAATCACATATTAACATCTGCCAAGTTGCTTTTTGTCTAGACTTGTATTTATATTTGTAAAGGCAGTAATTATGGAGGAACACAGAAGTGTGTTTTTAGTATAAATGGACAAAGTTAAAGTTTCGTAAAGCTTGGAGACTTTGACAGGGACACCTGATGTGGGACAGTCAAAACACTTAAGTTTTTAAGTTTAAATTTAAATTTTAGAAGATAAAAAGTTACACATGTTATCATGATAGACTCTAGTTAAGTCCGTCACAAGGATTAAGAACTCATGTTCAGCAGCATATTAAATAGTCATAATACAATTTTTATCAATAAGTCGATCTGAACTCTGTTGACATCAAAAATTACAAAGGAAGGTTTTCAGAAAGGACAAAGTTTTAGCCTTTTTTTTTTTTTTAAAAAAGTTTAATTTCTTACATGTCAAAGTCAGAACATGTTTTATAGGAGTAATGTGATAATAATAAACAGCTCATCTCTCCTCAAACATCGCCTGAGAACTTAAATCATTACAGAAAAAGTTGAGAGAGAGTAACCAGAACTCACCCATAAAACGAGTAAAACCAATAAATCTTCCCAGATTTTGATACATATGCTTGTTATGACTGTAACCAAAGAACTTTTAGTCAAATCCAATCACTTTTGGCAGCACCAGACAGTTATTTTGGCTCAAAACAGTAAGTTCCTATCTCGCTGGGAGAGAGCTGTGGATTCACTTTCAATGCTCATCGAGACATAAAAACTGCACACGTATACGTTTGTACAAGGTTTCAGGTTTCCAGATGTTTCACAGACTTTTCTATTAAAAATGCTGTAAGTAGTTTGTCTCTGCTGGTGCTGGTAGCCATTCCTCAATATCCCATTAATCTCACTAACAACGCACACTGTTTATATCGTTTATTATATATCATATGCTGTTATAACACCTGTGAACAATCTGAGGAATCCAGTTCAGTCTAAAGTCCAGGCTGTGCCATTTATTTGCTCCATTTTAGGGGATTAAAATGTTTTCTTATCTGCAGCTTTGTGAAAAGCACATTTTATTTGTGGGCAATAAAAGCTGATAGTTTATTGTTGCACTGTGCGCCGTTCCAGCCTGTTATATTTTATTTGCTCACAGAAGGCTTATAACACACTTAATGATGCCCTTTACTACCTGAGCACCATTTCATGCAGTGTGTCACCTCGTGCCTTCCTATTTTTAACATAATGTTCTTTCGCTTACGCTCGTTCCCAGTGTTTTCGGTTATTTTTCCTGCATCCTGACAATGTTTTTTCTCTCTTTTTCTGTTCCAGTCGAGATGTTGCTGAGTCAGTTCGGGGTCATGACATCATCATCATGAGATGGGGAGGCTGGTGACCACAGGCAGCGACAAGAGGTGGTGCCTGTGTGTCGTGCTCGCATCTGCTGGTTCTTGGCAAACAAAACTGTGCTGTGGAAATGCCTGAGGGAATATTTTGCTCTCATGTTGAAAGGAAGAACAAATTCAAGAGGTTTAAGGCGGCAGTAAGTAAGATTTTTATTGTTGCACCGCACCAAATGACCATAAAACACCTGCAGGAGGCTGATAGTGTTGTTAATTGTCCAGGTGCTGAGGTTTCTCTGGCTTTCCGGCTCATGGGTTGTTTTGGAGCAAAATCTCCACACCCAGTGAAGTCATGCTGATTCTGGTGAAATTCACACACAAGTGAAAGATTAGTTACCCTCTGGAGTCCTGAGCACTTTTTATTGACTGTAATACAACTTTATATATACATAATGTCAAGATAAACTGAGAAAAGCTTATGAAAGTGCTGATGTTTTTGTTTTTTGGAAGATTTTTTTGTTAATATTAAACTATAATTACTGCAACAGATTTACAAACATGCACTTTACATGTAAATAGATTTCTCAGATTTTTCTGCTGTATTCGTGTGTAAAAACACCGAAAATACATGTTGACAAACTTGAACTATCTCACATAGGCAACTGTGTCTTTTTTCTTGTTATTAACATTCAGTGCTCACTCAATAATTTGTGTGATTAATAAAATAATTAGAGAGACTTTTAACTGAGGTCCCACAAGAAAAGGATGCCAGATATGTGGACTAAGGACAGTTTCAAGTATTAAAACGGTGCAGTATGTGAGACATTTGCAGACTATTTATCGAAAAACACCAGTAAACAACCACTACAACACTACAGATTAAGATATTCTTTTTTTTTTAGACATTCATATATATTTTTGTACCATAAAACCTCGTCTCTCTGTCCAGTTCAGAGGTGTAAAGCTTTTCATTAGTAAGAATTTGAAAAAATTCAGGTAGAAATTTTTGATGAATGAGTAAATTTGTGCAGAAACATTTTCCGAAACAATGAAACGTCCTCTGGACTGAATGAATTTGTTCTTCCTCTCTGTGTTGTAAAAAAAATGCACTTTGCTTGTATCTTAATGATCAAATTAACAAAAATAAATACATCAACTTCAACATCAAGTTGCCATTCTGTTTAATACAACTTTTAGTTTGATGTATAATGTGAGATCATGAAATGCACTGAGCTCATAGAGGATTCTCACTGTAGTAAGAACCAGTTTACATTCGTGTGCAGTTGAACAGCTTTTGTGTTCATGCAAAATAAATGATCACATCATTTAAAGCTGTAATTAACAATGATTCTCATTGCTGATGAATCTATCAATAATTTTACTAATTGTGTTTCCATTAAAGAGTTTCCTGTCACAGAGCTTGATGTCACATGCTGACGTCTTCATTTGTTTGACCAACAGTTCAAAATGCAAAATATTCAGTTTGCTTCCATATGAGACAAACGACAGCAGTAAATTCTCAGAATTTACAAGCTGGAACAAGGAGACGTTCGGCACTTGTAATATCCCACATCCTTAGTTTTGTGTCAATCAACTTATTTCAGCTCGAACATCAAGTGATTATAAGCTTCCAGGCTTCCTCCAAGGAACATTAGCACAGCATTAAAGCACCGCTTTTACATTTTTCCCTCCTTATACTGTAACTTTTTCAGTAGATAGAGGATTAAGCAATTCTTTTCTGTTCATATGTGGCAGCAGTTTCTGCAGATTAGTTGCTGGAAAACTTAAGCAGTGAACTTTACACAAGTTATCTTAAAGCATGTGTTCGTCTGCATCAGAGGCCACATGTGGAGGCACTGCAGGGTTTTTCTGCTCTTCCTCAGCATTGTAACTGCATGTATGGGCCTGAACATGGCTGCCTGTAAGAGCTGCAGACAGACTGAACTGATTTCAGTGATTCAGCTACAAATGGAGCTAAAAAAGACCAGTTCAAGTCCAAGTCCAGCTGTGATTGATTTGTGTTAAAATGTGGGAGAGAATTGTGTAAAGTAAGTTATTTGAAATGTGACCACGATTCTTAAAAAAAGACATCAAATACTAATCATATGGTTCAGATTTTTAGGAAGTTTATATTCTTAAATTCTCATAAAAAGGGTCCCAACAAAAAGACAAAAACATGTCATTTTATTTTCAATTACTTCCTCACACAGCAGCTTTCATATTAATCTTAAAAAGTATAAAAAATACTGAATAACTTAATTTTATTTTAACAACCGTGCAAGTTTCATAGTTGAACAATAAACTGTTGATTATTGAACCTTTGGCTGCTTAGTAACACTTTAAAACTATTAACAGGTCATAATTTATGAGCTGAGTAAGTTTCATGACCTTCAGGCCGTAAAACCTCATCGTAAAATTTCTCCGTGTGGTTATCAACGAGAACATACATCATTCTTTAAATCTTTACTTTTTCCCCCCAAACACATTTTCCCTCCAGGGAGGAAGAGATATTTTTTTGTTTGTCCTGACATGAACTCAGTTTTCTGTCTTCTATAAATAGATTTTCATCCTCAAAGTACCAACCACATCAGAAAGATAGAGTTGTTTGTGCAGAAGACTTAAATGTATTAATCAAAGCTCTTTTTCAGCAGAGTCACAGACGGGCAATAAATGCCTCATTATGGCCTCAGATGGTTACTTTGGACCGTACCTACACATTTATCTTTTTGTTCTTTAATCCACTTAAAACGTCACTTTCGAGCGCTGGAAACTGTGCTCGTCAAAAATCCTGTCCTGATGATGACACATTTCACAGTCAGGTGATTCATGCGCGAGACAAAACAAAGTTAAAAAACGTGTTTAGCAAACCTGCACATGTCGAGTGATGAAGCTACTTTCTTTTTCACTTGGGAGACACTTTTGGAAGTGCAAGTGTAGATAAGATCGCCATTAAACTTCATAAATGTGAATACGGTTTGATACACACAAGAAGGGGAATAGTGGAGGACATGAGGGGGGATTATAAAGTTTATTCTGTGTCACACTCAGTACAGTTACAACAGAGGCAGTTCAGGCCGCAATGCAGAGAGTAAAAAACACGTGTGAGAGAAAAAATGCTGATAGAAAAAAGGCAGATTGTGTGTGTGTGTGCGTGTGTGTGTCAAGTGTTAAGTGTTTGTAAGAGAGCGTGTGAACTAGGATGAGAGGGACAAAGAGTGGAAAGGAAGGAGCGTGTGTGTGTGAAAGAGAGCAAGACAGGGTGAGTCACCCAGAGAGAGAGAGACAGAGAGAGAGAGACAGAGAGTGAGACAGAGAGAGGAGGGGAGATATATTTGTCTGCATATAAAGCTCAGCATGCTTCTTGTTTTGGATTTTTGAGCCTGTCGTGTGAAGCGAAGCAGAAGTGAATCCTGATTGTTAAGAAACGATGACAGCACACCAATAAAACATCTCAGACCGAGGGAGCTGTCTGCTGTCGGTGTGTTTGAAGAACAAAGAAACTAAAGTTCATGTTCCTGTGTTTCACATCTGGTGAGAATAATTCAAAAATGTGTGTGCTCTGAAAACTACACACCTTTTTCTTGATCTGGAAAATTAATAATTTCATATAAGTAGTTGACACAAATTTACTTAATCATTTTTTGCACATGACAGACGTTTTTCTTCAGGTCAGGATCTTTTGCATCCTCCTGTTTCTCCCAATGGCTCCTCTTTTGGTGTCTCTGCTGGATCAAGTTTAGCTGCAGTTTACGCTGATGCTCATATTTACCTATTTCAGCTCTTAACCACAGGATGAGTGTTTTGCTCTCAACAACGCTGCAGTCACAACGACAGCAAGTGGCCAAAAATTGTATATTTACGACTCTCTGTTAGTGTGAAACCAAACTGCACAAAATGCAAAGTGCAGCGACACATTGATTCACACAAAAAGCAAAAAAAAAAAAAACTAGTTGTGGGTGTGCTCACACTTTTTAAAAGGTCACCCCCGATTCTACTAAAAACGGACGAATATAATGCGCGTCAAAGCAGTGTTAGTGTTGAGATAGTAGCTTCTGGCTGCAGTTTATTTTGAGATTTTTAACCCTTTAAAAGACTTTATTTACTTATTTATTTATTAGCAAAAGAATAACTATGATCAAGTTAGAGGATCAGAATAAAACTGGTCCTCATCAAATGTCAGTCAATGACTCCCAGTTATGTTTCTCACTGTTAAGTGCACATGCAGTTTTCTTTTGTTTGGTTGTGCACATTTTATTTTTCCTTGAGTTTTTTTTTTTTAACTTTTATGAAACTTACTTTTCCATTAAACGAGTAACTTTGCAGCAGCTGGATGGCTTGTACTTGCTGACCTACATTGGTTTAACTTCTTACACTGCTGCAACGATGTGGAAGTGTAATTGAGGATGTGTCACTTCTGACCACACCCAGTGGAGGTGCAGCAGACTCTCAACTTTCAACCAGAGGGAGAAAAAAAACCCTCAAAAAACAAAAAAACAACAACAGCAAAGAAGCTTTTAAGCCTGGCATTAATAGAACAGTTAGATTATTTGAAAAAATACACATATTTGCAGCCGTTAGTCTGTTAGCTTAGCTTAGCAAAAAGACTGGGGGAAACTGCTAGCATGCTAACTTTTTTTAAATGTGACAAATCTGCTTACTAACATCTCTGAAAAATTATACTTCTGCTTGGAAATCATGAAAAACGTCACTTCTTATAACTCCACTTTCTGTCTGAGACTCTTGATATTTATATATTTTTTTCGGTTTCATAGTAATTTAGTGAAAGATGTCTGGACATCCCTGGATACACGAAAACAGGAACTGCTCACAGCGGCTTCAGCATATTTTGATGCTACTAGTCCGTCAAAAAGTACAGAACTATTAATCAGATATGAGCTAAAGTTGTAGATCACAGCTGCCTTCACTGTCACCTTTAACATTTGTTCGTGTTGTCATCAGTAGGTTTACGGATTTTATTAATCATTGTGATTTTTAAAGTTCCTAAAACAATTTATGAGGCCAAAAAAACCTGACCTCCTCTTTACTCAAGAGTTTTTAATAAAACAGGAAACCTCTCATTAAAAAAAAAAACATGATTTTTTTTAATCCAAGTTGATTTTTTGTGCTATAAAGGTCAACACATATCAGAAAACTCTTTATTTATCCAAACTTAAGTTATAATAATTTGATTTAGTCTCACTTCAGACATTCTGTCTTGTGCTCCACCTGCAGAGGTTCACTGCTCATCCCAACCACAAGGTTTGAAAACTACAGGTGTTTTCATTTAAAAAAAAAAAAAAAACTATCTGTTGGTGATCATTATTTTTATATGCTACTTGGTAGGTATATTTGTCCAAGTAGTTCAGACATCCCTTTTATGAGCACAGGGTAAAATATCTGGCTGCAATTTAAAACCAAAGGACAAAAATGGCTTGAGAATGTCAGAATGTTTTTCCAATTGGACTTGTGGATGTATGCTAAGTGTAGCATGTTTAGCTCCGAGGTTGAGGCTGTAGCTAAATTCCCTCTTTTATTAAAAGTTTGAAAATGTCAAATGGATTTACAGATCTCACTGATGGGAGAGTGACATGGAGGGGGAAGGGTGGGTGGTGCTTAGCAAAGATAAAAATCACTCACACTTAAAGGTCACGAACTTATGATTTGATGAGATAATGTCATGAATGTAGCACAAACACCCAGTAGGGTTGGTTAATATCAGTTTGCTGTGCAGTGCATTGTCTACAAAGTCATGGCTTGCATGCTTTTCGACCACGTGCTTTGCAAATCTTAAGAAGTCACTGATTTAAGGTTTATTAAAATAAGTGTCGTCATTTTGGCTTTTGTCTGAAATTCTTTTGTGTTTTTGGATGCTAAAAAAATGCATTAATAAACTCAAAGTAAAAGATCTGTGGCTCTACTTTGCTCTTTTTGACATCACATAAGTCTTTTGTAGCTTAAAAGTGAAACTTATAGACAGAAAAGATTCAGCCTCTCTTGATTTTAACAGAGAAATATCTCTAATTATTTCATTTATGCTTGAAAGAAAATAAAAATAAATTATGCAGGAAAGAAATATCTTTGGTCAACTTTATTAGGTATTAAAATGCAAAAGAAACCCAGTTTAGTATGTTTCAAAAACAAAAGTATCAGATGATCCCAGTAAATTGTGACATTTCTACTGTTAAGAGATAAAATCATACCCACAAATGCCTTTAAATGAGTCAACAGCTGTGTCGTGTCGATGCTGCTCCTCGGTGTTGCAGGGCAGAGTGGAACAATGTGTCTGTGTTTGGTTTTGGTTTGACCTGGTGGACTAAACAGATCAGATGTGACAGACGATGGTAGAAACTAGAAAAGAGGAGGTTGAATTTGACATTTTGATCAGGTCAAAAAAAAAAAACCCACACACAAAAAAAACAGACACACACACACAAATGAAAGAAACCAAGAGCTGTGTGATTGCACCTACACAATTATCAGTTCAGATAACTTCATTAAAGATGAGCTCAAAGATCTTTGAATGCATCTTTAGATCTTTTTGGTCTCTGAACTTTGGTGGTTGTTATACATTTTTACATAAATTCACAGTTTTCAGAGGATAAATCCTAAAATGCTCCTCTGGTTCCTGGTTTTATGGTTTTACATCAAACTAGTTCTTATACTTTAGTTGGTGATGCAGAGGGCATATTTGCAACCTATGGACATTACATCATCACCCTGTACAACATTGTGTCCAATGTTACTCTACAGCTTTACTTTCCTTACTTTTCTACACAGAATGCAATAAGTCATCATACTTAATTACTTATAGTAAGAGATTACACAATATATTTGCATTTTGCATATTGCACAATGAATGTGCAATGTCAGATGTTCATGCAAATGCAACTTTGCCGTGTTAAGTTAAACTTTGCAATTAAAATATAAATTGTCTTCAAGATTGATTACTTATTTTTCTTTTCCAGAGATCTTTCTCTACCATCGACAGTTTCAGCTATAAATCCTTTTTTCTAACTGCAGCTTCTCTATTTTAATGGTAACTAGTTAAAGGACTGCATTAATAAAACACTTTTCTAGTCTTTTGACTTCTTGATGTGTCCAAAGAGAATTAAACCCCGTTTTTCAGCTCAGCAGCTGACGTAAAACTCACACTAACTCTCAATATCTAGATGTTTCATCCCAGAAAAAGTGAAGTTTAAGTGAAAGTATATGTGAAATGTTTCACTTGTTTTTTCACTTGAGTCCAGGTGCTAAACAGGCAGCACACACACACATACACAGAGGCAGGTAAATAGCCCAGGTGAGCTACTGTAGCATAATTCCATGATAATGATGAGTCATTGGTGGTTTTTTTTTTGCTGCAGACATAAGACGATAAGAGAAACATAAACACAAATCCAAGATATGCTTCACTTGTACTCTGGCACCTGCACGGTTTTTCCTCATTGTCCTTAATCACATGTACTGTAAACAGTTTCTCCCGTTTTTACTGTAATACACATTTAATTGCATTTTGAACACACAACATCACAGCTACACTTCAAGGTGTGACCGAACGTTAATCATGACGTTAATCCGAACGTCATCACAGTTTATTTTATACCTGTTTGTCAAATTAAAGGTTCAAACTATGTGATGTCCCACCCCAACAACCTGTTTCAACAGGGGAAAACAGTGATGATACCTGTTCTCACTGCTGCACCTGCATGTCCCCCCCTCCTGCTGGTGACTCGCCACCTGCTGGCTAAATATTTGTTCAGTAATTTTTTTATTATTGACCCAGGACTGCAGGGGTGGGTGGATTGATCCTGATATGATTAATAGGCTATTGATACTAAAATGATTCTAATTCCTGTTTTGATAAAAAGACAAAATGGGTTTTTATAAACACATTCTCAGCAAATAGTCTATGTAGTGCTGCTCTTATTTATTTTTCTGTGTGTACACGCACAGTAGGTATGTGCATTTTCATTCTATGAAATTAATACACAAAACTTAAATCATGATGGAAAAAAAACAAAAAATTATATAAAAAAAACAGATATACAACTAAAAAGTGGATAGAAATGTGCATTAAGTTGCCTTGTCTTTTGCTAAATTCAGTCAAAATTTTGCACCACATTTAGCTGGAAACATAACAATCACCTGTTTAGCTCAGAGAAATCCCACTACAAAGATTTTGATTATTTATCAATTAAAATTCTGCTTTAACCAGCATCTGATTGCACACAAGATCACAAAAGAAAACTGCAGAGTACAAGAGAGTGAAAAATAAACTTATTCATTCTTACAGATCTTTTTGTGCTGCTGTTTGTCCGTCTATTAGGATTATAATAAGTTCCCGTGTATGATTTATGCTTCACATGACAATGCAAACTCTCTGAGCCTTTCCTTTGTGTGTGTGTGTGTGTGTGGCTTAGTTATTGCAGCACTTCGGGCCTCTGTGCAGCACCGACTGAGGATACGCCCAGACATGTCTAAGACGACCTTGCCACACACACTTCCAAATACACACAAACGCGCACACAAGCATGTACTGCGGTTTAAAGGCAGCTGCTCGGCTGGTTTACAGCCCAGATAAGACAGTCCTGAGTTCAGCCACTCTTGACACTGTGGACTCACTGCTCTGGTAAAACCAACAACAACCGGCGATCTCGATGGCACCTCACAGGGAGGAACTCAGTGGAAGCTCACGCACAAGCTGCCTAACTTCGAAGAAAAGCTGAAAAGGTCACTTCAAATAAAAGTACAAAAAAAAATTATTTTCTCTGTCATTTCCTGCTGGATCTACTCAAGCTGATCCGTGTTCACTTAGAGGTTTGTGGCAGAGCTCGAAAGGTGCAATGAACAGTTTTTAATCAGAACAACATTCTGCTGAAGACTGTTTATTTTTTTTTAAATGTAATTTTCCACTCACACTCGCAGTGTTGGCATGGAGGAAGAAATCTCACAGATGGATTTTTCAGAACCTGGGAAAATAAAACCAAAACCATCTGCAATGATTAGATAACACTTAGGTGCACTTAACCTATTTGATTTGGTTCATAATCAAACTCTGATGCGTTTGCCCTCCTTGGCAAGTTTGGTTTTTGGCTGGCATTAAAGCGGTGTATTATTCTCTGGTTGTGGGTTAGGCCTAAACACCTGAAAATGAGGGTCTGTGGTTCCAATCAAACTCTTATTTTGTTCTCTTTTGGTTGTGAAAACAGACCAGTCGCTGCAGCTTAGTGATATAAAATTACACTTCTATTAAAACCATCTGCTGATCATACAACCGAAGCAATCTGTAATAATGAAAGATCAGTTTGAAAAAGTGATAAAGCAGATGCGGGTCAGCTTGTGGCTGCAGCTACTCTCCCTCATTATTGAGTGAAAAGGGGTTAAAGCAGTGCTGTATTATGCTTATATTGAACTCTGTGTTTTTAGGCAGTAATGTGGTGGCTACTCAGTAACTAAACCCTGTCATGCAGCAGAACAAAACACCTCTGTCTCAA
>JAPZDY010000003.1:19284253-19309860 GCA_029783645.1 Ctenochaetus hawaiiensis
ATAGATAGATAGATAGATAGATAGATAGATAGATAGATAGATAGATAGATAGATAGATAGATAGATAGATACTTTATGCAGAGTTTCTTGCTGATGTTGAATGAAACAGGCCTTTTCAGGAAGTGCAGCCTGTTCTGCCTCCTTCTGTACACACAGTCAGTGTTTGCTGACCAGTGTAGTTTGTTGTCCAGCTGCAGTCCAAAGTACTTGTACAATCTGACTACTTCGTCTCCTCCTCAGATGGAGATTGGCCATCATATGTAGTAGGTACTTTAATATGTTTGTTAGATTGGTTTTGTCTTTTGGTTCTGACTCCCAGACTTCTCAGTTTGATGTGAACCAAAATTACAGATGTGAAACCTCCCTTGAAAAACGATCCCGACCAAACAGACAAACAACTACAGAGCTGATATCAGTCCAATTTCAAATTAAACTATCATTTGCCTCATTAGAGTGACAGCATTGGATGGTTCAGACTTTCAGAAAGGACATTTTAGCTAACATGACGATGAGGATGTTCATTTGGTGAGCTGGGACTTAACTTGAGTATTTTATTTGTGTTCAGGACTGTTGGTAATAATGCCATCATAAATTTATATTAGGGGCAATTAAATAAATTAGTCCAGTATCTTCATTCATCTGCTACAGAAGGAAACCTGCCATACTGACAACATGCTAACATCAAAACATCATCTGCTATAGAAACCAAAACAAAATGGATCAAACGATGAAACAAAATAACAAAAATGTAAAGTTTGAGCTTTCAGACATGAACAGGCCTAAATTAACATACATGAATCCAAGATTTATAATTACCTGAAAGTTTAGTTTCCAATAAGATTTTTCCTCCTACGTCACTTTCTGTATTGGATCAAACTGTATCAGTCTTATCAGAATAAGACATCATACACGGTCAAAGTTCAGAGCTGCAAACAACCAACACATGTAACAGAGTGATCATGTAAAAGGGAAGTGTGCGGAAAAGAAAAAGAGAAACAAGGTAAAAGTGGAACATGTTTGTGTGTCCATTTACTTTCCTACTGTTGCTATGCTCTTATCAAGACCGACTGAACAAGAGAAAGCAGGAAACTGATCAGCAACAAGGACAAAACACGTGTAGACTCAGTGTGTCAAGTTTATTAATGCATTCATCGTAATATGTCATAAAATCTAGGATAAACATCGCTGCCTCTATGGAGTAAAACAACAACAACAACATTTATTGTCATGCACAACCACTGAAGGAATGATTACTCATGTTTTCCTTTCATCTCGTCTTGTATACCCGGTCGGAGGGTCACAGATGCAAGTGAAGGAAATGTAGATGCTTGCAGGGAATTAGGATTTCGGCCCACCCATTGTTGCACATCGCTGTTCTGACTCTTTGGCCGCTCCCTCGAATAGCAGAACCTTTACTGACAAATCTGGTGTCTCTTAATGAACCGTGTCAAACCACAGAAAACATGCTTTATTAGTAATCACAGTGGCATATGTTTGACGTTCAGGGATCCAACCATCAGACCAGCCTGACTAAAAAAAAAAAAAAAAAAAGCACTGATTCACAATAGTTTCATCCTTGCAGATGATCACAGGGCTGTGGTGTATTTGTGGTTGTGTTTGACGTTTGAAGGAGCACATTTACTGGAATGATAGTGATTCCCCCGACTGCTTTTTTTTTCTACAGCACGACAACTGGTCATGAGTCAGTTTAAGGAAGGAGCAAAGAGCAAAGATAAGTTGGAAATAGTAAAATTACATTTACAGTAAATGAAACTGAAACAAAGAATGTGGAAGGTTGAAAGTAAAGATTTGGGAACTTTAAACTTTGGTTTAAAATGCTGAAAATAAGATAATCTGTGTAACCAGAGTCTGATATAAGTTATAACTCTGTGCCACTGGTGTACTGGACGTATAGCATCCCCAGAAAAATGCTAGTATTTGTTGTATTAACTTCACTTATATGATCTTAAACATTAAACTGTAAGCTGTCGGAGCACAAAAGGACACTTGGTCTGACTTCCACCAAGGAGCTGTAGGAAGCAACACAATGGAAGAGGAGCTGATCCCACCTCAGGGTTCAGATAAGACTCATGTCCTTTCTTAGGTCTTGGTAGCTGATATGAAATACAATGCTAAGAGTTCATATTTCCCCTCAAGATAAAAAAAAAAAAAATATATTCTCTGGTGCTACCTGTGACATGAGTTTTGACAGGAAGTTGACACTGACTGATTAAATTTGAACATTTTTAGGTTTAGACAACTAAATATTTGGTTACGGTAGGAAACATTTTCACCCTTAATATTTGGTGCAGTGACTTGGAACATGAAATGTTCACTTTATCAACATTTATCTTACATCTGTTTAACTGCCTTTAACCTCCAGTCTTTTAACAAACCACAGTGTTTTGTTGTTGTAACCCAACAACAGGCAGGACCCAGGATGTGAGGGCATCCTGTGCTTTGTACACCTGCCAGTCAACTCTTCTGTGAATGCTGAGTAGCAGCATTTAAGATGGCGATTCACTGCATTAACAGAACAGTGCATAGGCCTTATTTTTGGTGAACTATGTCAGGATGTTGTGTTTCTTTACATTCAGGGCACAAAACTTTCCTTTACTATCTCTGCACACAAATTTTAATCTGTGAAATGATCAAATATAAATGTATTTGTTGGATCATTGATCTGTCTTGCTTGAGTTTCTTGCACCATCTGACTTCTTTTTTGCAATGTTGCTACATTCTCTGATCTCTTACATTAACATGGTGAGTAATATGTCATTATTACCAGCTGGACAGCTTAAACTACAACAACAAACTGCAATTATCCTCTGACAATCAATTAATCACTGTATAATCCATTGATCCCTTCAGGCTCTCTGGCGTGTGGTGAAAGTCTCAGTAGATTAGTTTAATCAAAGCATGTTTCTGAAAACATCCTTTTCCTTCAGTGTTGACACCAGCAGTTAAGTGTAACATGTGCAGGACACAAAGAGGAAGAGTCGAGGCGTAGGAGTATAACTTCCACTGCACGTGGCCACTTTGCATGAAAGGAAAACTGTTTTTGACCACATCAGTTTGTTTTTCCATAATTCACAACCACATTTTGATGTTGTTCTCATTTTTCTCTAGAATGAAGCAAATGATGGCGGGTCACCTGCTCAGAGTGTTCCTCAGAGTCGAAAAATAAGATTTGTGCAGAGAGTTTCTTTGTTGTATTAACTCAATGAAAAGTGAGTCCAGCCCCTCCCTGACAAGCAACACACACTCACACACACACACACACTCACACAAAGATGTGACACAATGTGCTATTTTGAAAGAAGCTGAGTAGATTAGATTTGCATTGGTGATGTGGGACACATACAGAGTGGCAACTGCAAATGTCAAATCTATTTTTGTTACAACATGTTGCTGTTTTGCACAAAGACACATCTTATATGTCTGCACTTTCTTTATTATGACATTCTTATAAAAAATGACAGCTGGACTGAAAATGTCTCATAAAATTGTGAAAACAAATAAATGCACCTTGTTAACATTAAGCATTAAAATAAAGTTTAACATTTGTTTCAGATATAAATGTGACTGTCTTCTCTGTGACTCTGAAAGATCATCTGTCGTTGCTTGATTAAATACAAATCAGTGCAGTGCTGATATCAATAAATGGTTTCATCATATATGTATGAAAAGTAAGTTGTGTTGTGTCTCTTGCAACTTGTTAAAGAAAAAAAAAGTTGGATGAAAAAACAACAACAAAAATCCTTTGACGCAAAATGGATTTTGTAACTCCTGCCAAGCCACACGTGAGAGGTTCAGAGAGCTTTGGTTAAAATGGAGAAGCTTGTTGCTGTGGAGAAGGGAAGGAGTGCACACGAACGCATGTACACACACACACACACCCACACACACACACATACACACACACGCACACACATGCACACACATGCACACACACGCCCACAGCGAGGTTGCTCTTGAGAACATGCTGTCTCTCTTGTTCAGACAAACCGGACATCAGGCGGACATGTTGAAATGTGAAACTGCACAGTCACACTCACTTTGACGTACACGACAATGATATCATCAGAAAGTGTTGCAATTCTTTGATCACTGAGTATATAATTCACCTTTCATTGCACTTACTTAATAACTGACTTACTTATTGCTTATTAACTCATTTGCAACTAAAGTCCCAAATCATGTGCTGACATTAAGAACTTTCTTCAATTCAACTTTGCACGTGTGACTGAATTATGTGAAAATTAATAAATATAATTTGTGTTACTGAAAATACCACTTACAGCCCGCATTCATGCTTTTAATAAGCACAAAATAAAGCAATGATGTAATAAGTTATAAAGAGGAGACACCGAGATTGGATGTTTTGAAATGAGAGCAGAAAAATAATTTGGTATCAGTTTGACCTAAAAATGCTGCAACAGATGACTGTCGACTTTGTGTACTTTAAGTTTTGCTCAGTGTTTACATATATTGTCGGCTTTGATACAGTGTCGGTGTGCCCTAATTATTCAGGATCTAGCAGTCAGTTTGGGGCATTTGGAGAATCTTTTGAGGTCAAGTCTCATCTTGTATTCTGCTAATTGACTGCATGTACTCAAAAAAACATTTAAGATCCCTGTGGGGAAATATGTGGTGCTGTTGTGTTGAACTGGATTGTATAGTGAAGTCTTTCCTATGTATTGTGTTGCATTATGTTGTGCATATGCATCATGGGCTGACCTGTCATAGGCAAAATAACGTGTAGCTCATTTCTTGCACCAAAGGATAAAATTTCCTGGTTATTTTATAAAGTACTACTCAAAAAAATATTCCATTATTTTGTGTTTGTACATTTTTGTTCTTTTTCAGATGGTGACTCTTGAATTTAAAGGCAACTGGCTGACTTACTAATATGTATAAAGCAGTTTTGCAGTTGCTGAAGGCATTTTAACAAGTCTGGACTCCAGTCTTTGAGCTTTTGGTTTGGAGGTCTTCAGTGTGACAAAACTGTAAACTTGATTTGCATCAAAAAAAGGGAAAGTCAGATTCAATTCAAACAGACCTGATCCAAAATGTGGTCAGTGCAGAGAAAAGAGCAACACTGGCAGCAACTGATGAAGCACCTGTTAATAATTAGTGATAAAGAGCAGCAATACTTGTCAGATTTCAGCACAAAAGGTCAAACATTATGAAGCACCAACAAATCAAAGCTTAGTGGGCCAGATGTAACCCAGACTAACTTAAATCTGCAGTTGGTCCTCAGTTTCTAAGAGCAAAACGGACCACTGAGCACATTTACTTTAATTAGTAGGCTGATGTTTGTCTGTGCTCCTTTATCAATGCCAATTCACTGCAGCAGCACAGTCAATATTCCTATATTTTCACTGACAGTGAAAGCATAGATGTTCTGGTTGATCACCGTCTGTCTTCTTCTATCTAAAAGTAGCTAATGTGAATGTGGAAGTTGTGCAATCTTTAAACATTAACATACAAATTGGTAGTGACACTAAGAAAACACAAGAATCTCAACAGTTATTGCAGTGTTATTGCTCTCATTTACAATGAGATAATCCTGCAGCAGCAGCAGCTTGTTTATTTCTGCCCACAGACTGGATCAGTCTATAGACTAAAAGCATGAACGTGGGTTTCACAAGTGTTTGTCATCAGAAAACTTGCGAGATTTACACTAAAAACATACAGTGCCTTTAAAATCTGACCCCTAACAACAGTCTTCGCTGTTATGTTACCATCAAGTGCAACACTGAAATGTTTATATGATAATATAAATCATATAAATGCATTTTTAGATGGATATTTAAACATAAGTGTCACTTATCATAAAAGAACCAAAAAAAACAAAACAAAACACATGCACACTATCTTATGTTCCTTTGTGGTTGTTGTATGTTTAAACATGATTGTCACACAGCTAATTATCTTGACCTTTAAGGCGACTCCGGATTTGCCAAAGACAGTCTACAAAATGTGTTTACACCCTCTTAATTCTCAACTTGTGCATACAGTAAAGACCTATGTACTGTGGCCTCCCTCCCTCTCTCTATCTAGACTAAGAACAACCACAAAATCTCTGTTGTGTTTATATATCGTACAAGAATAGCTCAGCCAATCAGATGAGGAAGCACTGACAGGTACACTGACTCACTGCCCAATCAGCTGTTGCTTTATGTTGGCAAGATGAGTCACAGTGACCAAACAGAAGCAGGAATCTGATTGGTTGGAAGAGTCCTGAGTCACCAGGCAACAGTCCCTCATTGGTTTGAATATTAAAGAACAAGTAAGAATCTTTCAGGCTCAAAGTGAGAAGCAGTTTAGGAGGTAAAAATGCATAAAAGAGAAGATCATTCCTGACTTTAGCTCAAATTAGATCATAATCAGCAGTGGACTGATGGTTTATTGGGCAGGTTTGCATATATACAGGCATGTAAAACACTTTATGCTTTAACAAAGTGGAAAAATATACAAAACAAATAAGAGTTAAGAGTCAAATCTATTTAGAGATGTTGATAATAAACTATAGAAAAAGTCCAATATTTCCTGCCTTTTTAGTTTTTAACAAAATTTGTAGGAATAATAATTTCATACAGTTATAAATATCATTGTAAGGCTATTTGTATCTATCTATTCTTGTTGTTATGAGTGTCTAATATCCAGGCAAAACTTCAGATTAGATTAAAGATGCTTCCTTTACATTTGGTCACAGTTTCGATTGCAGTCTGCCTCAGTTTTCCAAGGCAACATGCAAATCCAGGTCATCCCTCCTGCAGTCGAGAAGGTGGTAATTCACATGAAGCTGTTCGGTAACTGCCAAAATGCCAGAGGAAGAATAACTTCTGCACTTACATTGTGTGAGTCATATTCATGAAGTACAGCTGTCTTCGGGGCTTTGAAGCAGAGTTCAGATCAAAGGGATTTTTAGGGATGATTTATTTCCAGATTCACCCGTTCTGACAGTCAGAGCTCTGCTACCCTGCTTGATAATGACGTTCTGCACTGATTTGGTCATTAGAGGGTTTCACAGATAATCTCAAACCTCCTGAATGGCTCATAGACAGAATCGCCCCTAATAGTTGTAAAATCTGGATGATGAAGTCTGTCGTTTTTAATCAGAACAATTGAAGACAAATCAGACAAACAGCTAACATTGTAACCTTTAATGCTAACATTAGCTGGCAAAAACTACTATAGTTGACAGTCTTTAACTCTCACCTCCAGTTTTTGCTGAAGACAACCCATCCTGATAGCATCTCCTCTCAACTGTCTCATTCCGACTTGTTTAGTCTTCAGCTTTTGGTTTCATTTATGGTGAATCATTTCTACATTCGCTGCATCACATCAGTCTCTGCTGTGTTGTCTTCCCTATAACATCATGTGATGGAGACTGCATGAGGTGGTGCCTTGCCCCCTCAGGCGCGGTACTTTTAATGTGCTGTTATTTTCAAATTTTGTAATGTGCACATGTAAGACCTGAAAGAAAAACCTTAGTGAAGTTTCTCCTTGTGTGTGTGTGTGTGTGTGACGCAACCTGATTTCAGAATCAGATAGGATTTGTAAAACTGCTTCGGTCCGAGATTGAGACAAAGAACAATAGCTAATTTTAGTCTCTGATGGTGTGGATTGCAGTTTTTTAAGTAATATTCAACTACTGAAAAGATTTTCTAACAATTTCATTATAAAACTGGGCTGTTCATGCAGTAGAAAGATGCAGCTGTTGTTGAACTTGTCTACATAATCAGAGACAACAGAGATAAAGGGCTGTGATTTTTTCTTTTGGCTTAAAAAGTAAAAACCTACAACAAGCAGAATCCACTCTGCTGCACTGGACTGCTAGCAGGTCTCCCACTTCCAAAAAAACAAACATATAAATGCCATTTTATAACAGTTTTCATCAAGAGTGATGGATAAAAGAGCTTTGCATTGCTGCACATTTGTCACTTAGAGATGCTGCACCCAACCTCAACCTCCATCTTCACCTGGTTCTCCACTTTCCTCTGCCCAGATTTTACCCATTTACACCAGCCACAATCACAGCTCCACATCTGTAACCTCCAGCTCCACCACCACCATCCCGGACACATATGTTTGAGCACAGAGGAAGCCTGAGTGGTGACTCTTCAGTTTCAGACTTCCTCTTTACACTGAAGGTACCTGACCAAAAGATTCTGCCCACTTTCCTCCACACCAGATGAGATTGTTTTGGCAGAGGTTTTCAATTATATGCTAAAGTTTCCATTTAACAATTTGAGGTTTTGATTAAACACTAAGCTCTCGACCAGAAAAGGCAGCTAATGGAAGCCATATTAAGGCTTTCCACCTCTGTTTGCTTTGGGTTTTGGTGGTAAAAATGAAAGTTTGGTGGGGATCTCAATAAATAGAATAAAGGAAGAATATGATTTTTGAGTGATGGCTTGAGTCAGACTTTTGTAAGCCCTGAAAAACAAGCTTTTTAATTTGTACTGTAAAATAGATGGAAGATTTGAAATTAATGCGCTGTGAACGAAGAACAAGTCACACTTGAAAAAAGATTTGCTACACCCCACAAACACAGAACAGACCTATAAGAAAATAAGAAAATACTTTATTGATCTCCAAGGTAAAACCTACAGCAGCACAGAAAAAGACTAAAGCACTATTTAAATAAAAACAGGCCTAGAAAAATTAAAAGGGCAATTAAAGAAATTCCTAAAGTTCTTTAGAAAAGCTGTATACCCCCCACAGACAGTGGGACATCTGTGATGAAGTGGCAGTGGGCATGGATCGGTATGGAAAGACCCTCAGGGCATCCCAAAGATAATCCCAACCAAATGTGGCACTGCTGTTGCCAAAGGAGTTAAAACATTAAACTGTGGAAGATTCGGGGGGACACGCTGTTTGACCTCAGTCTGTGTGATTTGTTAGTTTTTAAACAGACAGGAAATGTCATCCATGTTGCGGCAGCTAAACAAGAGGTTGCTGTACTAATTCCGTGACTGCGGTTTCTCCCCAGTACCACAGTAAAGTGATAACATTAATCTGATTGCTTCACTTTCAGTGAAACTTCACTGGAAAATCCCACAGGCTGTTACTGGAAGTACTGGGACAAGGCTTGATCTGGACGTTCCGTATTATTCAGACACATCCCGCAGTTAACACACTGACCCGAGGCAAAGTAGACTGCAGACATATGTTAACACACACAAAAAAACCTGCTATCTTAAAGTCTTAGCTGTTGTTTATTAAAGAGACACATTCATTTGTTTGCGATTTTGTGACATTTCTTTTAAAACGTTTCAAAATAAAGTCTGATTTCCTTTTCAGTTTTTATAACATAGAAATATGCATCAGTTTCCTGCATAATTTGAACTAAAACTAAAACTTGAATTCTCATTTCTCTTGCAAGGGAACTTCGATTGGCATTGCAGAAAAGGTATAAATACATTTTCCCTGGAGATATTAAAGTCTTGTTTGGTGTTTTCTGCTGTATAGCAACAGATGACTCACACTGAAAGGGTGGCTCTTTAGCTGCTCTACACTTCTGTTTCCTAGAAATAAAATACTTTGAGTGACAATCCACTTAGTTTGTTTTGCAGGATCAGATCTTGCATAACAATATTTGCATGTAGCAACTGAAACATGATCAACCTAAATAAAAGTTCAGGTGCTCACAGCACTTGGTTAAAGTTTAAGGTTTAATATTGAAAAAGTCCGCAGTAACTTGAAACATGAGACATAATGCATTTATTAATGTCAAAGGAAAACTAAAATAAAATTGCATTAGTTGTCTAATACAGCATGCAAACTGTGTCTTAAGGTCTGATTTATAATTACTACATATACACAAATCAGGCCTGAAAGAAGCATAAGTCACTTTCCAAAGGTTGTGTTGCACACTTGATAAGACGATGTGCTGACCTGTAGGTGAACTCAGACAGGTGATATTAGAGACTCACAGGGTATGGTGGCAAAATGAATTATATGCATAAACTCTAACGATGCTTCTCAGATCTATTTTATCACAGATATTTAAACCAGCAGCGTTATTTGTGCTTGTGAGACATTACTATGGTGTAAATACATTTCCATTGTAAAATATATGAGCCAAATCAAATCTGTCTGCCCATCACATTGCCCTCAGCGGTGTCAAACAAGAGAACTAGTGGACTAAACTGTTAGTATAAAAACCAATACAACTTAAAATATTACAGTATCCACACACTGGACACTGTGCAGATTTAAATATATCCCACAATGCATTGCAGCAGCAACAACACATAACAAACAATGCTAGACAGCAATCAAGACATCTCTGATTTGAAGTTTCTGTTGCTTCAGTTTGAGTGTATGTGAGGTTTTACTCCACTGGGTGTAACATAGCCCATTTTTAAATTAGCTCCACGATGGCACAGGTTGGCTGGCATGGAGGCTCTGGGGATGTGATGTGATTTGAGCTGGGAAGTGTGTCTGGGAAAAAAAAACACACTACTGTTATTTCACACAAAAGTTTGTTGATCTGTAGTTTGGTTATGTATCGTTTGTGATTTTGGACTCTGCAGTTGCTTTTCATTCCAGTTAATTCATTAAGGCTTGCAAGTGAACCTAACCTGGTACTGATAAGTAAATAAATGTTTTTCTTATAATCTCAAAATTTTGTTTTTAGGAGTCCCAGTTTTTCAGTTTGTTCAACTTGCTCATTCAAAAATTCAGTTTACTTTGGAATTAAAAGAACAGGAAATAAGTGAATTGCAACAAAATAAGCTGCATTAGCATAATTCACCATGTGTGAGCGGGCGAAGGGAAGAACAGTGCTTCACTGACTGACACACACACACACACACACACACACACATACACACACACACCGTGCTACGAGTATGAGAGGAAATTTCTGGGGAGTTCAGCGCAGGTAGAGTCAGGAGGTCGTGCATGTTTATGCATGTTTGAGAGCAGGCAGTGTATTCTTGTTGTTTCAGTGAGAATCAGAGGTAATGTAGCTGCCAGGTGCTTTCAGATGGAAAAGTTATTTACCCAATGAACTAACTTTATCTGACTCAAATCACATACTGATAGGTTTTGTCAGCAGACACGTGGCTGCAATCCTATGAGAACCCCAGTGTCTCACAGGCGTGGTTTCTCAATTCTGAGGAAAAGATGAACTGAATCTAAGGAATCCAACACAAATGCTGCATCCACAGAAAAACTGGGATCATTTTTGCTTTATCAAATATATCTTTGATACAAAAAAATCAAAGAATCGTCTAATAATAACCATCAAATCACCAGATTAAGCAGCTGACATGCAGAGTTTCTTGTTCCCTGCTCTGGTATTTCTGCAGTCTGACTCAGAGCTGACACATGCCATTGTGTCTGTTAATCCTCATTTCACATTTTATATATAAAGAGTGTCATTTTACATCATCGTAATTTTAAAAGCTACCAAAGACACAGCACACAACGAGTGAAATCAAACGGTTTGTTTCTGTTCTAAAGTCCTCTGCTACACAGAAAGAGAAACCAAAAACTTTTTCACGAGAAAAGGCAAATTCTGAGGAAAAATGTGTCACAGCATCACAGACGTTAGACTGACACACTGCAACTTGTGCAATAAAATAAAGAGCAATAAAAACATAAAGTCACGTACAAGAATCCCTCAGATAACCCACTTGAGCTTGGCTGTCTTGGTGGAGATTGATGTATTAGTCATCAATCTGGAAAATTAATAAAATGTCTTCAAGGTCAGAATATGGAAGATAATTCATGTTTCTGCGTGTTTTAGAGCAGGAAGTATATTCCTACATTCTGCATGAGAATCAGAGGTAGTTTGGCTGCCAGGTACTTTCAAATGGAGAAAGAAAATTCACCTGCTGCATAAAAACGTAAAACAACAAAGGTACCAGACATAACCAGACTCAAGTTTAATACTGAGAGGTAAAGATGTCACATAGCATAAAATATAAACAATATAAATAGTTATTTTTTTAAAATATGTATCATTTGAAATCTAATTAAAATTTTGCAAGGTATATCCATGGATATAAAATTAAGAAAACACAAGATTGACCTTTAAGTTAAAGTTTAAGTTTTGCATTAAAAATCTAAAACGCTCCTTTCACTTTTATTGTTACTTTGCAAATAAATCTGCTTGTAGCCCACTCTGTGTTTTGTACTTTGTCACGTGTTGTTTACCTTCATGTTCGTGAGCCAAATCTTCCTCAAAGAACTTTTGAAACTAAGAGGAGGAACTTCATCAAGAACCAACGACACCACCTTGAGCTCCCAGCAGAGATCACAGACTTCAGCCTCTGATAAAAAACACCTCTCTGATTGGTGCACTGACGGAAAAGGGGGCGGGACTTACAGCGTGGTGTGACTACCAGTAAATGGGGAGGGATCCATAAGGAAAGTACCTGAAAATTTTAGATAGGCAAGGTCTCATGACAGGGTCAACTCTGCGTATGTGTGTGTGTGTGTGTGTGTGTGTGATCATGTGCCTGCATGCTTTTGTCTGAAGTGATTTTTAATCAGTGAGACTAAATTAAATGATTTTAAATAAACATTAAAGGTTTTCTATGCAAATCAAACAAACAAACAAACACAAAAACACCACAGAGAAGCTTAGGTGTGTCTCAGACTCTGTTGTCTAATGAGAATAAGCTCTGGATCTGCTGCTGGTGAGAAGCTTGACACACCATAACTTGAGCGTTTAATGGATCGGAAAAGCACTGTGGCTCAGTCACTGGTGAGCAATGCTGGCGGAGGCTCATCCAAAGAGACACAATGATTCATATTAAGAAGAGAGGGAAGTTGAAGGGACAAAAAGTGAAAGACTGTAAACGAATATCTATATTCACTGAAAAAGAGAGGGAGAGAAAGAGACGGACTCTCTTACTGGGGGACGAACAGACGAGACACAAACAAAGAGGCTCCTCGCATTAGCGCAAACATACATTGTTTGCTTCAGCTCGGCGCAGTGACACATATTTTCCATGACCTTCCAGGAGGCTTTTAGATGTGGTTGACCTGACTTTCAGACAGCTCTGCGTTCACATCAAAACAAGTCTGAATGACACAATCCAGCAAAACACTGGACAGGCATCTTCACATATGTATACGTGATGTAAATATTCTATCAGATGAGGACAGGGATCACGTTTCTGTAGCAGTTTCATGGTGAGATATTTCTAAAATATCACACAAAATTTTCTTTTAATATCTCTGCTGCAGTCTTCATCACTGACAACTGGACGGTTATTGTTCGGGGATGTTTGCACAGGCGGTTTTGCCAGTTTTCCTCAGATGTTTTGCACCTGCTTTTCACAGATGTTAAGTTTAAGACTCTATTTGTTTCTGCTGTAACCACCAGTCAGCAATGATAAATCAGGTACAGCAGTTATTTGTTTTAAGTTAAATGACTTCCTGCAATATTTTGTAACTCTAAATAGGAACATCTTTAAAAGGAAAAAAAAAAAACATGTTGCATAAGGCGAAACTATTTTTATCCGAGCCGCTTTTTTCCTCATTTTACAAGAGTTAAACTTCCGCACAACCCTTCATTAAATCAACCAGACTAAAACCCCGTATTATGTTCGACAGCACTTCAATGCTACAATTTCATATTTGGCGAGTTTATGCACACACATGCACACACACAGACACACTGTGAACTAATGTTTTCAGCTGTCTTGTCTTCATCAGGGTGGCCTTCACCACCTTCAAGTTTTGTTTCGAGTTTCAGGGCGAAGTCAATACACTACTGTAATAGATTAAAATGTAACGGCTGAATGGAAAGTAGGAAAACAAAACAAAAAAAAAGTTTAAAATCCTAATCTAAACACATGTTGAGAGTCTGTTTACAGCGCGGCCAAACAAACTCAGGTTGTTGTAATGAAGAAGTCGGTCCGTAATCTGTCTTTTTCCATTGTGCCGCATGAGCCGCCGTGATCGGGTTTCATGCTACACACACTGAGTAGTTTTCCACAAAACAGAGGATGAAGGGCTCAGCGTGCAGAGCTGCACACCTCGCTGAGGAGCTGAAGGTGTGCAGCAGGTCACGTGCAGATCTTCACCCAACAGCTTGCTGTTAGCACCTGCAGTTTTTTTGATCTGATCTGCTGTCAGAGAATCCTGAAACTGAGGCCTCGTTTCCAGACAGTTTTGTGTTGTGTTTGTAATATTTGTATAATATACAGATACAAGGAAATCTCTTTTTTGCAGGTGGAAAGAAAGTTAGTAAGAAAGAACTGCCAGCTGTGTAGTGAAGTACAAATGTTTGCTATAAACCACTTTGCATGCACTCTATATGTAGCACAGCTAGCATGCTATGAATGTTAGCTTGATATGCCTTCATTTCCTGTTACGCTAACTTCTCATCACACAACTCAAATGGTCTGTCTGAAAGCTGTTGCAAAAGTGAAATTATTCAAGTTACTTGCTGAAAAAGACAAAAAATAAGAAGTTTCGTAAACATGCCGGAGATCACAGAGGTTTCAGCAAGAATGAATGGACTTGTTGACTCACAAATTTTCACATGATGGGGAAAAGAGTCATTATCATGTCTTGCTTTTTTGTTGCTTTTTTCCCCTTTTTTCAGGAAATATATTTTCTGTTTTTGGTGTGTTTAGTGCACAAAAACACATGGGTCAACCTCTGTCACAAAAGCATTTCCTCTGATACACAGTCATTGTTTCCTGTTAATCTGACATGCATGAGCAACCATAATCCTGCACAAGGAAGCGTAATTTGTATGACCTACGAACTGTGTCTTAATGGACATTTTCACAATAGGACTTTATTTTTCTCCATTTGGTTTAGTGTCCACTATCATGTAAATAGTTGAAACTCTCCCAAATTTAGAACTGCCCTCCACTGATTTCTGTTAATGGCCCTTTAAATTGGTCATTTTACAGCCTTTATAGCAAATATAAACTTTGCTTGATTAGTCAACACACAAAAGGGCCCCTTTTGACAAATTCTGCACACTTAGTTTAATGCAGCAGTTCAACCGTGGCATCAACAAGTAAAAGCAGTGAGAGTTAAATTTTATCATAATTTTTTTGAATTCTTTTTTGTAATTTCATATATTTGATGTTTTTATAAAATTAAATTTAGAATATTAACATATACAAGCAAAAGTTCCTGCATTTAAGCGGCTGGTTGCCTCTGAACAGGTGACAGAGCCTGATTCATTTGATGATGATGATTCAGCTGCTCAGTATAACAGGAAACAGATATCAAACAGATATATATTAATATCAAAATCATCACGAAATAGAAAGTTGTGAAAGTTTTTTTTACTTTCTGAAATAATGTTTAGTAAGGTACTTTGACCTCAGCTTCTGCAGTAGAGCGACTGTGGCTGACAGTAAGTTTGCATGTGATCTACCTTTAGAAACTGTGTTTGCATGCTATGTTGTTTTTTTTCAGACGTTTTGACATGTTTACTGATTATTTGCAACTGTTTTTCTCAGAAAAGATTTACTCAAATTTACACGAGCATTAGAAGTTACCTCAGTTTGTGGTTGAAAATGAGTCATTAGCTGAATTCATATGTACTTACGTACAAAAAACTGACACGTGATAACCATCACTTCCTCATTCAGACCTTCTTGGTTTGCATTTCTGGGAAATCAAGGTGTTTCAGAGGACACGGTGAGCAGCAACCACTCACTTTCTTTGGATCTTTTCCTGGTAAGTTCCCTCATACTTTGAAAGTTCCTGTTTCCTTAAAATAAAAGTGCCACTGTGTTTGTGAGGCAAGACTGAATAGTTTACATCAAACTGAAGGTGTAATTAATGTTTATTTCCCATCAGATTTATATATAGATGCATTTTCTGATCTGAAGCCTGAATTGGGAGGATAACATTTAATGTCAGAGCCTTCAAAAACGTTTAAGAACCACTGTTGCAAAGATAAAACTGGATCAAAAAATGTGTTTTTCTTCATTTTAATTCACGACAAGTTTGGGCTTCGCAGAGCAGAAGGCTGTACATGCAGAGGTCAACACTAGAAGTTTTCATATTTATCTGCTAAAAGGGGGGAGGAGTTTCTCTGTGCGTCCCTTAAATATGATGTCAAGATATGTGTTTGTGACCCCACATCTACTTTTGAAGTTAAGTCTTGGTCAGATGTGCAGTTTACACAAGTGTGATGAGGAAACTTGAAGCCTCTAGTGCTCAAACATTGAGAGGTGACTTTTCAGCGGAGACACCTTGTTTAAAGTCATTTCTGCATATTAACTAATAGATTCTGTATCTGTATGAAAAGGGGTGGATTTAATTTTCAATGGTTAATTGAACTGTTTTGTGGAAATTCAGACAAAACATTTTATTTGAATGAAAGTATGTTTTTTTTTCTTTTGCTTTTGTAAAAGTTGACTGTGTACGTCATGCAAACCACAGGTGTGTCGAAACTTACGTTTCTTTATGTTGAAACTTTTTATGTTGAAACATTTCTTTCCATTTCATTTTTCATTTTTATGTTGCCACATCACTTTGGTCAGGGTCTTGTTATGTTTGACCACAAAAGCCACTTGATTTGAATTTAAAAAAGCCCTGTTTTAGCATAAAATACCTGGTTTTGTGGATACAAACACGTCTGGAAAATGTCCCAACATCTTGTTAAAAACACTTGCCTTTGTCAGTTGAAACAGGAAACGAGCAGTGGTCTGCTGCCTGTTTGCCTGTCACCCCTCCTCTGGCAGAGAGAGTCAGCTCTTTTCATGTAATCTCGTCTGTGTCACTTATTGCAGACATGTTAATGAGATATGTACATTTAACTTAATCAGCGTCTGCAGAAATGCACAACGTCAACTGTTTATTCTGGCTCACTGAGCTGTGTAATTTGGTGAAAGAGACGTCGTGGTTTGGGTTTAAATGCAGTTTGTTGTTAAGGTTGAAGAACAATATTATTGGTTGCGAAAACAGGAAGAAAACAGTGGTCTCCTGTGTCAGAGTACAACTTTCTGTCGACCCATCTGAACACCAAGACCTCCTCTCTCTGTGGACTGAGGGAGGAGGTGGCGACATCAGACCATTTCCTCCTTTCACCGGACAAGAGTCATAATTAGTAAGTGAGGAAATGACAGTTAAATGTAGCAATATGGAATCTTAATATGTTTCTGGAATATTTGTGACATTGATTGTGAAATTAATGTCTAAACACTTTTTTTTATATAGTCGAAGCATTTTTTTTTCCAACAAACATGTGACTTGACTTTTTTTTAAAAATAGCTGTGATGCAGAGTGCAGCCCGTTGGATCTGAGTCTGTGTATTTCCTGTTTTCATATCTTTATGAAGTCATTCCTACACTGAGTCATCGATCCAGATGAATGCACAATGGAAACTAGCTTACAGAGTGTTTCTTAAAGGGATATTTAAAGGGACACACCCGTGATTCAGTGTTTTACTTCCAAAAAAAAAAAAAAAAAAAAAGAGACAAGTGGCAAATTCAAAAAAAGGAATCATTAAAATTGAAACAGCAGCCTCAGATATACTTATTTTTAGTCTCATGTCTGGATCAAGTTTCTAAAAATTGCTGAATCCTACATTTCCCATAATGCAACACCATAAGGTATTTCCTCGAGTTTGGTGTTACAAGAATACCCACATTTTTCCACCATTGCCGCAGCTCATGAACCAGGTTGTGTTATAAAAAACGTCTAATTTAAGATTTTTTCAGCCTTTTGGAAAAAATAATGAAGCTGTTTTTACTGAGCTGTTCATCTTGTGACAAGGAAACTTTATCTGTAAAATTGGTGGAATATCCCATTAAGTATGTTCCCCAAGTGGATTTACCACCCAGCTTCATGCACTTTATCACAACACAGCACAATATAGTGCAACACAATGCAACCCAATGCGATGCAAATACACAAAAACAAGACAACAGCACAACGAAACGCAACACGCTGCAACACGGCCCCTCGCAGCATCAGTGCACATCTAAAATAAATAAAAGCAGTGAATGAAAAATCATCTCAAGGACGTTGCACAAGCCTTTCAGCTTTTCACTTTAGTCAGGTGTATCTCACATCATTTTCCCCAGAGTTCAGCGAGAGAAATCGATTTTTCAGGAGCGTGAAGGTGTTTAGCTGCCTGAGGTGATGGAGAAGCTTTGATATCTTTGTTTTTGAAGATGTGAAACCTTTTGATTCTGAAACCTGCGGTGGAGTTTCTGCAACAGCACCTGATTTCTAACTTAAGTGGGATTTAAAAGGTCTTTCACTGGCTTCACCGAGATTAGATCCATTTGTCTGCCTGCCTGCTTTGCAGCTTTACAGTGAGTCAAACGGCTGATGAAATATTACAGAGTGGCGTGATGTAGCACATGGCAGGAGAGGAGGAAGTCTTGTGATGGGAAACCTCAACGTGTGTTACAGCTTAACCCCTGCTCCTCATCTAGTGTGAATCTCTCACTTTTTATTCATGCAATAAGTCTTGTCTTGTTGCAGGACTTTCACACATTCCTTAACATGACTTGACATCACACAAGAGACCCGTTGGGAAGTGATTTAATTTCAAAATCAATTTCAGATAAACTAGCAAATGCATCACAGCTGAACTTGATCACTGAAAAATCGTCCAAACTGAGCCTCGTTTCAGCTGGAAAAACTCCATTCAGCAGCGGTGTGTTCAATGGAAAACATTTGCAACAGTTTGCAGAGTCGATCTGTTTGAACAGCATGTGTCCATCTCAGGATTTATGATTTACAGCATCATTTTACAGCGTTTAGTTCAATTCTATAGGTGTAATGGAGGTAAAATTATACACACTGTCTCTCCAAAGCTATCAATTCAACATGGGGTCAATTTTTCTAAATTAAACACACATTTAAACCCTTGCTTCCAAGTCACTGGAGTATTTAAACAGCTGCAGTAGTTTGCAGCTTTAATAGCAACAACAGCACTTGTCTGGAAAAGCACTTTGTGCTCTATTATCAAGGCAGCAGATTTCTATCAGTCCTGAGGTCATTAATCCAAGTCTGATCAATCCAACATCTTTTTATAATCTTATTTGTTATCTTAACAGTCAAATTACGTGCATTTCATTTGTGGTTAAATAATAAAAAAAAACTTTAAAACACTCACACTGCCAGGAAAAGACTGTAGCACTAAAATTTAATTTGTGAATCGATTTTTTTTGGCCTGAAAGCATTTGAATTTAAAATCTGTTGATTCTGGATTCTGCTCCTAAAATACCCACCATGTGTCATTTTCAGCTGTTCAGTATGAGATCCATCCTGTTCACTTAAAACCACCAAAATTTTGAGAACTTTTTCTGAGTTGTAAGTGGTGACTGCAGCCACGACACCATTTATCAAACCGCTTTTAAAAAGTTGTCCTCAGGTCATTAAAATGTGTTTAAACAAGATGAGCTGCTGCTGTCTGACTGTCACAGATCTGATGGTGGCTTGTCTTTTCTTTCCATTTTAGTTATTAAATTTAACTTTAAACAAACTTTATCACCCTGCAAAACATCATATTTACTTTCTAAACCAAAACACATTTGAAAGCTCTTGACAAAAGTTTTTAATCAGATTGTTTTTTTTAAATTTTTTTTCAAACTGAAAGGGAATAAACAGCTTCTTTTGTTCTGGTGAATATCATGAGACTGAATAACACTGAATCTTGCTATGAGTCACTGAATGACGTGTTTGCTTTGCTAACTGCCAGCGATTATATGTTTTGTGAGACAAACCTGTCATTAGCCCAGAGAGCACAGAGGCAGCAGCAGCAGCACCAAACTGAGGCCGAGCACCAAACTTCCCTGAGCAAAGTCTAAGCTTTTCATTTTGATTTTCAATATATTTTATCACGATCGAGTGGCAAAGTTATAAAATAAATCTGTTTTAGTGCATGTACAGAAAATGGTAAACTCTGAGCATTTATTAGCAACACTTTTGTATTTGACTAATGCAAACTGACTGACTTCCTTAAATGTATGTGGCTACTTTTGCCCTTTTGCCCTCACAGACTTGCGTGACATTTGTCACATATAAGGAGGAAAAAAACGGTACAGGATATGAAGCAAGAGAGACTCTTTGACTCTGACTCTGCAAAATCAGAACAGAGCCAATGAAGTTAGATCCTCCAAAAATGATAAATACAACAATAGCGGCCCAGTCTGCAAAACAAAGTCACCAGTCAAATAAAAACGGTGCTTTTCTCTGAAGCAAATAGATGAAACAAGCAGTCCAAGTCCGTTAAGACCTGAACAGAAAGCACCAGCTTTATCTTTGCAATGTCATCTCTTCTGCAGCTGTTTGCACAGACAAATATGACCCGAGGACGTAAAGTGATTTGAAACAACTGCAGCACATGTCTGTGATTTAGATCCTGTGTTTGTATAGTGAAATATTCTTACCGTGCAAATCCCCCCCCCCGTGTGCTGTTTTTGGTCGGACACAAATGATCCTGTGTAAGTGCTCCAGCGTGCAAACGTGGTCTTCCTCCTCTCATAAAAACTCTGAAGGGGGGGAATCATTAAAGGAAGCGTTTTAGGGCCTTGTAAATGTACATAAGATACATAAAGTTTTGCATACATGCATGTTCACTGTTATCCAGCTGGTCTAGAGGGAATTTAATGATCCTGAGGGTCATGTAAGTTTCTCATCTTATTATGTAGCATGAAAGTAATCGAAATGAGACTTTTAAGGACAAAACTTAAGTGAGATTTTTTTGCAAACGCCCATATTTTACTGGCAATGTTACAGATTTCACAGGAAAGCAGAAATAATCTCTATCGAACTTACTCAAACTCAGGTGGCTGCAGGCTTTGGGCCTGTGTGCAGCATTTCCTATTAGAGGAGCAGGGGTTTGTGGGATGTTGGAGCTGTAAACAGGAAGTGAAGTTTGAGCATGAGAGAGCCAGTACAGGAAGTGAATCAGTCAAACACAATTTATCATTTCCAATAACTCACTTCAGTTTCTTGCCTTTTACAGTAAGTTACAAGTATACAAACATATCGGGCACCGTGTTTGGACCAATGTTGTTTCCATTTTGTCTAATAGTGATAATAACAGACAATCTGAAAAGAAAACAGACCATTTTGTTGGTCTGTATTTCCTAAATTTAGAGTATGAAACAAAAAAATCTAATACATTTAGATTTTGCCTTTCACACCTTATTTATTTTAAACACTTTTAAATTGATTTTTCATCTTCAGTCAGTTATTTTGTCTAAAGCTCACTACTGAATTTAACTAAAACAAATAAGTTAAAAAAGGGAATAAATTGTGCATTTCTAGCACAGATAAATACAAATAGGTGCAATCATGAGTATTTATAGCAGGAGGCAGTTGTATGTGGGATGATTAGATTAGCTACAGTAACTGTGTTTATTGTAATGAAACATGCCACATGGTAAAGGTCTTTTATGTTTTTCTTTGTAAGAAGTTTTTTGGCTATATGAAGCGTAAAGTTGTGAACTTATTGCAGGTACAACCAGTGCAGAGCTGCAGGGCCCTGAAGCTTTCAGGGGCCCCTGAAGGTTGCTGATTATGGCTGCTCAGTTGTTTTAGTTCCATTAGACCGTGTTGTCTGCCATCCGAAGTAACCATTCAGCAACAACATTAGATGCTACTTTAACATGAAATTGACAGCTATACAAATCATCTTCGCACTTCCTGTATTACATTTACACTCTGTTTGTTTGTGCATGTGCGTGCACATGTGGGCCTATGAACAACATTTGCATCAGGACCAATCACAGTTATATAAAACTGTGTTTTGTGAAGTAAATAGCCCCACTCATTGCACCTGTGATGTAAACGGACTCACTTGTGCAACGATAAAACCTTAAAAGCTCGAGCCTGTGAATGAATCACAAGGTGCATTTAGGCAGGAAACATCCATCACAAAGCTTAAATTTCTGTTTCCAGGCTTTGTGTCGGGTGTAGTTTTTTTAAATTTATCGCGCAGACATGAAAAGTCTAATCACTCTTATCGTCCAAGTCTTGGCGAGAAATCAAATCAGTGTGCAGTATTATCCAAAAGTGTCAAACTAATCCTTCACATTGAGCAGCCAGAAGGTCAGTCAGCCCGTCAGTAGATTGTTTATCTCATTTGGCTCAGGTTGTTTGAATGACTGGTTGACCACCTGGGTTGATATGAGAGCTAATTTATTGTTTGGTGTGTTTGCTGGCTGGTTTATTTGGTTTGTGTGGATTTATTTTAACTGGCCAGGAGATGTTTTATTGTTAGTCTCTTCTACCATGATTATTGTATCCAGGTTGGGTTGGCTGTATTTGATTTGGTTGTTTAAAACGCTTCCTGTTTGGGCTCTCTAACAGTGGGTGTTTGGTTGTTTTGTGGTTTGGTTTGGCTTCCTCGGACATGTTTTGTCCTGGCCGCATATTTCTTGGGACTGTTGTGATTAGTCTCATGGAGCTGCACGGTCTCCTGAGCAAAGCCCGTAAGTTTGGACTAGTTTGAGTTAAATTGGTTGTGTCTGTCTGTTCCCTTACATTTCGCCGCTTCTCTTTGCTGTGGGTGGTTTAAGTTGGTTTTATTTGCTTTTCCTTTGGTTCAGTTGTGGTTTGTCCCCTCTTTAGTTGGGATTTGTAAGGTTGACTCTGGAGCGGCTGGCTTGATTTGCCTCGATGACTCTGGTGGGTATACATTGGTCTGAACTGCTGCAGAGCTGCATGTCTGCTTCGCCGAGGCTGATGTAACACTGAGCCAAAGAGCTGCAACGCTGCTCCTGACACTGCAGTGCTGCTCACATATAGAGGGGCTTTGATACAGGATAACACTCATACACTGTATGTGCATGGACCCACACACACACACACACACACACACACAGTCTGTCATAAAGCCACAGCTGTCTGAAAAGAGAGAGAAGAGGAACTTTTTTTGGGCAGCACACGTCAAAGGAACATCACAAATTATAGGAAGTTGTCTACATTTTAATAAGGAGATGTGACTACATTTTTTTTTTAAAAGAGAAAGAAGCAGAGTCGCATGATTTTACCTTCTGATCAAAGATAGTGAAAGAAAATGAGCAAAATGCAAATAAACAGCTGACCTACAAACAACTGCAGTATGTTTGCATGGGTTACACTGTGACTACACTTTTGACTGTGTGTGTGTGTGTGTGTGTGTGTGATGGGGGGGTGATGACGCACTGTTTTTCTACATATACAGAAGGCCCGTTTATCAGACTCAAGAGAGCTATGGATTTACTCGCCCTCTCTCACCTAAAAATGTTCAGTTGCACAGATAATAAAATGTATTTCTCCTCTTTTTTTAATTTACTTTCTGCATTTCTTTTCAATGCCTGATAAACGTGAAATACCGTAACTGAAAACTGTACTTCAGCTGTGTTTTCTCATAATTACAGCACAGAGTTGTGTTGTCTGTTTGTGTTGGATGCAGGTTTCTTACTTCCTTCGAGTGGGTAGTGCTGGCTGGTAAATAAAGCAAACTCCAAGGAAGCAATGCATTTTGTCACCTGTCTCTAACTTCGGTAACACCAGACTTTATGTCATATTTAACTTATAGGAAGGGAAGCAGAAAGCAGAACAATCAAACACAGGAACACAAGACAAGAACTTGACCTTTTTATTCCAGTTTGTCTTTAAAAGAGGTAAAATCCTCACAGAGAAGAATGACGGAAGCTGTATAATGTTGAAATTTGTCTGCTGACCTTTGCAGTATCCCTCTCATGACCCAGCAGCTCGAAGCAGAAGTAGTAGTACACACACACACATATAGTGTTCTTGAAATGATGACTCACTTCTCATATTATTATTTTTTAAACTAATGCAGCAGTTTCATTACAGTTTTTCAAATGACGTCATCATCCATTTCAACATCTTTGGTTTGAATTAATCTTTTTCTCTGTTCTGCAGTCCGGTGCATCATTCGATATGAATAATTGATGGGTTTCTCAACCTGTTTGTTTTTTTCTTGACCTACTTGTCCCATTTTTTTGCTTCAAGAGGGACAAAAACACAGACAAGTGATCGGTCGTAAACAGTCTTCAAGCATTTTCTTACAAACAAACAAAAAATTAGCAAGATTCACATTTGATTTTAGACTTACGCACATGCTCACGTTTGGGAGTAAGAAATTGGAAAAAAAATGTTAACTGTGCAGTTTATGAAATGTGGATTTTATTGTAGTTTACATGTCTTACATTAATATAAAAAAGAGGACTAATTTCTAACATCTGAGTCGTAGAAAGCTTAGAAAATAATTTTATTACAGCAAAGTTAGTCTCTTCGAGGCAGACCTGAAAACATCAGAGTTTATCCTTCATATAAATGAAGAACTACAGCTGTCATATGGACATAAAGGAATTTGAAGCAAAGTATTTGCCTCTGAAGCAAAGTAAAAGTACATAAAATAGAAATACTCAAGTTCAAATAACCTTGAAGTTGTACTTAACTACAGTACATTTACTGAGTAAATGTACTTAATAAAAAGTGCATTCATCATGATGAGCTAATATTAGCCGATAGCACTGGCCTGCTAACAGTCAGTTAGGTTTCTGGTCAAACAGATTTCCCTCTAAACAATTTATTTTTGCCTGTGAACCAAAACAAAACATCATGCTTTTATTACGTCTGCTTTTAAGAATTTGCTTGTCTCATATTTCACACGTGTGATCTGATACGTCTGTGATGCTTGCAGCCACGTGAAGCGTCAGCAGCATTAGCTCACTAATCCCTGCTGAGCCGACAAGGTTTGTTAACAGCTACTTTCTTATGTAAAACACAGAATATCGAGCAGAAGATACGATCAGGACAGCCGAGCTGTTTGTCAAAGGTCAGACTGTGTATTATGAGGCACAAGGAAGTGAGTGTCGGCGTGTGTGAATGCGCTATCTCAATCAGCGGCACATCAGGTCTTACTGGACGGTCTTTTGTTTTATTCTAGCAACCAATGAACTCTGTGTCTGTTTGCATGCATGCATGTGACCAAGCGTATGTGTGGGTGTTTGGGAAAATTTCTGTGACAGTACTGCACATTTAGATGTGTCAGTTTCAGAGTGTGTGCAGCTATTACACAACAAGAACAAATGAATTCAGCTGTCGCATGTCACACTGCATTAAAACAGTCTTTTGTATTCTAATTATTTCAAGTGTATCTGAAATGAAAGCGGATCTGTTCTTTTCTCTCTTAATCGGGAACTTGCTGCCTAATAAAACTGCTTCATTTTTAAAGCATTTGTGCATCAAACAGTTGCATCCTTTCCAGCAGCATGCTGCATAAAACAAGAGCCACAGACCTTTAAAAACAACCCACGTTTTGCTTTTTTCTGCTAGAGTCTCCTTCTTATCTAACTTAAAAACATGTTCACACATCCTGTCCTTCACCTTAGCTCGTTCAAGTTTTTTTTTTAGCTTGTTTGCTGGCTGGATAGTTACGTAGCTGCTCGGCTGCAGTATCAAACAGCATCTAAACTTTTCTGCATCTCTCACTTTGTTCTCTCCTAAAAGCTGGTGTTGTTACGAAGCTTTAATTTTCCCTGATGAGAACAAACTGTGTATCGACAACTTGTTAGCCGCAGGACAAGTTTGTCTCTGTTTCTCTGCCAGTGCTCATGCAACCTCTCAACAAAAAACACAATGACACTGTTTGTTGACTGCAAAATGGATCATTTAAG
>JAPZDY010000003.1:19315071-19341800 GCA_029783645.1 Ctenochaetus hawaiiensis
GGTAGTAAGTGATCCCTGGACACAGACATACGGATATTAATTAAAAGTTCCTCGTTACACAGATAAGATTAAGACCTGCAGACTAAAAACATGACTTCTCTTTATGAAGTTTTTAATGGTGTTTGTGGTCATTTTTCCGTTGTGTGTGTGTTTTTTTTTGAGGAAGTTTGCATCGATGTTGTAGTTTTGTGTCTTTTTGGGGTCATTTTGCATCATTTGTCATTATTTTTGGTCTTTTTGTAGATGTTTTGCTCTCTGTTATTGTTTTTTTTAATCTCCTATTAGGTTTTTTTTCACTTTTATAAAAGTTTGGTGTCTTTTTGTGGTTGTTTGCATTATTGTTGGTCATTTAAAGTCTATATTTGTATGTGTTTCTGGTCCTGGAGTCCTGAACCTGAGCTGGCATGCATGTTCAGTAATCTTTTTATGATACCAATAAGCCACCTATCACTTTCTGACTGGTTTTGGAGACTATTAGATTAAATGAGAGGCCTGTGCCACACCTCAGACTTCTGCCTCTCTCTTTACTTTTTAATGCTGCTGTCTAACTTTGCATTTGGATGTCAAACCCTTTGTTTCTGACTGGTTAACCTCATGATTTCCTTCCTCAACACATGTTTTTGTGACATGGTTGCCAGCAGTAGATGATTTTCAAGGATTCAACATCCGCACTGAAGCTGGTCCTTTTGTTGACTGATATTAATCTTCTGTGTCATTACCTTTTTTTTTTATTACGTGTGCAATAAAAAATGTAACAAATGTCAACAAGCCTCAGTCGCTGAATAGAAAGTAAATCCATCATTTCATTGTTGCTGGTTTGAAAAAGAAACTTTGGCGCTAAAAGCTAATTAAATATTAAATCGTCTATTAAATCATGAGATTACGCAGTTGACAGAGTAACCGAAACGATGAAAGCCAGCAACACATTTAGCCTGCAATGCATTCCTGTTGACACAACTGTGCAAACAGCCGGGCTCGACTCAGACACATGTGCGGATGAATTTGGTGATCGATTGTGTTACAACAGACCTGCTGTTCTGATTTGCTGTTTTCATTCGGATAAAATAAGAGGAAGCGGCGTTAAGCTGTGAAGAAACTCATGTTTGAAAAGGTGAAATCTAACACATGTAATGTTCATAACAACACCATATCTTCAATGACAGGGACTTTCTTTTAAAACAAATGAGCTTCAATTGGAGAGTAAAGCAACAGTTCATGTGTACCATCCAAAACAACCATGGAAATGTTTTGCAGAACTGTTTTTGGTGGAAATTCAAACTGCATCAATGTACTTTTACAACATAATTTTTGATGTTTGTACTGAGTATCTCAATTGGCAGAATATGGGAAACCAAAACCCGCTCTTGGTTAAGGGTGACCTCGTTTTGGACCGTCTCATCCACTGCTTGGAAAACCCGCTGAAGAGGCGAACAGCAGTTCACCAGATGTACATTTGCTAAATAATCCAGTTAGTTTTTCTTCCTGAAAAATTTTGCCCAAAAACACTTTTAAAGAAGTTTTTCAAATTTGGCGTCTGTTCCCAGGCCGTAAAGAGCTCATTACTGCCCCCGGAGGCCAAAGAGCAGAAACAACGATAACTTCAGTTAGCGGGAAACAAAGTCGTGATGAGTTTTTGCTCAACAATGAGCCCATCCCCCATTAAAAGCAGCTTTGGAAAAGCCACACAAAGGTAAAATTTATACTTTATCAGAATGTTTTCAAACTGTTTGTTTTGGCTCTAAACAAAAAGTGAAAATATAACTGGTACGTTTGGCAAATGAACACCTGGTTATCTTCCAAACCTCAGATAAAAAAAACAACACACAGCTGTTGATATGAAGGCCGATATGCTTAAATGAGCCTAAAAGAGAATAAAAATACTCAAGTTGCGATTATCACCACTGTTCGATATATTATTATTGAGCTAAAGAGTCAGGGACCAACCCCTGTTTGACTCTGCATGACTCAGTGTTTGGTCGAAGTCCAGAAATCTCTCTCGGAGTGTTTAATGACCTGGCAGGCGTGAGGAGACTTGGCTGGGTCTGAATCACTGCACTAATAAACGGATAACATAACCTTGTCAACAAACCAATACTTGCCAACTACATTGGCAAGTACGTGCTGCTCGTGCTTAATCCAGAAGCTGAAACAAAGAACGGTGGAAGACAGAACTGCTTAATCTGTTATTTCTGAATAATGCTTTGAATATTAAAAAAGGTCAAAGTAACGTTTTTGAATGCAATATGTGACGGAATAACTGGAAATGGCTGTTTAATGGTTTAAATGATGCATGATCTAAGTATTCAGTATTGATTTTGTTCATCGTTCTGCTATTTTTAGTTTCACTCCGTTAACTGGGCAGCTTAGTAACAAGCTCTTCTTGCTGTGTCGACAGGTGAGGTAATGTGTTCCTGTTTTTGATGATCAGTGTGCAAAACCTTTGTTTTAATGCTGAATGCAACCAGAGCAAAGATGGAAATGAAACCTCTTAATGCTTTTTTTTTCTGCTGTCATCCTTTTTGACTCTTTGTACACAGATTCTGAATCTCTTTAAAACACTATTTAATCCGGCTTTAGTGCCTCCAGAAAGCGCTTTTCCGCCCAAAGGAAGTTTGGTATCAATTACTCACAGAATGGTACTGTGTCATCTTACTAGTATCAAAGGGTGATTGTTTTTTTTCCCTATAAAACTGAACAATGAAAAGGGTGAAATTTGCCCAAGTAGGTTCAGTCTATACATTAACAGGTCATCATTTCCTTTATGTACCAATTCATGTTTAATGAGTAGCATAGTAGTCATGAAGTACATCGGTAAAACAATTTGAAATTTAGCAACACTAGATATTGCTTTAATATATGTGCATAGAAAATAATGGAATTTCAAAGAAATGTATTGTATTTTTAAAAAAAAAACAGCAGGTTTGTTGGATTTACTGAAAGTACCTCTAAACGAATAATTAATCATGTGTACAGATAACCTGATTACATATTTACCAAATTGTAGCAGGGCAGCTTCTGCCACTCGACTGAGAGTATTGAAATATGACACAAAAGAAAAAAAAGACACTTTATCATCAAGTCATTCAGAAACGGTATCAAGCTGCATTTTGACACAATTCATTGATGAGCCTAATATTTTATGTGCTGATCAGTCCAGAGCTCATTTGTGTCCATTCCCATGGGATTTTGTACATCAAATATTTGTTTTTTGCAAGCAAAGATTCAGTTTTGCTCAGCTGGTGACGACTCCTTCCTCCCTGTGTTGTGTTTTTTTTTAACATAATCTCTGAAATTTACCACCCAGACAAGGAGATGAGCTGCTGAGGGAACACAGCAAATATTTCATTACCCACCTTAATTCTCATGGAATATTGATCCCGTTCAAACGGGGCTTAAGTTGTAAAAGTCTTCAGAATACAGTCTGTCATGGCGTTTGATGATATCTCTGTCATTTAGTGATCAAACTATCAGGACATTTCATTTCCTCGACTTAAAATGCTGGTGCACATTTAGCTCCTCATTAACTGACAATGTGGACATAAGCAGACATTTACTTAACTGTGACTAAATTCTAAACGGCATAGTAGTTTTAGTAAAGTTGACGTGATAAAAATATTTGATTAAAAATGATCACTTTGGCCCATTTGGTTCCCACATAGATCACAAGTATATTGCATGCTGGATTGTGACCTGACAGGAGTGCAAGATCATTTTTCCCCCAGTCTGAAACCTTTAGAGGAAAAGGTTTGGGGGGAAAAATTTTGCGGACTGGACCCCACGTACTTTAACAACCCTGGGTCTGCGGGGTTGATCTCCCAAGAAACCCTTAATATCTATACTATAAAAACAACTTACAAGCTAAAAGCGGAAAAAAAATAATAAAATAAGGTAAACAAGCAACTGTACAAGGCACACTTGAATTTCCACAGGCGTCGTTTTGCAAAGAGGCATATTCAGATGACGTTGCCGCCTCTGCGCTGGAAAGGAGTGCAAAATCCTGGCTCTTTGGTAGCACTGCAAAGGCTCAGGGACCGTGAAGGAAAAACCAAAAGTTCTGTCATTTTTTTAGGGGTTCCTTAAAGGTGTTAACAAATAAACTCCGTCAAAATGAACAGATGTAAATGTCTCCTTCCTTCAACAAAAAAAGAAACAGAAGGGTCAAAAAAATGTCCCACATTAACATTAAAAAAGAGGAAAAAAGGTCCAAATAATATACAATATACATGTAAAAAAAATTGCTACGTCTGCTGGGTTTTCCAAGGGCTAAACCTGAGAGTGATCCTGGCTGTCCGTGCCGCCCTGAAAATAGATTATCCGTCCAATCAGGAGAAGCAGGAGGCCTACGCAGAGCAGCACGGCCGGCTCCTGATGGATGTGAGGCAGCGGGTTCGGATGGATCACAACTCGTCTTTGTCTGCCTGCCATCCCCTGGATTATAAAGAAGAGAGAGAGAGAGGAAGCGATGTTACTGTTGTACAGACAATAAAAACATGCTACATTTATGCAGCCTGGTCGCACCACTCTGAGAGAAAAAATCTGTTTTTTGAGATCCATCTAAAAATCTATTTCTTACACTCTAAGGGAGAGATTAGGTGTGACTATTTGAAGATAATAAAAGGGAAGTTTCACACAGAAATAGTCCAGCTGTATGGACATGAAGACGATAATCTTCAGGTTTGATGATCGAGATTTAACTGATTGTTAGCTAAGCTACAGTCCTTCTAGTGCAACATCTGTTAAACGTTTAATTCTTTACCTGTAAATATGCATTTAGAGTGACAACAGAGATTTGCCATTTTTATTCGTAGTTATTTCTGAAACATTTGATCTGTGGATTTGAAAACTTTTTGTTCCCAGTCTGCAGATGAACCGAAGGCTGCCAGTTGAAATTACAACTGATGCTGGTCAGTTTTGTCAGCTGAAGCTAGTAGTTAAATAAGCTAAAGTTTACTCTGTGAGTTGGTGGAATTGTCATTTCTGGCTACCTAACTCGCCGTGAAACCCTGATCAAAGGGCCTTAAATACACACTTTTGGCTAAACACACGATTTCAGCCCCAAAAAACTGAAGCTAAATCATGTTCTAGGCAAACATTCAGCATCCTGTTGATGATCCATAACTATGCAAATAAAGCATTATGTTTTTATTGCATTGTAGAACTTCTTGTTCCTTGTACTGCAACCACCAATTACTATGTTTCCCTGCTTAGATTTCATAGGCAGAGAAGCAAGGGGCTGATTTATTCTTTCATTATATGTATGCTTTGTACAACACACACATAGACACACACACACACACACAAAAAATCAAGCATCAGCTGATCTTTTGATGCAAAATGCATTTCCAGTTCAGGAAGTTATTCATGTCAAAGCTGCATTTGCATCAGCCTTTGCATACCCCACATGTTCTCGGTGTGCTGTGATATACATGAAAAACTCAGGTAAACAACCTGTGGTCCCTTGATGATTTAAAATCAAAGAGACACACACGTATACTGTATGTTTACATCCACAGGAAACAGGTAAGTACAGTTCTCGACATCCTGCCACAGCTCTCTTTTCTCTCTCTGTCTCCAGGTGTGATTTCCTTACGTTGGTGTGTGTATATGAACACACTTGTGTTTATTTGCATGAGTGTGTCTGAAGGCTTCCGATCTTGGTGTTGTCACTGTAACCACCTGAAAGTGCACGTTTTTCTGAGATTCTCATACAGTTTGTCTAAAAGGCTCAAATGTTTCATGACCAAGAGAACATGTGACACACACTGTTTTATGTTTTAATACTGAAAAATCACGAGAGCCTTTGTTGAAAAGTGAGTGAAAAATCATGCAAAAACAGCTGTTTGCTATCATGTGGAGTTAATAAATAAGAGAACATCAGCCATTTGCATAAGTCAGATTAAAAAAACAAAACAAAGGTCAGAGCACCAGAGGCTGAGAAACCCTGACTTGTACTCTCACAGTTCTTTTAACAGCACTGGATCCTGTTGTTTCACATTATGTAACCGTCAGGCTGACTCAAGATCACCTTGATGACATCATCGGGGTAATTATCAAACTTTGGAAACCACCTCGTAAAGCAATAAAAGAGATTGCACAAGTGTTTTTAGCAGTATAATCTCCATGAAGATTAAATTGACCTTATTGTCTAAAAATGGTTCAGCTCGCCTCTTAACAAACCCAGACTCATTCCGGAACAACAACCAATGAGAGCTGAGTTTACAGAGAGTTGAAACAGGTCCAGATGAGTCTGGCTGGATTCACACTTAATTGTATATGGTCTTGTTAAAAACATCTAACAGTGATCAAATCCTGGCTAACCAAAGCTCTCAAACCCTCACTTATTATTTAAGTAAAGAATTGAGTTAATAAGTGAAATCACATGCTGTAGTTTAAATTTGAACTCTAATGGTTCCTTTACATAATAACCCTAACCTTTCTTTTCCTATCTTTTGCTTAAAACGCTTGTTTTCTTTTCTGCTCTCCATCCCTGCAGTAGAAAGCCAAACACTTTGGCCTTGCTTGGCCCAGAGCTGCAGCAGCGGCAGCTTCTCATCAATGAGAGATTTGCTGGTTGGACGGAAGAGAAAGGACTTTTCCCATGGGTGGATGAGCATTCGGAAGCAGGGCTCAGAGGAAAACACTCTCCAGAAGCAACAAAGTCGCTGCTGTTGCTTAGGAAAGGGAGAAGGATGCATGAGGATCTCTATAATGAATGGCTTGGTACTTGTTCATGCTAAAAAAAAACATGCAAATGTGGGAGAAACTTTAGTTGCTTCATTTATACAATAGTTTTAGCATTTTTTTTAAAGTTATTTACCATTTTTCCTTTAAGGTTACAGCTCAGAGCTACGTTTGGATTGAAGCATAGGATTCCCTGAGAACTCTTCTATTCTGCAAACTAATGAAGAACACAAAGGACAAACAAGCTCCTAGTGGTCGGCAGAAAAACTGCACTATAAATTTCTCAGGTGTGAAAACTTGGAAATGTGTGGATCAGAAGCAGAGATCTGCTCCTCTTATCCTGAGCTACCATTGCTTTGGCTTTAAACAGCAACACTTACACTTTAACTGAAGCATTTACAAGAATAACTAAGGAATTTACAAGAGCAGGAATCAGTTTTTCCACTGGTGGATGGATGTCCTGTTTTGGCACGAGGCCCTTTAAATACAGCCCAGCCGGATGGACTGCACAATACCATCCAGACTCTGACTGGCAGAGAATAAGCCTTTTGCCTCTGGGCAAGACTCCTCTCTGAAAAACAGGATCCTAACGGACGACAGCAAGAGGCGGATATCAAAGCTGTGCGGTCTGATTTCGAAAAAAGAGCCAAAAACCACAGAGACCCATAATGCCAGAAGAGGAAACAGGTGAGGGAAAGACTAGTTAACCCTGTGATGAATTAGCCTGCTTTCTAATTTTGGCCTCTGACTCAGCAATGACCAACAGGGCGTATCTGTTTTTAATACCTTTATGACATTTCACCACAGCATAAAGCAAACAAGAGTCCTGCAGAAGCATGACATTGTTTAGCTTATAATGTTGTGTTTCTAATATGTCCCTGCCCTACTTTGACTAGTTTTGCTGATTTTAAACACTAATGGTCCACAGAATAATGAAGAGATGGAAAAAATGAGCCCCCATCTGTCACTGATTCTTGTTCAAGGACCCGATGACGCTTGTTGGAGGAGGAGGTTTGACGTGTTGCCCTCTTCAGCCACAACTATCCGAAAGCACTCAGTGCCCAGGCTTTATTCATGTGACTGGCTGACTCATCCTTATCATCGGATTAAACTCAGATACTCAAATAGGCAGAGGAATTTTTTTTTTTTTATTCGTCATGTTTTATTAATCCAACACATGCAGTTTTCATCACTCTCAGCTCAGCTGCCTGTTCCACCTGTAGAGGGTGACATGCACAATTCCTCCTCTGAATACAGCATCTCAAATTTTAATAGAGAGAAGAGAGTCTTTATTTTGGGGAAAATATTAAAAAATAATATCTTTTTCTTAATAGCTCTTTATACCCTAATACATGTTTACCAACCAAACCTAATTACCACAGAGCTGTGATATAAAGTTACAACGTAAAATCTAAATTTGGGGGGACTGCAGTGTTGGAGGTGGCTGAACAAACAGCAGGGTTTCAGAGCTGTAAGACTCATTTCACTGCAGCTAAAACTGAGTCTTGATTTCCCTGAATGTCATCAGAAGACTGTTGTGTTTGGCAGTGAAGCTGCAAACTCTCTCCATTGATTTTTGGAAGATTCAGTTTCATCTGCACGACCACCTTCAGCTATTATCGTAAATCAAGACTCGTGTGGGTGTACAAGCTGAGGAACCCATAAGTTTGGCCTCTTCTTTCATTTGAAGATCAAAAGTTTGTCGTTTGATGTTCTGATTGAGCCCTGCCTTTGTTTTCTTGGCAAAAAGTTGCAGAGGAATTTCTGCAGCAAAGGGTTGCATCTGCTCACCACTGATTTTTTATCTCAGTTTTCCCTTGTTTCTCACATTTGGATTGTAATTACACTTTTTTTTTGCTGTGAAAACATCACGATTATTGTTATTACTGTTAAGTTGCTTGCATCAGCGTTTATAACTTTGCACATTAGAGATGCGTATCTCCTCAGAGCAGCTCTGAAAGACAGACACAAGGTTTGTGGTTTTTAAATTGGCAGAGTTTCTGTGCTCTTTCCTCACCTCATGAAAAGCTGTCATCATCTCAGTGTCAGGATGGTCTGCAGTTCGCAGATCCAGGGAAGAGAGCAGGTTGGCAGATTTATGAGTCTCATGACCAAAACTCTCTGAAAGCTTCTTTCACAGCAACATGTTTGATTTGTTGATCTACTGATTCATACCTGATTAAAACTGATAAAACTGTGACTATAAAACCAGGAAAGGGGATAGTCAGGGAGAAATTTATGTATATCAGCTTTAAACTTGAATTAATCCAAATTTTTAAAATGCCACCTCCTTAATTTCCTTCAATATTACAATATATATGTCTGCATAGTGATTGCAGGCACATATTATATTTTATATCTACAGCTAATGAAAGTGCAGAACAACACATGAAGGATGTGGTGTGTGTGTGGTTTAACTCAAATGACGCATTTACATCTGACCAACATCTGCATACAATGTGTCTCAAATCACTTGTAAATCAGATCATGAGCAATAAGATGACTGTCATACTTCAGTGCATCTTGGATGCTTTTACGTCTGGATTCGTTTAAACTAATGATAAATGCTCAAAAGGTAAATGCTCAGTTTATTCAGCTGGTTTTAAGGGTTCAAATAAAGACTAACATTTTAATAGACACTTATTTGCATACTTGCTGAGTGTTTGATACCACTTTCATGTCTTTGCTTTCAGTATAAAGCCAAAGTGACTTAAAGGGGTTTCTGTTAAGGACTTGGGATATTAAGCAGTCTGACTGTCATTCAGCAACTTTTTTTAAACGCCATAAATCAGCAATCACTATTTGATGACCCAAAAATCACACAAGCCAAGTATCCATTAGTTTTTTCAGGGTAATAAAATACAACCAGCAGCAGCTCCAACGCTACAGAGAGACGTGTTGCATCCCGTTTGTTGGACAGTTACGTCAAAAAAAGTTACAGTAAATCAAGCGTTCTGGGAATACAAATAACCTAAGCTAAAAAACACAGTGCAGACAATACAGCTGCTCTGTTATTTGGGTGATTGGTTGCATTTCACAGTCAGAATAAGAGGTTTGATTTCCACTGCAATTAGAAGCAGATGTACTTCCCAGCTGGAAGACTGCAGGCTGGGAGTCTGACGTGAGGCCAAAACCAGTTTCCACAACCAAACACACTTGATATTCAACCTTATAGCTCAGGATTACAGAAAAGGAAATACACACACTTGCACACGCAGACACACATGGTTAATCCTCTAATAGTTACCTCATTTAAACTCTTACCTCAAATGACCCCTTCCATCATATGAGAATAGAAAAACTTGCTGCCACAAATCATGTTTTTTTTTTTTTTTTTTGCTGTCACTGCAACTCTGCAGGCTACCAGCAAGTAGTTCAACTGGTGCACACACACACACACACACACGCAGAGGCAGCCCCCGTGCATGCACTTGCACATACATGTGCACACACAACGGTGCCGGTGTGACGTAATACGAGAACAGACTGATAAACATGCAAAAACAGAAGAAAATTAAGCAAAACAAGACATCGATGACGCAAGAGAAAAACCGAGCCAATTAACTTGTTAGATAATCAGTCGACCAGAAAATCCATCAGTCAATGAAAAAAAAAAGCAGATTATGACACATCAACCACACTGTCAGTCAGCCAGGCAATCAAACAAGTTGACACAACTCACATTAACAACATCAACACATCTATTTTGAAGGATAATGCTGATTATGATTGCACGATTTGTCCTGTTTATGGGTTCTGCCTTCAGACTTCAGAGAAAGAAACATCTCTGATGCAGAATATTTCAAATACTCAAGTGTTCTCATTTTACCCCCTTTGTTGTTTCTTTCTTTTTTACAGTGAAAACATGAAGTCAACTCTTTCCAAGAAAGCCGTGATTTTTGTTTGGTCACAAAAACTTACTATGCTGCATTTTAAAAATAGCCCTCTAAACAAGGCTACACTTACAAACACACACAAACCAAACTAGCGCACACAATGTAAATTGTTGTATCATTTCTCTATTCAGCTCACTTTTACCTCTCTCTGTAAGTGCCACTATCCAAACCTCCCTAAACACTATAATTTAAAGGTTCGCCTCTTAAAAAGTTGTTTTTCCTGGTGTTGGAGCATGCACAGCAGAAAAATACATCATCACTTACATTTCTGTACGTGTAAACATCTGTCTGCTCTTTATCCTTTACATGCAAACCCGCACAGCTCGTCATCATCCACAGACCGAGGCTGCATTATTGATGTGGACTTCTGAATCAATCCCAGCAGGCTTTTCTCTGCTTTTTGTGTGATTCTGGCACAAAACCTAACAGCTGGTGTGTCCATCCCCGTCAAAAGCTGTTTCTGTCTTCCCACATGAAGGAAATCCCACCAATCCCAACAGGAAAGACAAATGACCGGAGCATGATCAGCTCCGTGTGCAGGTCAAGAGATGAACTTAGTCAGAGGAAGTTATTTTATTACAACTGAAGGTTTCCTTTCTTTAACTAGGACCAGAAACCAAAAATTAGCTGACTAACATTCTTTCAAGTCCCGTTCATGCAAAGCTATTTTTTTCTGCATGTATTTAGCAACTTTTGAAACTGAAAACACTGCATACTGATCACATTTTGTGAGTAAAGAAGAGCTTAGAAGACGCTCATTATTAGAATTTGTGTGATATGGAGTCATCAGAGAGCTTGAAAAATAAATAAATGATACTAAAATTAAACTTTGTAAATATTTTTCTGGTGTTTTTGCGCACTAGCGTCTTTAAACTCCTCTCACAATCAAGGTCAAGCATTCAGCCAAACAGTCCTCCAGCTAGCATGTTATAAACAGGCAAATGATACAATAAATCAGCATTTAGGCCTGAAGTTCACTGATGGAAAGAGCAATGCACTCTTAACTCACAGATAAACAAGGGTTAAAAGTACTGTCTTCTTCCCGCTCTTTGTCTTTCACGCACACTCAAACACACAAACAAACACACACACACACACACAAGCAGCCAGTCAGTGACACCCGACTGGTCCACAGTGTTCCTCTGAGTTATTCCTGTCTTCAGGACAAAGGGCTTTACCTCTTACTGAAAGATGACAGAGTGTGTGCTGCAGTTTGTTTGACTGCGTCTGTGTGTTTGAGTGCATTTAAGTGTGTGTGTGTGTGTATATGTGTGTGTTTTTGGCAGGATAATTAGACCTTGTGCTCTGCTCCCTGAGAGTTTTTTAACCACAGGGCTGAGCCATAATGAATCTACACTGTCACGGACACTGACTGACACACCACACACACACACACACACACACGCACACACACACAGACCCAGACACCGAACTGAGCGCGTTTACAGATGTTTGAAAACAAACGCACACTTTGTGTAAACGTTTAACTGGCACACATAATCACGCACACATTGTGTAAATGTTTAACTGGACGAGTGTGTGAGTGTGTGTGAGTGTGTTTTAGTGTGTGTTAGCGTGTGTTTCGGAGAGGGGGTTGCATGAAATGAGGACAAAGAAGAGCGAGCAAGTGAGAGAGAGGAAGACTAGTGAAAAACAAATAATTACTTGTCATTATATCGGTGATTACACACCACTGTCCATGTTTCCAAGTCAAACAATCACTCGCCTCCATTTGGTTTCTATGTGAAAGCATTTTTCAAAAAAGTTTGCCAACGTCTCAGGCGAGAGCCAGGAGAAAACACCTGTGTGTTTGTGTGTGTGTGTGTGTGTGAGAGTGCTTTCTCAGATGTGAGTCATTTTAAAGCCTTGGTAGCCTGCAGTGATGCAGCTCAGCGTCCTGGCCGACGCCTCCGGGCTGCGAAACTTAATAAAGCTCTTCTGAGAACAGTGGAAGACAGGAAGAGAGGAAGAGAGGGAAAATGCTGGCAGCCAAAACAATCCTAATATAACACTATCAACAAGATCAGGGTCTTTTTAAAAAAAAAAAGTTATTTAGAGGACTCGTTAATTTGGTTTAAATTAGCCTCTCTGTCATTCGGTGCACGAGCCCTGCTGGACAGGATGTTGCTGAAAACTCGCCTACATTCATTTTTTCTGCAGAAACTTCTTCAAACTTCTCTTCTCTTGGTTTCCAACCTGCAGGTTTAGACCCCAACCAGCTGTGTGACAGATCCAATGCATCGATGTTGATATAGTTGGTCTTGCTGTCACTACTTAAAAGCAAAGAAAGCAAGCGTTGATCATTTTATTTTGTGACAGTATGGGACTACTAGACTGAAAGCTAAGGGGAGTCAAGTTCTTACAAATCATCCTGTGGGGAACATGAATATCTTCACTTGACTTCATGGCATTTCATCCAATATTTTTCTTGACATTTCATTAAAAGTAATTAAAAAAAACAAACAAACTTCATGATGGCAAAAGAGGAAAAGTCAGGCGATCACAGAAGTCGGCAGTATTTATCCTCTGGAGACAATGAATGTATTTAACCAATTTAAGGAAAAACAATGTCACTCTCTGTCCAAGTCTAATATTTACTGCTTTTCCTTGTAAACTAAAGCAAATTAACCTAAAAAAATATTTGTTAAAAATGAAAGAGTCGGGACACAAAAACTACTCTGATCTGATCACAGCTGGTAGACGTGCAATAAAGGGGTTTCTTTATTTTAATTAGTTAAAGGTGAACAGAGTTGGGAATCACCGCTCTGTGTTCCAGATAAAGAGGCGGAAAGCCCAAAACCCTGAATCACCCTGAATTCACCCCTTCTCACCCTGCTGGACTCCATGATTCATGGTGATTTGTCTTTCCTGCTGGCTTGTTTTGATGATGGTGTCCATGGCTTTGCTGAGAAACTTCTACTAAGTTCCAACTGGATCCTTTCACTTTCAAAGTTGAGTTGGGAGGTAAAATCCCCCCCAGTGTGTCTGGGTTCAATCCAGGTTTTCTAGCAGGGTCATTCTTTAGGGGAAACTGGTCTCAGTTGAGAAACTAGACACGGTGACTCAAACAGACTCCAGTGATTGTTGGGGAAATCTCAGGATGTGGCCTGGAACTGAGACAATATGATTCGTGCCTGCAGTCAGGTTTGCATTGGTCTTGGCTGAATGGTTGCTGGTAGGGTGACCCCTCTAGTTTGGCCTTGCAGACTTTGAAAAAAAAGACCCAGGACAATAAAAAAAAAAGTGCAGACACTGTGTGCAGGCACGATGACCCACCAGCAGGAGTTTCCTGCAGAGTGACGAGCGTGCAACCTCTCTTTGGCAGGAAGCGCTAAAAGAGTCCCAGCCTTTTTACTTGAGCCATATGTCCATTTTGTGCAATTAAAGTTATATTTGGAGTAAAGCTTTAGTTTTAATGTGTTTAATCATCTGTGCGTTCTTAGCAGAACAAACTGAGCCGTATACATGCACACAAATACCTGGTAAGAGAACAAGGAACAAGCCGCCATGTTCCTCTTTTTTTCCGCCACCTCAGAGTTCTTCAGCATGAGCGAACACAACTTCACATGCTTTCTGGATAACCCTGTACCCGAGTTCACAGAGGGTTTGCCAAAGTGACACATACAAACACTCACAGATATCTGCTTCTCTTTCTGCGTCTGTCTTTGTGGTATTGTGACTACTCGTTGAGTCACAGCTTCAACTCATCACATTCACATTACAGACGTCTTGGGCGGTCTGTCAGCACATATAACAACACACCAAGCTGTTTTTTCCCAATATTTGCATGAAAATTTCTACAAAGGGCACAAAAACCAAAAAAAAACAGAGGAGAGGTTAAGTTTAGTGACTTGAATCAGCTCAAGTTTACGCCTTGGAGACAGTTAGCGGCTAGCTTTCACTTAAATATGCATAACTTTGTGTCTAAATATAGTTTAAAATTAGTGAGTTATGTAAAAATTCACCCCTACACACTTGTCATGAACAGAATAAATTAGCTATAGAGACTGAGGTTGTAAACATGTTTGATTCCTGCTTTAAATTTGGTTATTTAATATGGGGCCTGTTTTGGGGGTTAAATAAATTTTGAAGTCAGCCTCAAGAGGTCAGTCGAGGAACTGCAGTTTTGGTTTTGTCACGCTGGCTTCACTTTTCAGCCTCAGAGGTTGGTGTTTGGTCGGATCACAGTTATTTAGACACAGCGGGAGAAGAAAATTTCAGACTAATTAGACTGCTCGTCTGGAGAGTTGTAGCTTTACAGCCGTTAAACTTTTGACTCGGAGGGAGAATTTAAAGCTCCTCACTGGGATATAAAAATCCCGTCATGCCTGTTTTTGACTCTTGCTTTTTAAACAGTTTCTTTGATGAGATTAAAGTGAATTCAATTCAGCTCTGATTTTTTTTTTCCCTCCTCCTCCGCTCTGGCTTCCCAAAGCCCCAGTCAGCTCTTTGATAGAGGAGTAATTTAAACTGCGGTGATGCAACATGCAGAAATGTTGCCAAGTACAAAGAAGCCAAGAGGAAATGAACTCTTATTGCAACTTTACAACACACCCCGTCTGACAGACTGATGGGTTAACTGCACCATTTAGATGATTTCGGATCCCTGTAACCTTGTGATATGTCTTCAGTAGGGCAACAATCCGACCACTCTGACTAGTCAGACAGCTGCAACTGTCACTTCCCATCAGCATCAGAGCTGATTCACCCATCTGTCAGAGTAGATTCTTGCCACATCCTCTCTCACATCTGCTCAAAAATCTGGAGGACACTGTGGTTAATCGTTGAAAATGATCAAATTTGCTCAGTAGAAACAGCTTTCAAAAACAAGTCTACGTCTTCAGTAGCTCAGTCAGCTTGCCAAGAAATACTACGCTAAACTTTTGCTGCAGAGGCTGAAAAATAAGCTCCTCTCTAACAGTGAGCAGTCAATGAGCTTCTCTGGGTCTCACCACATTAAAACACCCTAAGTTGCACCAATAAGTTTTGTTTTGGTTTCTTTACCGCTGCTGGGAAGAGGCTGAAGGCGTTACAGAGGAGGAAAAGAGCTCAACAAGTCGTCCTTCTGCTCCTGCACTGTTCGTGTTGTTTTCCTGTATCATATGGCTGTTTTTCTTTTTTTTTTGTTTGTTTGTTTGGTTTTGTGGTTTTTAAGCTGCTGTGGTTAGTGGCATCTGGCTTTTTTTCTGCAGCTTCAGGCTGTCTGCTTGGTTATTTTCTGATCAAGAGTCATTTCGTTTGTTTCACCCAGAGCGCACTGGAAACAACCAGCTGGTCACAGGCTTCCTCAGATCAGCCAGCAGCATGACAGGGCCATGTTTGTTTCACCCCCCACCAATCGTTTTATGTCTTGCCCTACTAAGCACATGCTTTTTTTCAAAAGCATCCTTTCATACAGACATTGACTTGTACTGATTTCTGTGCTGCAGACTGTTGTGATTTAACTAATGGCTTATCCAACTACTGTTGGATGGAGACATATATCACTGAACAAACTGTGATTTTGTACATTTGTTCATGAGTACTGTGTAGATGGGGCTTGACTTTGGATAAAACTGGCAATAAACCTTAGAAAAATTCCTAACTAACTTATCTTAACAATGACAAAAAACTGCAAAAGAGTGCAGATTTTGCTTTAAGTCCTCTACTTGTGTAAGCTAACCAAGGTCGTCTTCTGTCGATTAGCAGCTCTGCTGCAGCTGCTGAGTTCAACATTTTGCACAAGAGCTTAACAAATGTGGTTGCTAGCACTTTTTCTCCATACTCTGTTCTTTCAGCACACACACACAAAAACACACACAAAGACAGTGTGAATGATCACTGACCCTTAGGAGAACCAGTCTGTTGAAATCGTCCCCGATGCGTTGGAGCTCTCGTCCGATCGCCTCCGCCTGCATGTCCCCTGCTGCGTTCTGTGGCCGCGGGCTAGAGGGGCTGGAAGAGTGTCCTGAAACAGAGGGATAAACATGCCGGATGCTAAAACAGTTCAGTTTCACATTGATCCAAAAGGTGAAAAGTTCCTCCGCTTAGATGTTGAAATAATCAAATTTGAACAAAGCTGAATTTACATTAAACACAAAATGTGGTTAAACAGCTTTATGTGTGGTTGGGAGTTGAAGCATGAAACAACAGTGAAACTTCAGAACCAGGATATTTGAAATAAGGCTGGTTAACAGAAACCAGAGATGCACTAAACAGGGTGGATGTGTTTACAGAAGTGTATACAGTGATCCAAGATGGCGGCCCATTCATTGCAACAATATGCACGCTCAGTACAGACATCACATAACGAGCACAGACTGAAGTCACTACACCAAAAATCTCCACGGAGTCTGAGTCTGGTTCACTTCTGATTTCAAATCTTAGAAGAAAAAAAAAAGTGAGAACATACATTTAAAACACATAAACGCAAACCTCTGCATGTGATGTGCATGTCCAGCTTTTCCGCCACACATGAACGCAGCAAAACAGGTAAAGTTAAAAAATAAAAAAAAGTCAGGATCACCTGCAAAATCCTTTCAGCGGTTAAAATTTGAGGAAATTAAAGAACAAACAGGAAAACCAACAACAACAACCAAAAAAGTCAGGCAAGCAGGATGAGATTCAGAGTGGATGGTTCACAGTATCATAACAGAGACAGTTTTTTTAGTTTTGACCCAGTTTAGTTTAGTATTATAGACATGCATACCCACAATGCTGTGCTAAAAACCACAGAGGAGAAGTTAAGCAGAATATTCGTGCGAGTGAGATTTTAAAAAAACATCGACAAAAGACACACAAAGTCATCCTTAGAGTTTATTCTCACTGTGAGAAACTACTGGTGTTTCAGTTGATGAGCAGATAACAGATGATGAATCCTCATAAACAGTCACAATACTAAACGTGAGTGTGTGTGTGTGCGTGTGTGTGTGTCACTGACTCATGACAAAGATGTAAACAAATACCCCCTGACCGGCTGACCGGGTGAGTGGTCGTGTGTGTGTGTGTGTGTACGTGTGTTTTCGTGGTTGATCTGTTATATTTTCAGTCTGAACTGAAATATGAATATGAAAGGCTCTGACCTCTCACCAATTTCCACTTATGACTCACGAACGCTGTTCTGAAACCCAGACTTATATTAATATTTCTCACATCCTCCAATATTGAAGAGGGCAACACAGCTGACTACACCGACAACATCCACAGGAGTGTTTATGATGGGAAAAACGAGCACGACAAGAGTGTAAACCCCGACTACACAAAACACTCTGAGCAACGTCAGAGCACCAGAAGATACAACAAGTGTTTTCTGTCCAGAGACCAAAAGCCAACAGTCCAATTACTCTTTGCGTAAATTGAACAACTGGATTTACGGGCATTTTGGAGCCATCTGAACGCTGGAGATGCTAAATATTGGAAGAAAAAGAAGGATACAGATGCAGTTTCTTCTTTTATTGAAAATCAGGTCTGATCATGAGAAGAAAAGCTTAGACAGTTGTGTGACATTAACGCCTCATTTCCACATGGCTCTGTGTACATACGCCACCAGCCGTTTGATTGATCTAATGTTTGTGAAACTCCTCCTTGCATTTTTTTTTATTCGGTGTATATTTGACTTGAGTATTGAGTACAAAAAATGTATCTTTTGTGTTGAATTTAAGACAGACTGTGTGCTACAGGAAGTTAGCATAAAATGAACAGCTCGCTGAAGCTATGTCACATTATGCTAACACTGTTAGCATTACAGCTAAGTAGTACAAAGAGTTCATGCATTTTGGTTCAAACATCTTAAACTATTTTGCAAAACCAAGGCAGAGATTTTCTTCCCTTGGTTTTCTGAGCATATTACAGCTACAGAAAATTCTTTGTGAAAATGAACAAGACAACCAAAGGTATATGAATGCAGCTGTCATAGAAATACCTCTTAAAGTCCTTGACATGATTTATATGGTTTGCTAACGCTGAGACAACAGCCACACCCTTGATCGCTGAAATGCTCTTGTTTAAGAAGACACAAATCTTCAGGTGAAGAGAGTCTTCATCAACCCAGAACACATAAGGACTGACTCATGCTAAAGACAAGCGCTTATTAGTCAGCTTTGTGCAGCATACTAACTTAGACTTCTGTCTGAAGGTCTATTTGTTAGATCGAAGCCTTCGGCGAATCTATTTTTATGCAACCAGCCCTGAGGTTGTGTTATTATTAAACTGTGTGAATATAAATCCAGCTGACAAACAGGCATTAAAGCTGACTGTTTGAGTCTGGCTCAGCCTGAAGAAACATAACTGTAGGTGTGATCTTCCTGCTGCAGCAGGAGGAAGTGTGATAGGATAGCTGTAATCACGCTGTCAGGGGGGCGACAACAACAAGATGATAAACTGTTCTTTCTTAAGCTCCGGCGCCCTATCTCGCTCTCTAACACACCATCAGGCCTGCCATCTTGATAACTGAGGCTTTTCTTGTGTTGAGGACAATCTGTGATATTTTGTGTGTGTGTGTGTGTGTGTTTATCTCCTATCTGATGGACGTAGCAGACTGAATGAGAGGTGAAGGGCTTCTGTCTGCACTTTATAAAAGAACCTGCAGGCCTATTTTGACTGCTACGCACACACTGGCCCGTTTTGATTGGCGTACTTAATGGATGATACACAAACTGCCCTGTTTTGACTGGCATCTTCTGTCTGTCTGGTTGCAGTGAAAGAGAAGAAAAAGACACACAAGACAATCAGAGAAGCTAATCATTGCTATTTTAAAAAGCAGAGTCACGTGTCCAGATTTTACTCCACTCAGAAGACTACGGAAGTTTTATTTCAGCCACTAGATTCCCTTTTTTTTTTACTTACAAAGCGCAGCTGTAAACAAATATACAAGTCTAAATAGATAGAGATACAGAGTCATCATCCACCTTGAGGGGATTTATTCTGTTAGTTGTTTATTTTTTAAAAACTTTTCTGTGCCAAATCTGAGCCTCATGCAACAGTGTTGTTTGTAACCAAGCAACAGGAAAAGCAACTTTAGCCGTCAGCGCCAAAAGCTTGCATGTCTCGTTCTGTTTTGCATCTAAACAAACAGCATATATAAAAACAGGATTGAAGCTGTAAGAAGTTATAAAATGCTCTACACACACTGTGGTGACTCCATCATTACACTTTACACTTACAGAACGAGATTTTACAGTTTATTCTAGACACCAAAGTTGACAAATGAACTAAATGTGTGACTGATTTGCTGTAACCTACTACATGCAAACACATCGGTTGTTTTCACCTCTTTCTTTCTTTTCAAAGCTTCAACGTCAATTTTTGAAATCCTTAAAGAGGGGAGAGTACAGATTTTACAAGATAAAGTTTGTTTACATGGTTACTGGGACTTGGGGAGCAAAACTGTGTATGTTAGAAAGTTGAATGAAGTGTTATAGGACTCCAGAGGGAACTGCACAATATCTGATAAACTGCCTCAGATGATGTCACTCGAGTCATCAGTTGTGGCTGATGACTTCAAGTCTGAAAATGGAAAAAATAAACTAAAGGTGTTCAGGTAGAAAGAAGTAGTTAACCACACCTCTTATGGTCCACTTCTTATCTCTGCTTGAGGCTAGCAGCTCAAGACTACATTAGCCACTGCTAGCATACCACACCCACATCTCCAAAGTGCATTGTGGGTAATGTAGGCAATCGATTTGGCAGCAAAGAGAAACAAAAAGAGAGAAGAGTGTTTTACTCTGAAGACCAGTGATTAGACGTGGCAAAAGTGACATAATTAAAGTTACAGTGTACAAGATTAAGCGACATCCAGTGGTAAGGTTGCATATTGCAACCAACTAAATACTCCTCCTTCACCCCCTCCCCCAACCCCGGAGGAGGACCTACTCCCTCTGTAGGGGTGGCTATGATACGAAGGGCTCATGTTAAGCTAATGGATACACAACAACTCTGATTTTCAGATGATTAAATATCAACATAAACATACTTATAAATACCCTTAACGAACATGGCTTTCGTCTCCACTGGTATAATAAGTGATTATACATGATATTATCTGATAACCATTTAGTGTTTTACTATGTGATCCATATCTGTATCACTGACTTGCAACAGCATCCTCCTGCTGTGATAGTAGAAACACACACACATGCCACTGGGCGTGGTTGGCTTTTCCAGAAGTCAAGACCCTCCTTGCTTCCTGTAATCTGACTCAGCAGATTCAATGAAAACAGTGAATCCGAGGCAGCGATCCAACATCAGCAGGTCAGACGAAACCCACTGAGACGCCTGAGTCAAACTCACTCATTCATAAAGTGAGTAATGCGAAACACAGAACAAAACAAGAAATACAACTGTGATTACACAATAACACGGAGTGCCTTCGTGTGTTTTGTTGAGAACAAATGTCTTCGTAGCAGAAAGAAAAGATGAAGAAAATCGCATATTTAAGGGTTCAGGGTTTGACTGAGATTTAGATGTTATATGATGTGAATTTTACTCGTTAATATGAAAGTTAGCAAATGTTTTTAGATTAAGGTTTCACTTGTTGAAGGTTTATTGAAAACCGCACAGTCTGCATGTTTAATTCCCTTCAAATATTTGTGTGCTGGATAATACTTTGTTGTTTTCCTTGGTTTGGAGAGTCGTACTCACTCATTGCATTGGATGTGAATGAATAGGAAGATGAGCACTACTTCAGTGGAATGAAACATGGGAATCAGTAAAAATGGATTTGGCAGTGCTGAGGAGTCGTGTTAATGTGTTTTGGATCTGCATGTTTCTCATGTTGTCAATAAATCAGACTGTCAAAACAAAGATGAGACTGATTTACGCAAAGAATGAAAGAGCAGCAGAGTACTACAAAGGAGTGGAAACTACTCTTTCCTCATGAGTAATTTCTAATGAACGGGAAGCGCAAAAAAACAGCCAGAGTGTGATTTGTTCGTCTTTTTTACTATCATTGTTAACATTCAACACCACCCCCTCGCCCAAACCCCCAAATCTTTGATAAAGGAAGCTTCAAGGAGCTTGTGCTCGGCTCATATCTGGTTTCATATTTTGCTGCACACCCACACAGCGGTGGCAGCAGCTAAATTTCATGATGAAAACACCCAAAGCAGCTCGTATTGGTGAGTGTTTCGGCCAGAAACTGTCACAGACAACTCAGACTGTGTTTTTTCTATACAGTCTCATGGTGTGCATTCGTGTAGTTTACACACAGATACACTTACTTTACTTTTTGGATGACAAAAAATAGCCCTGGGAATATTTCATGCATTGTTAAAAGCATGATTTTTTTCACGTTTTATTTCATCACCTCCAGCAGCAGCAATATGACAAAGAAAGGTCCTTTATTGTGAGAAAAAAAAACATTGCAACGATGAAAAGTGATTGTTCATCTATTTTCTTTTTTAACAAAACGTGTTTGTTGGAATGAATGGTTTTTTTTTTTCATCAGTAGCCTGCATGTCACTTTGTTCTTTTGTTATTTGTCACTGCAGCCACTGAGGACTCTGAAGTGAGAAACTTAACCCACTTGCGTGTTTTCAGTATTGCCGGTTGATAATCGGTCATGTATGCAAAGTGCCTGTGCTCACCGTGCTGCTGGTGCGTCCCCGGTCCTCCGCCGTGCTCCGCAGCCATGCGCTGTAGGGCGTGTTGCATCACCTGGCAGGGGAGGCTCGGAGTCTGCGTGGCTGCGTCTACCGTCACTGGCTTCGGGGAGAGCGGCGAGCTCGGCTGCGAGTCGCCGTCGGAGGAGAAATATCCACTAGAGGCGCGGCGAGGGAGGTGGAATATTGACCTCGTCTGAAACACGCCTAGGCTGTCAATGGGGGATTTGGGGTTGGGTCTGCGCCAGGACGGCGAGTCCGGCTCTCCTCCTCCGAGGGAGCTGGGGTGGCCAAAGCTCCGCTCGCCGCTGTTGTCTGAACGGGTGGTTTGCGCTGACGCTCCAGCGGCACCGGCGGCTGTCGGTTGTCCTCCGCTTTCTTGTGTTGGCGTTACAGCCGTCGAGCCATCGGACCGGTTCGGTGGTCTGTTGGATGAACAGAGCGGCGCCGTCAGCCTGGGCTTTCATCACTTTTGGACAATCAGCCTCACAGCTGTAGCTGACTATGAAGCGCACTGCTGCGTCAGGACCGCGCCACGCAGCCTCAAGTTTCTCCACTAGAACTGCGGGATTTCTGTAATTTAAATCGGCTTAATGTCGCACAGAATCGCGCTGACTGGCGCACCGACGAGCCCCGTCTGTTTTCAATAAAAGCGTACGTGTCCACAGTAAACTGGCCAGTAGGTTTATCGTTTATGATGTGTTAGCGTGTTCTAGCTCACGTCCCACTGCAGCTGATACTCACAGAGGCGTTTGGTTCTGTGCAGAGACTGTTTGACTAGTTTATGCGCAGCGAATATGATCCTGTTCAGGCGGTCCAGATTTCCTGCCCAAACTGGGCGCCCGGTGCGTCTCCATTGTTAGAAGTTGCTGATTGCAGCAAATCTTTGTTTGACTTGAAGGGAAAAATAATCAGGCATGAAGGAAGCGGCTATATCACATGCGTCACGTAATAAACAGTGAAAGAAATCGGTCTCAAGAGGACCAGCGTGAGTCGGAAATCTAATTTTCAACTTTTCTAAATCATCTAAAAACAGTGTTTCAGTTAGATCGGAAATTTCTGCGCACTGACAGATGACGAATAAACGTAAAACCGTGCAGATATTACTTTTAAATAATCACTTTAAAACACATTTTTTTCCTCAAAAGAAGCCAAACACCCTCGTCATTTCCATAACATTGCATTAAATCACCAAGACAGACTCTAAACGCTCCAAAAAAAGGGACTCGTCAAAGTGATATTTTGTCGCAGCGTTTCCTGTTTGTCCAGACTAAACTACAGCTTCCTAAGCGCACCGATTCCCAGCGGTAATGACCTACTTTTGTGCCGGAATAACCTAAAATTACAACCGACTGTATTTTAGCACAAAATCCCAATGCACAAACTTACATGCGTTGTGCGTTTTTCAGTAAAAATAGTCACCGTTTTGCTTTTTACGCATTTTACGCACGAAGAAAAGGCGACAACAACTGCATTTGAACTGGACGCGACAAATGTCCTCCAGCCACATGAAAATAAACTTTTCATGAGGACTTCAGCGCGGATCCCAGCGCGTCAAGGAGAGATATCTTGCGCGCCAGATGTCATAAATACCCCTGGTAACAAAAAAGGAGAGTACCGGCACTCACATCGCCATGAGGGAAAGCGGGCGGTTGGAGAAGGAAAAGCCGCAACGTCGGTACCGGAAAACAAGCAAACAAGGAGGCATATTTAATCAGGTGTCACAGTGCTAACAGAGATCCCTTCAGCAGCGCGTCTGCACCGTCACTGTTTGAACAAGAGGAGCTCGGCTGCAGTTTCTGTGTCTCCGTGGGCGACGACAGAAAGATTAAGTCTCCCCAGAATCAGATTTTACGATAAAGTTTCACTTTACTATTAAAAAGAAACATATTATAATATTCGAGCAGCTGTCACACGGACAGTATGTGTCTTTTGCATTATGCTTTCTGTATTTGTAGCTTTTCACCGCAGAGCACAGTGAGGTTTGGGCGCTCCCTAGAGGACAGTGCGCATAAACTAGCAGAGGGATCCCTTAACAGTCGGATAATTGCCTATTATCACATGCTAATATCAGGAAAAAAAACTAAAGGTGAACAAGCCTGACTGGGGATTGAAAATATCACGTGAATTCATTACCCTGCTTGACATGGAGTGGCACATTCAGAGGCGACTGAACTCAGTGACCTCGATCATAACAAGAGCAGTCTCTCTTCTATGAACAAACATCATCTCCTCCACAAGAAAGAAAACATCATATCGGCTTGTGAGTTTTGACAGTATTAAACCATGTGTGTGTGGTCCCTGAACACACAGCGACATACACAGGTTGCCATTTAGACCCCATGCAGCCTTCATTTTGGGTAACAAGCCGCTTACACTCAATTAAAAAGGTTATGAGTTTAATTAAAGAAATTAAAGCCGACGCGCTTCCAAACATACCGGCAAAGTCACTGGATCGCTGCAAAACGCACCGACACGCACCAAGAGACTCCTCCATTAAAATAAAAATCCAGAAAGAAAGAAAGGGTCCCTTTTATATCTGATCAGTTTTGCAGAAATATTAAAATAAAGTCGGTTAAATTCGTGTTTAAGTTCACCTCTTAGGCTCGACAAACAATCTTCATTACAGTGATTTTTTTTCCATAACAAAAACATACCAAAGTAAAACTTTAGCTTTTTATTAATTTCCTCCATTTTATAAGCACAGCAGTTTAACAACAGGGGTATATAACTGCAGCGTGACAGCTGACATGCCGGTAGGCACAGAGGGAAACTGGATTTTTTTTAAAGTAAATAAAACACACACACACACAGTGACACGCACACACACACACACAGACATCTTGCTCTGCCTCTGTCCTAACTCACCTGGACGGATGATGCATCTCAGTGGCGGGACATCACCGCTGGATCCCAAAATAACACGATGGCAAACTGTCTGTTTTTAGTAAAAAAAAAAAAAAAAAAAGTGCCGACGAGTAAATAATTTCAATGCAAGTTCAAATAGGATCCACGAGTCCAAGACGAGCAAAACATTAACTTGTTAAAGTTAAAAAAAACTGTAAAAACGTGAGAAATATATATCCCAGAGTTCTTTGCTTAAATTTCCCCCCGGGAGGATTGGTTGAATAATCCGGTGGAAACGGTATCAGAGGACGTAAACAAACTCCAGCAAGAAACTGCGCTTTTGTCTTCTCTGAGGTTTCCTTCCTCCCTCCCTCTGTCTTTCTCTCTTACTCTACAGACTGTCTCTGTTCCCCGGCTGATATGGCACTCTTACTCACCACGATCCGCCTCCTGGGTGGAGCTTCTCTGCACACTCCTTTCGCTTATCTCTAGCTCCCCCTGTCATTCACAAGCATCAAGTACTCCAGACTTTTTGGATCTAAAAGGGATAAAAGTGGCAACGACGAACGCAGAAAATGTTTGAGTTCACATGTATTTGGTGTTTGACTCATTCTGTTACGAGTCTGTTACGTGCTCTCTGTTTCTGTGGCTGTTTCAGTTTCATAACACGTGCTATTTCTAACTAAATCTCCTTTTTATTTTGGTCTGGAGTTTGTATCCTGGACTTGCACTGTAATTTCCCCTGATTTGAATGCTTTTCCTTTCCTATTGTGCACATTACCCACATGAGCCTCTGTAGTCAATAAATCACTAATGATTATCTAAAGCTTAATTTAAAAAAAAAATGTGTTTAATAAAAGTTGGGGAACACATTTGTTTTCTTTGCTTTGCTTTCCAAAGTTAAAGGTCAAAATCTGTTCACAATTTTCTTGCATCATTTCCTTTTTGCACTAATTTTATGCACTAAAAGGATGCTTTGAAGATAATTTGTTTTCAAAATGAAGCACGTTTTAATAAAGTGACAGAAAACCGGCATTAATTCCATCATGAAATCGTTTATGTTACTAATTAGCCAGTTCAATTTTCTTCAGTGTTTATCTTTATACAAAAAAGGTCCGAAACCTTGAACAGCATTTTGATATTTTGACCTGACACCTGAAACTGACGCCCACACTTGTACTATGATTGCTGGCGTGCAGTTTGTAAACCTGGTATGAGCTACAACTGCCGTTATGAATCATTCTGAGACTCTAGTGATGCCTGCAAGTTTCTGAGTGCAGGCCTGATTGTGCAAAAGGACGGAAATTCTCTTAATATTATGGACACTTCGCAAAGTATTGGTTGTCTACAGGGTTCATGTTCATGCAAAACTTCAAAATAGAGAATACATGTCTGTGCGCACAAATCCCAAAGATTATATTTTATGAATATTTGTTTTTATCACTCAACTTAAATTGCAGTCTTAATCAAAATGCATTTGCTGACTAAACCTGTCCTTCACACTGTCATCCCTCCTGATCTCTGTGACCTTGTGACTCAAACTCAGTTTATAAATCTTCTGTTTTATTCAGTCATAAAAACATAATGCACATAAAGTGCTGAGTGTCACACAAAAAACACTGAAAATTCATGTCCAGAATGAATCTTGTAGGTTAAATTTCTTCATTTTTAGCAAACTGCTGTGATACAGTGTTTAAATGCATTGTATTCTTTAACAGTGTTTTGTACA
>JAPZDY010000003.1:19344677-19358057 GCA_029783645.1 Ctenochaetus hawaiiensis
AGTGTCGGAATTTAACAGCCTCAGAATTACTTCGTCACACACTTTCTCGTTTATTTTTGTCCATAAATTAGCCGCATTGTAGTTTAAGCCACATGGTTCAAAGCGTTGGAAAAGAGTAGCGGCATACTACATAGTCTGGAAATTACGGTATATGACTGCAGATTGTTTGTATTAGTGAAAAAGACACCAGCTCTACATCATGTATCATCAACTTCTCAGAACAAATTCTCATTCTGCTCCATTATTAAAGCATTTACACCGAACACCTCAACAGGACTTCAAATCTGCGTTAAAAAACAAGCACAACCACTCAATGTTAAACACCATGAAAGCATGATGCAGTAATATTTAAATACCACTAATAAGTGTGACAAAGTAAAAATGCAACACCAGTCACCATAAATATGACAACACATCTAAATCCATGAACACTGAGTGAAACTTATTAGCTCATGAAGATCAGTTCGTGTGGCTGAAATCTCCAGAAAAAGTGAACTTTGTTGAGGTCTTTGTGTTAAATGACGCCATTAGAGCTGAAATGACTGATAATTGTTTTTTAAGAAAAATTGCCATCAAATTTTGGCTTTTCAAACGTGAATATTTGCAGTATTTGTTTGTCTTCTATGGCAGAAAAATAAATATATTTGGATTCTGAATGATTTTTTTGCTGTAATTTGAAGACTTCACCTGTCTGGTGTCCGGATAATTATAAAAGGACAAAATTACAAAACTTACACAGATATTATTGAATAATGAACCACTGAAGCAAGAAAACAATTTGCAGATTTATTAATAATGAATTTAATTGAAAAAAAAAACTGTCTTTACTTAATAAATGAGTATTTATCAAATGACAATAAGAATAATAAAATAATCACTGATTCACACTTGATTCTCTGTTGGCTCTTTGTCAAAACAATAAAATAAAACAAAATAAAGTGTGTGTGTGTCTGTGTGTGAATGTGAGTGTGTCTGTGTTCTTAACAGATATTGACTGCTTGTTATTCAGCACTAATGGAGCCAATCAGTTCCCATGCAGTAAACCATGAACACCCTTCCACCCCCCCGAAAAGACAATACTGACCACCTGGACCAGTAACAGAGAAGTGTGTGTGTGTGTGTGTGTGTGTGTCCATAATAATATTGACAGGCTGTAATGTGAGAGGTCAGGACACAATAGCACTGTGACTCTGAAGATCTAACACCATGCTGTGAGAGGTCACAGCTATGTGTCACACAGGCACACACACCCACACACAAACACACCCACACACACACACACACACACACACACACACACACACACACACACATGCCTTTACTTCGGTATCACTTGTCCATCTTTGTTCTGCTCAAACTGCAGCTGATCGTTTTTCTCTCCACCTGTGACTCAGATTTTTTTTCCCCCCTCATCTGGATCTTGTCCATGGACATCACAGATGTCGACCCGTTGCTTTCATTTTCATGGTTGAAGTAATAAATGTGTGACTTTGAACAAATACTCAATTATTTGGTTCATGCAGACTTTTATAAAGGCTGCAATTGATTGTAGCTGAGACGTCACATGAACACTTGGATGCAAAAAAAGGATCACAAATGAAAGCAGTTTTCTAAAACAACTGGCCTCTGCAGTTTCTAAGAGTCTCACTCAAACAGGAGCAAACTGTCCATTTCTTGGGGATTATTTACAACTGTGGATTAATACACATTTGATACTCTGGTGAGTTTTAACAGCAGCATGGTGGTGTATGTGGGACAGACTCAAAATAAACCAAAGTGCCAGAATTCATGACAATGAAGGAATAAATAACCCAGTAATTTAACTAACTGATGTGTTAAAAACAGTTTAATCAAAAATATTGGTCTGTGATGCAGAGGAATGAGCTACATCATAATTCAGAGCACAGACATCTGCTGTTTGGATTGATTCATTGTTGGTTTTGTTGTTTTTATTGGATTTGTTGACAACAAAAATGTAGATTAACACCAGGCTTTTATCCCTTAAACCAGTTTGCTTCATTATTATAATTTGTGGAGGGTTTTCTTGATTTTCTCCTCTAAAATAGAGATGAGCTTTATAAATGGACTAAAACATGAAAACAAGAGTACTTTCAAGGAGTTTTGGCTGCATTGTTCCTTAAAAAGCACTTGTGTGCACGAGGCTGCTGCCTTCTCTCTGACTGCAGTCTATTGCATGAGACTGTGTTACTGCAGGATTCGTCACGATGATTATGTTCCGCTGTGTTTATTGTGCATTATAAAGGTCAAGGAGCCTTCAGATGTAATTTTCCTACCTGGAATATCTGCGAGTGTGTGTGTTCTGGTGTGTTTGCTGCAAGTTGACAGTTGCAGTCCGTTGCTGCATGACGGTTTTCCTTAATCCAAGTGGAGTTTGACTAACCTGAAACATATCTGACACACTGCATTCCTTTGTTTACTGATTTGCAACGAGCCCACTGCACAGATACGCATGAGGCTTATTTGAATGCATCGCACAATGTCAGTTGTAACAAATCTAAATCCAAGAGCCCAGCTAATCTCTCTGTGTGTGCCTGTCTGTCTCCTTCTTTGTCTTGTTCTTTTTTCCCTATCGGTCCGCCTGTCTCGTCTCTCGATCTTTATCATACGAATCTGAATATAACTCCATTTATTCATTTCCATCTGGTGCTCCACTGTGAAACAGGATAAGTTGTGCTGACTGAAAAACACTATGCATGCATGTATGTGTGTGTGTGTGTACTCTGCTTGCTTATCAGTTCCAGCAGTCTGGTAGTACAGTTGTTCTCACTTTGCTGTGATCAAACAGTAGTGATAGACACACTGCTGTTACACACACACACACACACACACACACACCCCTTATATCATACAGTGTATTAATTACATTCTGTGCGGCAGTTCACCCCGTTTGAGTCCTGAACCTGAGAGGTGCTGCCCCACATTCCTCTGTTATGACTGTACTTGAACTATGCTGCAGTTCACCCCTGTTTGAGTCCAACACCTGAGAGGTGCTGCCTCACATCCTCTGTTATGACTGTACTTGAACTAACCACAGGGAGCCACAGCTCACAGCCAATCGAACGCTGACAAACATGTAGGTTCTGTGTTTGCATGAGAGGCGAAAGTTAAAGCGTTGTCTAATTTAAGTGTTCATATCGGCAAAGAAAACAAAACACGGACTGACAAATAAGATTTAGTCGACTTAAACATGCTGTTGTGAAAAGTTTGCAGCAGAGTTTTGTGTCACTTTAATTTGGAACATTGTTGTTTTCTGCTTGTGGGAGAATGAGAAAAGATAAAAGAGACACTAAATGGATGAAGTCACCTCTTCACCGCCAGACAGACAGTTTGCTCTCATTCACTGCATCTGGATCACATTCCACATCCTGAATTTGCCAAACAGACGCTGATAAAGAGCGATGCGTCATAAAGTTAACAGTCAACGGTTGGCTGACTGTCCAGTCAATGTGCCACAGCCTTTGGAAAGCCGTTTTGGCAGTGAGCAAATGGATGAATAACTAATTTTAGCTTTGACTGAGCCTGACAGACTGCCAGCCAAGGTGCTTAAAATATCCTGACAGTTGTGGAGCTACATGGCAAACATTTAACCAGATCGTCTGATCAGTCTGACTGCAACATAACAAATTAGTTTTTTTTTTTCCTCTTTCCACCTAATTGATTTCATCTATGGTCGTGAAGTTGTGTTTGAGATTAAAGGCAGCTGCAGCTTCAAACCATGTGAAGCAATCGCAGACATTCAAAGCAGAATTTTGATTTTGTTAAAGAGACATGAAGTAACATCTCGTCTTTTCTGACCTCCAGCAGGAACCGCAACTACACTGACACCCTGTGGTACGTTACGTTAATGTCTCAAAACTAATGTAGAGATAACCTGATGGCATTAATGACCACAACAATCACTCTCCCTGTTTTAGCTTATTCATTCCATCACATCACATTTAGGTCTTACTGCTTATTTTATTAAACATGTCGCAATTTCTAAATGGATTTCCAACATTTCAGGTCGCCCATGGTGTCACTCAATGCTAACATGAAAATTATCAAGCATGGACTTGGGTCTTACTTTATATGGATAAAACCTCTCAGTCAATATTTAATCTGCATTATGTTTTTGTAAAATTTGAAGTTTTTATCAGGGATTTCAGACCTACTAACAGAGTCAGCAACAGATTATCCTCACTTGAATTTACAGTAATTCAGATTAAAATGCCTGAAAAAGATCACATATCCATCCATTATCTTTTAATATTTTGTACTTAGATTATCACAGATGTTTCCGACAAAGATCAAACTCAGAGAAACTTGTAACTTTAGTCGAGCGGAGAGTGAAAAAGGAAGTTGGAAAACGTGACTAAATGTAACGTGAATGAACTTTTAAAACATTACAACATCCGTGAACATCTCTTCCTGAGTCAGTCAGAGATTTTGGTGGATGTTTAACAATGAAATAAATTTTTTTGATTTTTTGACAGAGAGACCTCTAGTGGCATAAATGAAATATGGTGCATTTTACCGTGAATATGAAAACATTTGCAGTAGATAAAGCTGTTTCCTTTCTACTATCTTTAATTGAGATTTACTTTAATTGGCTTGTGACATTCAAAGGTCTGTTGCCTCCTAAGAAGATGATCATGTTTAACTTCTTTTTTCATTTTTCTGTTTTTAAGAATGAAACATTGTTTTTTTTTGTTACGAGAATCAAAACAGGAAATGTATAAAGTTCTTCAGTCAGTGGACAGTTCTCGTGCTGTTTGTCAAGATAAACGTGCTGTGGGAAAGAAACACACTGAGCTGTGTCTTCTGAGCAGAAAGTCAATTTGGTGATTGGAAGAGAAAAGTATGTGGTTAGTGAGTTACCTCAACAGTTCAGTGTGAACAGAGGAAATGGAAAAAATAGACATGGTTGGTCTAATAGATGGTCTCTACACTGCTTGTGTGTGTGTGTGTGTGTTTGTTAGTCTCAGCTGCCACACAAGGTCAAAGCAAGGAGTGGAAAAACACATTGCAAGGTGTACGCACACACACCTTCGTGTCAACATCATCACAAAAAACTGAGTAGAAATCAATGAGTTTGTCTGTTTTAATGCATCTGTGGCATTTTTCTCTGTTTTTTCAAAGCACTAAATTTGGTTTGTGCAAATATTGCAACTGCTTTCATTTAAGTTTAGATGTTTTGAGTAAAGTTTTGGTTCCTAATTCTTGTATGTAACTGACAAAGGCCTTTAATGCAGCATAAAAGTTGTGTTTAGTACATCACAGTTTAATCCATATTCACAGTAACCACATAACATATGCTTTTAGATATTTTCCATCATGTCAGTGCAAATTTCATGTCGTGATTTCACTCAAGTAACACCCAGTTACCCACAAATAACATAAGTAAAGTCTCTGTTCTACTCAAGTGTTGCAGAAAGCCAAGACAGTGAGCCAACACGCACGATACCAGCACCCTCAAGCAGGCAGATCAATGGAAATGAGTCATGAAAAATTTGATCACTTTGCTCTTTTTACTGTGACGAAATGAAACAGAAAAACAGTAGTGTTACGAACAACAAAGGACTGGTTTTGCAAATAAAAATCTACACAGCCATCAGGTGGTTGTCATGTTCGTGAACAGAAGGTTGTAGGTTCAAAACCCAGTACAGCTGGGGCTGTATTGAAAAAGAAAATCAAGTAAGAAACATGGTTTTATGGTTCTTGAAGCCTTTAGTCTTAGCCTTCAAACCAAGAGCTCATCCGACACCTCACCCCCTTTTCTAACAGCATCATTTTTTCTAACTTTCCAAAACAGACAATCAGGCCCTCTTCAGTGATTGGGGAGGTTTGCAGAGGTGTGAAAAATAGTGCAATGTTTGAATTTCTTTCTCAAGATCTCTTTAGTCATGCTTCTCTCAACTAATTAATGTATTTGAGCAGAGACTGTCCGACAGTATGCAAGGTTAGTCCCCATCTGTGTGATTCAAAGCATGAAAGCTACATGGGCATGAGAAGACATGATGTCGTCAGACTGACGCAGACAGAAGCCATGTTGTACTCTTCTGTTCCCCATGTCTGGTTGTTCTGAGCAGGTATAAATATTGTAGACGTGCTCAGAAGACACGCAAGCTACTTTCAAGCAGCAAACTTTTTCAGCAGTTTCAGGTCAAATAAGGTGTTACAGGAATCACTTCAGGTTTGCGTGGAGAAGCATCGGCACATTTGCAAATGCAACGCCTGTCTGCTCCCTCATGGCCGGATTTTTGGTGCTACTTGGGCGTCCAATCGGTCACCACAGTGTGACTTTGTGTTGTGTTTCTCTAAAAAAGGATTCTTCTTTAACTTTCCAGCCACTGCATTATTGTTCTTAGAATTGCCTGTGGTCCACACCTCTGCTGCCTTATCACAAAAACCACTTAAGAATGAATGGAAAAACTTGTGTTTTTTGCCATAAAGCAGCACACTAAGAGAGCAAACATACTCAAATGTGTACTAACTGCTGCCTTTTTGTCCATATTCAAATCTGGTAACAGAGACCTTTCCAATATTCGCTTTATCTCAGATGCAAATGTTGGTATCTGACTTACAGGAAAACTCAGTTACACATTGCATTTTACAGATGCAATCGCAAATTGTGCTGGAAAAAACACAGTGATTTACATGTTTACAACCACAAACCGGGGTGATTTTAAGTTTGAGAACATACATAGAAACATGCTGTAACATAAAATGTTGCATTAAAACAAAAATGTCATTACATGTCAAAATAGACAGCTCAGAATGTACGGTAAGGAAAACAACATCTGGTTGCAAAAAACAACCTCAGGACATTTTCTCATGTGAAACTACTGAACTCTGCTCTTTTTTGTGTGAAGACTAGATGGTAACTGTTTACTTTATTGCTCTATTCCTGTATTGCAGCACACGCCCCCACACACACACGTACCTGCTCATGTAAAATGCTTGTGGAAGGGGAAAAAAAAGAAACCCACCACAGACCCCAAGTTTCAAAACCTAAAATGTGACAATTGAACTGAGACACAATGTGTACTCGGTGTTTCCCCCTGCAGACGGTCTCACCTCAAAACAACTAGAGGTTGAGTTCGGGTGAAATCTGGGAATATTTATAGAGTACTAACTTTTATATTTTTGCATTTCAAATGAATAATGGAAACAAAAAGAAATGATTTCAGTTTAATTCATCTACCATTATTGTCTCTGGCCACCTGTAGCACCTGTGGTTTAAATATGTGCAGCTCTGCAGAGATCGCCATATAAAACTCACTTACAGATGCACATTTGCACAGTTTTGGTCCCTGTGAACAACTGTTTCCAGTAAACTAATGTGAGTAACTGCGAACTGAAACCACTCTGCATAGACATTATCAGACAAAACCGGACATCTCTAGTGTTTCTTGACGCCAATGCCTGCAAGTACAGCGAAGAAGTAAAACAAAACCCTAATGTTGCTTACTGTCCACACACCTTTTGTTCACCACAAAGATCACAATTAAATTAGGAAAATTTCCTCTCTTATATGGCAGATTAGTAAAGAAGAAACAGACTTTAGTGTCTGACTGAGTGCTGACTTATTTTTAGCCTCTTTCCATCCCTTCCTGCCTGAAGCTGTCCATGGTTCTGACAAGTTCTCACTGACAGACATAATGCAGTCTGAACACTGTTTTAAAAAGATGAGCGTAACAACGTTAAGTCTGCTTGACGAGCATCAGCTCGCTGCAAAGAAGAGACCAACCGTCCTGCAGGCTGATGGAAAGTCATACTGATTGGTTTTGATTGGAGGTCATCAGAAATGACGTAAATTGTTTGACGCCCACGTCCTCATCTGCAAATGAGAACAGCAGGGAGGAACCAGAGGGACCACTGGGGCTCAGGAGATGAGTCAGGTCATCGAATGACTGGATGGTTGGTGTTTTGAGCCTCACTTTTCTCACACTTCTGACCACACTGCAAAGTGTATTTGGGTGAGACTAAACAACTGTGCCTCCTCAGCACCTGCAAAAACCAATAGACAAGATATAAATATGAGTATGCAGATATGGATGCTGCATTGAGCGGAGTCAAGCCTGTAAACAAGCACTGATACTGTTGCCACTTCTTGAGAAACATGAGACAACCAGAAGAAAAGGAAGCACAAAGACAAACACAACAAACGAGGTTTTCATTTCAGGTTAAAACAAAAAACAAAAACAAAACTCAGGCTGTGATTGTTCTGTTTTAATCTACAAAAACTGTGAGCAGCGTTCAAAACTCCTCTGTTTTCAGTCATTTAGTGAAGGCAACAATTAAAACTCTGTTGGAGGAGCACATTTCTCTTTACTGCTGGTCTCTTTCTTGTTATATTTAGATCTGTATATTATTTGACCAGCGACAAACCCGTTAGATTCACACATGTTGAGACCATGTTCCATCGTTTAGCCATGTCTATTTGTTTGTATGTGTTTGTGAAGTTTCCACAGAGAACAGTGGGCTGACTCAAATTGAGAACTTAGGGTTTCCTCTTCGAGTCAGAGAGACAGATGACGAGTGGAAAACTGGTTTCACACAAAGACACACACACACATACACACTCACATATGAGCAAAAGCATTCAATTTTACTAATCAAGACTAAAAAACACATGCAGCAAATTCACCTCCACAAATGAGTGATGCAAAACGCAGCAGCACACACAGGTGCAGCTCGCTGTGCACAAGCTGGCGAATACACACGTACATTGTATGTGCATTGTGAAATAGACATAACATTACGCCCACATACCTTTGTGAACAAGGTGTGGTGGGCACAGTTCAACAACCAAAGCAAACTGCTCCAGGGTAACTGTGCTGAAACACTCGCGGGGGGGCTAAATAAACAACAAGGTGGCCACAAGAGGTAAAGGGTCACAATGTACGAGCACTGCGATGCAAGAAACAGGACTTATGTGTCACTTTGCATGAAAATAATTACAATAATTAAGAAGAAAATGATGATTTGTGTGAATTAAATATTGTCAGGCTACAAACTTACATTTTGTGAATTTATTATTTGAAGAAAATTAGAAAAATATAGTAAAATATCAGATTACATTACAGAAAGATTAATCTTGTTTTTTAAATTTATGACACCAGAGGGGATATAAGTGATATTTTGGGTATAATTTCAAGACAACAGCAGATAAAAACAGCATATAATTGTATGTGTTATGTCATTAAAACACATCTGAGGTTACAAAGAAAAAAGAAGAAATACATTTTTATGTTGTATATGAAACATAAGACGTAAAGGTTGCAAAACCCGAACAGAGGAAAATTTTTTTTTCTCAGGAAATAGAAAACACATCTTTCTCTTCTCACCTTTTTCTATAATAAAACTAGCTGAGTACATTACTACAAGAATAAAAGGGTATTAGCATCTTTAAGATACAGAAAATGTTATTGTTTATATGTGTAGTTGAGGATTTACTATCAAAATCCTGAAAATGTTCTACAAAAAAGTTTCACTTGAGTAATCGTCACTCTGTGAAGTACAGGTCTTACTGTTATAGCAGCTCTAATCAAATCTCTTGTGGTGAACATAAAACAGCAGGTGAGAAAGGCAACAGCCTGCAAGACAAAAAAATTCTGCCACAACAAAGCAGCACGCTTTTTGACTTTTATTTCAGTCTTTCTTTCTTTTATAGCATTGTTTGCTTTTCATCTGAGTTGTTTCTTGCACGCTGCGAGGTTTTAATATTTAAACACGAATCCTCTTTCACACTGTGGCTGTTTCAAAGAGAGAAACGTGCCCCAAAACCGGCTTCATCTTTTTTTCTTTTATTCTCTTTGTTTTCTGCTTTTCTTTCTAATCAGCTCTTTATTTTCTCAAATTTTACTGATATAAATTTTCTTTTTTTGTCTTATTCTCTTAAGCAGCTCTGTGCAAAGTGTGTACGTGTGTTGTTTGTGTGTGTTTGTGTGTATACATCTGTGTATAAGTGTGTGGGAGGATGGAGGAGAAACACTGGAAAGTATTGGTCTTAAAGGTGTGAAGAGTTTGTGGTTTTCTTTACTTTGTCTGACTTAAAAAACATACAAGAAAACCTAAGGCAGTTTTCGCAACAATAACGTATGACAACATAAATCACATGCACACCATTATAGCTCCTCACATGCATGCAAACACCACACACACTCACACACTCACACACACACACAGTTAGGCTGCCTGACAAACAACAGGATCCCTGCGTATTCTGACGTTTTATTCGTCTTTGGATGAAGAGGACGAGCACGCACACACACATATTGGCACACTTCTTAAAAATAAGTTGTTTAATGGTTTAAGAGAAACATCTGTGTGTGTTTGTGTGTGAGTGTGTGTGTAATGGTATAATGTCATAATGTTTCTGAGGCTGTTCGGAGAAAACAGTCCTAATATTACGACCGTCACTTTACAATTTTCACGGATTAACATTGCATCAGTCGCATATCAGATGGGCCTTTGTGTCCAACCAGCAAGTTGACTGCAAGCTGCAGAAACTCTGCAGAGACTCTGCAGAAACTCTGTAACCAGGAAGGGTCTTTCCTAAGTAAGTTTACTTCCATTAGCTTGTGTAATGAGGAAGAAGCTGCATGTTTCTCAAGATTTGAAGATTTGAGGATTTGAAACCAGGAAAGTTGTATCTGAGATACTGCGTATGTGAATCATGCTGTAAGTTTGCAGCATGTGCTTTCTCATGCTACAACATACAGTATAATGGTCTTATAAGGGCCTGAACCAGGTTCACAGGGGCTGAACTCGACTTTCCAGGCTGACTGAGGTCAGTATGTCATCAGTGATGAAACCACAGAAGTGATTTACAACGAGGACTCCTGTTTCCCTCACTTGGGATTAATGTGCCCCTCATGACTGTTTTTATTGAGATGAACTGAGTAACGTAATTAAACTTATTACGTTACATCTCCACATATGTTGTGAACCACCACCACCACCAACCGAATCTCCTCCCTGTCTTTAATACAAAAAAAATCAGATTTGTGCATGTTGTAAGTTGTCAATAATGCATTTAGGTTTCAGTACCTAAAAAAAGGTTACTTTTAAATATCAAGTGAGTTTAAAAGTCTTGTGACTGAAAGTGAACAATGTTCTGATAAAGAAGAGGAAGGAGAGTCCAGTTAAGGATCAGATCTACAGACCTCAATTTATGAGTTCAGCCATGATCTTTAAAACCCTGGACAACAAGTCAGTTTGCACGAGTGCTGCTTCAGATGTTGAGGAACACAAGAACGGGTCAAAAGCCTTGTATAGAGCTGAACCTGCTGTGGTTAAAGTTAAAGTTTAAAGTTTTTACTGAAGTAGTCAGTGTCATAAAGTGAAATGATAGACATTAAGTGCTCATGTGAGTCATTGAGCTCATTGTCTGTAGTCATATCTAATCTAATCTACAGCTGTTGATGTGACAGTTTTCAGCTGTGGCAGAAGAAAAGTTGCTGTTGTCTTCCGTCAACAATGGACCGCAGTACACAGAAGATTAAGAATTCCAATTTGTGAGAACATCTGGTTTAAAAGAAGAGCCATAATCATGTCAAAGTCTGTTAAAATACACTTAAGGCTCATTATTGACAACTTATTTATACAACTGGAGAAGCAAATGTGAGCATAATGTGTTTATTTGAGTATTCATGGACCACCTACAGTTACAAGGGTTTGTATTAAAAAGCATTTGCATGAAAGTGTTACAATGTTTTCACACAACAGTTTAAAACAGGAGTTTTCATGCCCTTTTTCCTTGAACTGCAGTCAGAGTTTACACGTCTCAGTAATCAAGTTACAGTGAGACTGTTTACACCAATCAGATGAGACCCAGGAGGGAAAACTCGGAGCATGTAAACACAGACGCTGCTGCAGCCTGACTGTCCTCCGCTGGCCTGGGAAAAGGACCGATCTGCCGGCTCATGGCTTTCATTCGCTCCGCCTGACGGATCAGACATCCTTCCCATTCAGTCTGAGCTCCACCCGACCTCGTCTGTGTCCAATCACAGCCGTCTGTCAGACGTGAAGCTGTCTTGATACGCTGTCTGACAGAGGAGTCTGTCGTTTCCTATTTCTTGCCTTGAATCTTTACAGAAACACATTTTAGTTCCCTGTTTAGCTCTATAGTTCAATCATGTTTTTGAGCTGGTTTGAAATCAGACTAAGCGCATCTCTTTTTTTTAATGTTCGCTTGCACTGATTGTTTTTTGGTTTATCTCATTTCTTTCAGAGGCATTTTGGTGAAAGCTAAAAATGAACTGAGAGGAAACGCAAACACACATAAAAACTTTCATCCAATTTTGAAAATCACGACGGTGGTTGTGAAGAAACACGACAGTTGAAAAACTACAAAAAAAACTAAGGAGATACAAGTCAGACTGAGGAAACAAGACGTGCAACAATTTCCACTAGACAGGTGAGATGAAGATTGACGAGGAAGCGTACAGTACGTCGGTGTGTGTGTGTGTGTGTGTGTGTGTGGAAGTGTCTACACGTGTCTCTCTGTGTCCTTTTCATCTGCACTTCCTTAGGAGTGTCTTGTGTTTCGTACAGTGTTTGTCTTCCCACAGAGAAGTGCGTGTGTGTGATGTGGTAATACCCATACAAGTGCACGCACACACACATGCACACACACACGGTGGCAATGCGCACCTGGCTGCAGCATGACAAAAGTTTATCAGCGAGTGAATCTAGTGTAAACCAACAACGCAGGTGTCTTCTAAGAGTGTGTGTGTGTGCGTATGTGTGTGTGTGTGTGAGAGAGAGAGAGACAGATCACATTTCCTGGCTAACATAAGTTGTACTGTTATGTTATTTAACAGTGTCTGTCTTTAAAATAACATAAAAGATTTGATTTAAACTTTGTTATATAGCAGCCTGTAAGGTGCCGTCTAATGTTACAGCCATGTTCACGTTTTTGGATTAAAACAGCAGCTAAATATTACTTTAATATTCTTTAGAATTGTATCATTTTGTCCTGAAAAAAATTTCCAAGAAACTTGTTTCTTTATTTGCAGGCTGGATGCAGCATATAAACTCCACCGCAGAGGGCAAACTTACTTATTTAGCATATAAAGAAGTGCAAAGCAAACTTTTGTCTCCTCCAGCGTAAAAAAAAAAAAAGAAAAAAGAAGAGGGTTTAGAGAAGAATCTTGCAGATTTAAATACACAACTTTCTGCACTGCTGAAGAATGTGAAGCAGCACACGTTCTCACATGGTGGCCATGTTTTAATGCATCATATTGGCTTTGCCTCCCCCATGTGGATTAAGTTTAAAACCTCAGTGAACACAGGATGCTGATGTGTGCAAGCCGCCCATGCAGGCAGAGACTAAATACACTGTTTGGAAACTTCTCTATATGTACGTGTGTG
>JAPZDY010000003.1:19365926-19380247 GCA_029783645.1 Ctenochaetus hawaiiensis
AGATAGATAGATAGATAGATAGATGTACTTTATTGATCCCAAATTGGGAAACTCCAATGTTGCAGCACTCTACAGAATGTTGCTGCATATGAAAATATAAATTAAACATCATTTAGATCAGTCAACTCAATGCTTTGTTCATTTATAGAATATTTCAGCTATAAACTATTAATTTTTATTAGTAGTCAGGATAAAACGATAAAATGCAAACCATTCAAAGGAACAGGCTACTGAAGTCTATGAGCGTTCAGTGCATACACATATACCATCGATACATTACCAAAAAATAACAAAAAGATTAAATAATTATGATAAACTTCATAGTAGCACTTGTTAAAGCTAGCGATTACACAGTAGTACACAGAAAAACAACTGTACACAACACAATATACACACAATTTAACGAATGCATACTGAAGTTAGAGAAGTAATAATTGAAAAAAGCGGTACCATATGAGCAGACCCTAAAGGCAGCGTAACCTAGTAACAACTAACGGTAGTTCATGGAAAGAATCATTAAAAAATATTAATACAGATAAGAACAGAAAGTTAAATTAAGAACAGAAAGTGAAACTTTACAGCTTAAACACAAAAAATATAATATGGCGGGTATATCTGTTGCGGACATCAAAGAGAAATGGTTATATTTGAAACAAATCCAGTATTTGGAAGAGCAGCTGGAGAGGTAAGACAGCATGCAGACCTTCAACTTCTCATATTTTCTTTAGACAAAGAATGGTGAAAAATGTATAGCTAGTTAAATACAGTAAGGCTTCAGTTTTTTTTCTAAACTTGAAAACTACAACTACCTAAAACTGTAAGGTTAGTTAGCTAGCCGTTAACGTTAGCCAAAATGTGATGTTAGCTATGTTAGCATTAGCAGCAGTCTGTGCCACATTCAAGCGGTTCTTTAACTGACAGATTTTGATGCCATGAACACTGCCATGATGTTAAATGTCTTTGAAAATAACAAATAATAAGAGAATAATTTCGTTTTTTTGGTTATTGTAGTAAAATTTAATGATTATTTATTTTTTAATAATTTTATAAACACATTTGAACTTGAGTTCTTCTTTTTTTTTTACATATTTAATATCCACTCTGTCTAATTTTTAAGAGGTTTCAGTATTTAAATCTGCATCAAAATAGAAACAGTGACGGACAAACATGTCTGATATTTCAATTCACGAAAAATGCTCAAAAAGTCCAGGTTTTAAGAAATAATGGAGACACTTTCTCATCCTGCACCAAACAGACAAGTTTTGCAGTAAATCTGGTTTAACTGCAGCACTGGTCTGCTTTCAGCTGCTCGTACTGACGGTCTCACCACATAACATGGTGGTGCAGTCGATCAGGCTGTGAATCCAGGCGGTCGAGGCGTAATCCTTCACAAAGTGCAGCTGGAACTCCACGAAGAACATGGAAACACATCTGGACACGGAGACAGAGAGAGGTTGAATTTAATAAACAGTCAACAAAATATGTCATTGATTTCTTTAAAATTATTTTCCATTTGAATCACTGAGATTTATCTATATTTGCTTCATAAAAGCTTTCATATTTGTTGTTTAAAAGTGGGAAGTTTGTTCATAGAGTAAAGTGACATGAATGAGCAGCTGAGGCAAAACACAACTTCAAATAAGATGATAAACTGATGATTCATGAGACTCATTACAAACAACTTTAACACATATTTATTATCCTCAGAAAGTTACTTATGTGGGCAGAAGGTGAAAGTTCACATCAAGAATTTGATTTAAGATTATCAGTCAATCTGCTTGACTGTTTGCATGAAGAACAAAAGTCTCATATCAGGGCACTCAATGTACAAATATATAATATAAAGTAAAATATAAATGACTTTACTACTGGCGATCACTGTTTTTAGCTCATTCATGATGTAATAATTCATCTTTATATTACTTATAACATTAAACTTTACTTATGTTACTGAATGAAAAAGAAAACAGAAACAAAACAAATAAAAAATTAAATTCTAAACCAAGCAACAAGTCATATATTACTAAACACTTTCTGTAACATGAAGAGGGAATTAAAAAGACAGAAAAGATGCAGCCTGTCCGATCTCAGCAGGTAAAGTGTTCAAGGTTTTAGTGTCAGCATAACATCAGACATGATAAACTGGAGTTGAGTGTGTTATCAGTTTATGGGTGTCAGTAATTTCCACCGATCTTATGGCTTTGCCCTCCATGACCTGTTTTTTATGACTCTTATTCTCTATTATGTAACTTCAGAGAGCACTCACTGGTTTCACTGCATCAATCAAATCTCTAAATCTAACAGCTGAGTTGTGGAGGCAAAGTGCTGACTGTGCTAAGTTGTAAAATGGAAACATCTCAGCAGGAATTCAAAGTCTTAGTGGGGAAAAAAAAAAAAATGAAATATTGCAGCTGAATCAGGTCAGTGGCTTAAACAATGAGAGCTGAGTGGAAATGGAGTCTCGCCAAGTAATAAAACAGAGAGGCTTTAATAACCGAAGCTGAGAACATGAAGCGTCAGTGAGGGCAGCTACATGTCTGAACCGTATGTTTCATTACGCTGCAGAGCCAGAGGGCACAAATGTGTGTGTTCACAGTCATATCGGGACATGTTCATGCAGGAACAGGTGTGTCCAGCCTTACACCAGCGCATGCAGTCTGACTGTCTGATGTTATTCCAGGTGAGTGTATCATGTTTGCAGTGTTCTTACATTTAATGAAAGCTCAAACATTCCTCTGACAGGGAAATACTTAACCACTCTCACCTCAAAGAGTCATTGCACCTCAGTTTTTTTATGTGTTTGTGCTAAGAATAAAGACATTTAAACCTTAAGAATGAGGATTTCACACACACACACACACACACACTCACATACACACACCTGGTCACCGCCCGGATGCAGATGGTGGCGAGGAAACAGCTAGCGACAATCATCCAACCCCAGCCACCTTCTGGCGGGTTTGTGACCTGTCTGCCTCCTCTGACCTTCTCCCCCTTGGTGTCTGCCATCACTGCAGCCAATCACGAGGCAGACTGACATCAGTATCTCCTCCCTCTGTTAAAAAAAGGAGTCAAGAGGTCAAAACTTCATTCTTCAGTGCTCTCGTTGTGTCTCTATATGTACAGCTGGTTTTCACTGGCTGAGCTTCTTCTGTAAAATCTGAGGTCACTCGCTCAACAAACCTTCAGGAAACTTTCAGGACCTTCCTCCTCCTCCTCCTCCTTCTCCTCCTTCTCCTCCTCCTCCTCCTCTTCCTCCGTCAGTGGGGGTGAATGTTTACTGAGGCCTGGTCGGGGCTGGGCGATTGAAAGCCATTCTGTTCAAGCAAAATATTGTTCTTTGTTAAAATTGAAAGACTTAATAATGTACAGTCCATGACATGCTAGCATGCTATTATCCCTAACTTAATGCAATGGTAATTTCATGCTAACATTAGCATGTTAACAAACTCTCAATCACAATTCAGCAACACTGTGAAGTTTGCTGATGAAGAAGCAATTTTATAATAGTTTTGTTCAAAAACGAGGTATCTGTTTTTTAAAGACATGAACAAATTTTGGTTAGTAGAAAGGAAAAGTGAGTAGTTAGTACAAACACAGCCGAGTTAGCTAATTAACTAAGACAGTTTCATTCATTTTTGGATGCATTTTTATATTCATTCTGCTTCATGTAGCTTCATTTTGTGTGCACCACTTGCCCAAGATAAAACATTGTAATTTCTGGCAAGTGACAGTGTGAGTGTTCATATCTGTGCTTCTGCTTTTCCTCATCATGTCTGAGACTGAAACAGAGGAGAGCAGAACTGGTCTGACTTCAGCCAACTGAATGACACGAGGCGAGAAACACTGGCCAGTTTATATCAGGACACTGGAAACAAATTCAAGGTTGCTTTGGACATTTTTTAAACCTCATACAGCTCAGGAAATCTACACGCCGGCATTGAACAAAAGCTGGCCAGCCATTTAATCACAAGCCTCCTGATCGACACCTTTTGACCCCACCCACTTATTTCCATCTCAAAAGTGAACATTTCTCTTCTTGTTAAGCAGCGAATTCTTTGTCACTGTTCTTTTCTGCTAAAGACAACACAGACGACCTGTTTAATATAAAAAGTAACTCAACCTGCATGTACTGTATACAGTGTAAAAGTCCTCTATCATGTGTTTATCCTGTGTTAACAAAAGCAGCCCTGTGCGAAACGTTTAGCAGATTGTGGGGTTTAGAAACATTTTGAGGACAGGAAATGGCCACAGTGGTTGAGTTTAATCAAGTTTGAGTATACAGGTTTGCCAACTTCTAGACATCCGAGAAGAGAAGTTTAAAGAAGACAAACCAGCGCGCCCGTACGGGAATGTGGCCTTTGTGCATATTTTTTTTGCCTTTGCAAAAAAAAAAAAAAAAAAAAAAAAAAGCTGCAGAAACAGCTCACATGGGCAGGAAATGTACGGGCATGTAAAAAATGAGCGATCTTGCATGTTCATCCCCCTTGTTATACTGTTTATTTTTGTTCCAAAAAGGGCAACAATCAATATCCATATTGTCACTTCATATGTATGTTTTAATGTTAGACAGAATCACAGCTTTAGAGGGCTTCACCATGTATGTTGCCATGATTTAACAGTCATATAAAAGAGCTTGTACTATGCCTCGCCTCTCCTCTGTTTTAGTGTCAAAGGGTTTTAACTGCATGCTTGAGTCCCATGTGTATATTTGATGTAAATCTTTAACTAGCTGTTGCAGCAAAATTTCAATTTGGTTTCACTATGATCTTAGGTTAAAATAAAAGCTGCATTTCCGCTGCAGTTTCTTCATTTTTGTCATATTTTTAAGCTTGAAGATGCAGCACAGCGGCCATGTAATAATGTGATTAATGAGGCTCTCACAAAGCTGCTGTGATAACTTTTTACTCTAGAGTCAATCAATTAGTTTTAATTGAAAATAATTGGACCTTAAGCAAAGAAAAAATAATGTTGGCTCAAAGTATGGTTGTTAAAAGGGCCTGTAGACCTTAACAGCCTTCCACTTAATCTAAAAAAGGCCAGGAAAAGCTTTTTCAGTGTCTCTTAGTGAAAACCAGTTTAAGGGAAATAGCTTTTGTTTCCATTTGAAAAGCTCAGGCCTTCACACCAGCTGGGATGTTTTTGCATTTCAAGTTGTTGATCTGGTTTGAGTCATTACAGCCCAGTTAAGCGAGATTTAACACCAAGATGTGTGTGTGTGCGTTTGTGGCAAGAGGGTTGGAAAGGGCACATAAGGAGACACTGACGACTTTAAAACATGGAACCAGAGAAAACATGAGGAACAAGCAAACGGTATCTGTGCTGTTGCAACCCCATCGTCTGTCCAAAGGTTTCTGTCTGTTCCATTTGCTTTGTCATCTGTTATCTCCTCAGACTAACAGGTTGTAAACTTTGTGTGTGTGTGTGTGTGTGTGTTTTGATCGTCACTTGTTTGCGTCACCAACAGAGAATTTCCCCTCTACTGCAAACTAGCACTTAACCATGAAAACTGCAGCAGAGATTACTGAGATTCACAGAAAACTGTGAGCTACAAACTTTAAACTCCACTTAAAAACAGTGAGAAATGATGAAAAAAAAATGTCAGTACATTTGCATTAATTCAAAATAACTTCAATAAATGTAAATTTTCCCTCAGAAATTGCTGGAAAAACCTTATTTGCATTGGACATTTTTCTGAAATCAGATCATCAAAATTTGTACTGTTCATGTTAACTGCATTTAAGATTTTAAAAAATATTACGTCTCACAAATACATAGCATTTACAATATTTGAATACATTTTCTTTGCATGTTTAGACCATTTATTTGGTAAATTTAAGACATATTTTTAGGACTCTTTGTTTTGTTCTTGTTTGTTCTGTTTTATAAGACAGAAAAAAGTAAAAAAGTATAAATATCTTTTAAGTTAATCATTATTTACATTGTATATAGAGAAGGTATAGGCTGCAGCCAGGAAAGCAAAAATGTGGAGATATGACACGAAGGCAGAGGGGAGGAGAGACTGAGACTGGAGAGAAAGAGAGAATAAAAATAAGTGCAAATAAAGCGAGATTTCACAAAAAGAGGTGAACAGATTGTGTTGTATCGACTTACACCAGCTTCCAGACGGTCTCGGCTCCTCTGTGTCACCGCTTCATGACTCGACACGACACAAACAGGCCATTAAAAAACGGTAACAAAGGAAGTTTCCCTGCTGCTGCCTCTCCTGCAAACACCCTGAAGGTGCTCTGCAACACAACTGAGACCGCCAGCTTAAGATAATTGGGCAGGGAGGAGGAGGAGGAGGAGGAGGAGGAGATGGAGGAGGTGGAGGAGGTGGAGAACTGCCCAAATATTCATACAGTAAAACTGAGTGTGTATTTTTAGTAACTGGACACCTTTGTATTACTTTTTTTTTTCTTTTACTGCTACATTTTATAGCAATCAAGCAATGTTAAGACATAAACACAGCACAGGCTGCAACAGAAGAGCCTTATAAAGACTCTGCTAGATTTTTTTAAGAGTTTTATTTCCTGTTGTGAAAATAGTGATACTTGTCTCCTGTAATACACCAATAGGACCGTAATGTTTCTATAGAATACATTTTCTTTAAAATTGAACTACTTTTTAAATGCTTTTTATATCAAATTAGCAGTGTAAAGTCCCAAAACTGACAAAAAGTTTATCAGACAAGTTAAACGTTGACTGAAGAGGCTCCTCTAAAGTGTTGACAGCTACTTATGAAGAAATAAAACATTAAAGGTAAAAACTTTATACTTTCCTTTAACCTTTAGACTGGAAATCCATTATTTATTTAGTTTTTTAGGCCTACATGTTGTTTGTTCATAAACAAGTGTGCACATTAATCAGGTACTCAAGTGAGCATCTGGAGATGGTGTTGGTTACTCAGCCCATACAGTCGATATCTGAATAAAATGTATTTGTGTCTTCCTCACTGCTCTCCATTTCAGCTTCTGCCATGTTAAACATGAATACGCACCTCTCAGTTCCTGGCTGAGCCTCCTGTGATCCGCCTTCATCCACAGGTCCACAGCTGGCTGGCAGAAGTTGGTTTTAAATGTGTTTAGATGTGAGAATCAAAATTTAACCACACTGTTGATGTCCAAGAAACAATCTGGATTGCTCGTATTTACAGTTTGGACCGAGTTATACACAGAGGACGCTGCAAAGCATTTTCCTGCTTACTCTCATTCAGTCCTGATGAAGTAAAATCCTCAACATGGGATCATGAAGTTTTAGGAGAAACAGTTCACAGAGATTTTGTTGTTTCTTTATTGAACTAGTTCTGTAGTAAATGGACCACTGGACTTTTAGGTGGACTAGACTGTTTTAGCTTGTGATACGTATCTTAGTTTTTCTGTCTGTAATTATCAGAAAATGAATTTCAGGCCTGTTTAAAAATTTTTTGTCTGCTAAATGTGGATTTGAGCGACATACTTCACACTGCATGTCGCTGCAGCCATCGTTAGCCTCAGGCTTTAGGTTGTTTTTTTTTTACATCTCTCTATATAGATTACATTATGGAGTCTCTCTGGTGGCAGCCAATGTGATGTTATGCAACGTAACAGAGGGAGGTTAAAGTTCACTGCATTGTACATTAATGCATGTGTGTCTGATATGAAGAGATTGTGCTAAATGAGAGCAAGAGTGTGTAGAACGTTCGGCACACTCACAGATCTGTGTGTTTTATGTCTCTTTACTTGTATTCAGATAGAAGACTGGAGGTGGAGCTACAATGTTTAATTTTCTAACCTTATTCTTTAGCAGTGCATTTTCTCTTTGTGTGGTAAACTCTATTTAAATTCCTTTATACCAGAATAAAATATTTCTTGTGCATTTTTTAAATCAAGTTTATCACATAATAATCAAACTGAGTGAACCTGCTTCTTGCAGACGAACCTTTGTGAGCGGTTTATTTTTGAGCATCTCGTCTGGATGATGTCCACCACATTGGTCAAGTGCCTCAAGTAGAGCTTCTGTCTATCTGGGCTCCTCCACAGGTCAAAGAGTTCTTTCTGACGGAGGCACTGCAGGGCAAAAGGGGCACAACCCTGAACTGCAAGGCTTGTTTGAATATTAATATGACAAATCATGTGGGCCACGGCTCCCTCTACAGGCTACAATGCCTCATTACCTGCAGGCTCAAGTCTGAGGAGATTTGAGCTCTTGAAGATTTGCACAATGAAATGCAATTTGTTGTTCCTTTATGCTGCACAATAAAAAATATTTTTTACATTTGAGTGTGAGGGTTGAGCTGTTCAACATTACAGTGGAGGTTTGACTTCCACCCCACCTGTGTGGGTGTGCTTGTTAAATAAAGGCTCCTTAAATAAAGGAATCAAGGATCTGAATACTTTGACCACCTCAGCTGGGTTCAGCTCTGCTCTTCAATGTGACGGCCTGCATTTTAACTTTTTAAATGTAGTGTTGTGACACCATGTGATGGACTGGTTTTAGTAAACATTACACATTTCTGTTGTCTTTTTGTGGTTTATTCTCTTGAAATGAATGTTAAGCTCAATCTTAAAACGTGCATAATTTCTATAGGATTGTGCTGCTGATCAAAAATGTCTGTCCTTTTGTCCTTTTTCTTTCTTTGTCACTGTGTTTTCCTGTCCTGTTGTTTCAAATACAGATGAGTGAAAAAAATCATTCAGAAACAAATTTATCATCCAGTTTTAGTTTAATTCCTTTTTAGAAAAAAAAAAATCTCTTCACTTCAGTACATACGCATTGCACAAGGCAGGGAGCCATTTTTATAATTGTCTTTTTTTTTTTTTTCTTTTCAACCCTTAGTTTTCAAACCAGACTTTAAAGCAGCAACAGAACTGACACCAACAACCAGCACTGTTCTTTCCAAAACGTTTACACCCAAATCCAGATCACAGAGGAGCCAGTGTGAACAACCAGCACTGAAATCCAGCAGACAGAAAACAGACAACCAGGCATGATGGGAGATAAACACTTAAAGGTGCAGAGGAAAAGGTCTTATTGAACATTTTAACTTCAGTTCTCACCATTCAGAGGAATTGATTACGTTTTTAGTGTGGTAATTCATATAAAGTGAACCTGAATGGAATCGAGAACATGATGTTAAATGGGACAATGAATGTAAAAAAAGTAAAAACAAATAAAAATCCAATCAGTGGATTTAGTTTATGCTGGCCGACAATGAATCTCAGATTTTGGACAATTACAGAACTAAAATTTTTCTCATCTTAGTGAGGAAAATCTTCACCACATGTAAGTTAAAACAGTCTTATTAAAGTATTTGTAAATACTTTTCATCACAGCTCTCACAGGTGTTGAGAAAGGTGATGAAGCTGCAGAGGAAAAGTGGTTTGTCTCCATGTGTTTTCTGTCTGCGTCGGGATTGTAAATGAAGTGCCGAGTCGTTTTGGGGAAAACTGACCCTGAACAGTTGAAACAACTTTATTAACAGACAGTTTGCTGGTGTAGAATATATCTTATTAATATTATTTACAAAATCTCTGTACAATCAAATACACAAGGGTGAAAATGTCTGTCCTGCCAGTTAAGCATTCAAGAAAAGAGTTTAAAGGCTGCATATGTTCACGCAACAGGATGTCTGACCAGATTAAAAACCACTGAGGAAATCCCAAGAAGTTTAGTAAAAGTAGGATAAAAGACCTTAGAGAGCAAAAAGGTGAGCAGGAAAATGATCTCACTTTGAGTAGAACCCCAAATTTAATGCTTCATATCTTTTCTAAACAAACACATCTACATATAAAAATGAACATCAGCCTATTTGAAGAACTTTTCGACAAGATGAAAGTTAAGATGCAAAGACAGAACAATTCAAACAAAACTGTAGTGTGTTGAAGCTTCATACTGTTTGTGTAAAGGACCTTACAGAGCCACATTTGCATGCTTGACATGCACATCGCGGTGCAAAATTTGGCCTGAAACATCCTGTTGCGAGCATCCACCTTAAAATAGTGTTAACAACGAAATCAGCAGGACAAACTTCAGGAGGAGAAACTCTCTCTGTCAAGATTCAAACAGGATTTCTTAGTGGGGAAAACTAAAAGGGTTGCATATTTTTTTTTTCCACAGAAACATTTACAAACATGTCAAATCAACTCTGGTAGCTTTAGAGAAGAGGTGAGTGTGTTGAAAGAGGACAAAAGGGATCCATGGATGAGTTACTGCATAGCCTGTTAGTCAGATTTCACTATGGGTGACGTAACATTTGCCATTCGGTGGGAGATTCAAGCCAAAGCGCCTTACAATGTCGAGGAACACCAACTGATCTGAGCACAGATCACAAAAAAACAACAAACAAAAATAAAAAAAAGTGTTCGGCAAACCCTAAAATTACAACTCAGACTGTTACTGAGCAGACAAACATTTTGTTATTGACTCATTAGCAGAAAATAAATGCACTGCTTAAAGCTAAACGTTGTTAAGTAACTGTAATTCTTGCTTCATTCTGTATCTGTTGTTACAGAAAATGTGTAAAGCCCCTTAAAAAGGACGTGACATTGACGTAAACTCCAGTTTAAGATGTGATACTGCTTTGAATGACAGGGTTCATAAACCCAGAACACAGTTAATGTAAAGACTTTCAATACCATTAAGAGTTGTTAATGATATTATATTAAAGATAATCCTATGACAGTTTTTAACTGGTATGAAACAGTTTCAAATTTGTTTAGTGTCACTGAAAAAATACAGCTACATTTTAAAAATAGCAACTTTAAAACACCTCATCTGTATCATGCAAAAGCTTCAGCTTAAAATTGTTCCCTGCATGTCTTCATTTTGTTTACTTGCAATAAAAACGAGCCCTAACAGCAGGATGCAGCCACGGATTAGTAAATGTTCCTTCAGAAGGAAGTGTAGGTGTCTTAGAAGGTGAAAAGAAACTTGTTCTGCAGGTCATCGATGATGTGTGTTTTTAAAAAGGTGAACATCGTCGTCAGACACTTTCAGAAGTGCTGTAAATCACAACCGGTTTGAAAACGCTTCTACAACTTGACGGAGCATTAAAGCAGAGATTTACATTTGTAGGAACAATCACACTGGTTCTTTTGTGCCAAACACAGACAATCAAGCATTAAAAAAAAAAAAAAATCAGTACATTAGTGTTTTGGGAAAGACTGACATTATTACCTACGACTGGCCAAAGGAAAAGAAAAAGTAGGATAACAATGATTAAAGGACATTCCTAAAAATGTTCCCACACCTACTGAAAAAAAACAACATCAACAACATTTTCCAACTTCCAGTTCTTGTTATTGATAATCTGTAATAACCAAAACAATGTTGTGGCTTTCCAAACTATCAATTCTATCACAGCATCCATTGCAGTGGTAGTGTTCTCAGAGCACCTATGATGGTCAGGTGAGTCCTGAACACCAAACAGCTTCTTAACTGCACTGAATCTGAGCAAAACAAAACAAAAACAAACAACGCATGACTGAAGTATGCAATTTAGATATATCTGCATGCATATCACAACAATAACATAGAGGTGAAGTTCTGCAGGCAAGAAACGGAAACTGAAGGGCACAAACATGGTGCAACCAGGCTAACACACAGTGAAGGCAACTGATCGGGGTTTCACAGATTAAAAGAAGGGGTGGCACAAGATCACCAACACCAGCTTAAAATTTAAAGCTGAGTGGCACCTGACAGGTCGAGGCCACTGTTACCATCCAAACAGGAGTTGGAAAAGGCAAATAAATAATAATAATAAAAAAAAACAGAACAATTATATCTGAAGAGAACATTTGCAGTGTTGTCACACGTGAAAAGAAGCAGGATCGAACACACTGATCATTCACAGGAACTGGTGGCTCCAAAACACTACTACCCAAAGAGTATTTCACCACAGATTTACTTGTTAACTCGTGTAAGTGCTAATTTATGAATTACTGGAGCTAATAGATGTTAACAAAGTCTTTTACACTCATTGTGTCCAAAGTAGAAAAATACTCATTTTAAAATTTTAGTGAGCGTGAACTACAGAGGATCAGCTCTGTAAAAATGGGATTATTCTGTTACCTGACATTTCAATATCACAGCAAAACTCTTTAAGTATTAGTGTAGTGTGAGTCTCTGGATAAAAACATCTGAGAAACAACCACTTTTTAAAAACTATACGGCACAATCCAACTTCCCTATGTGTCTTCGTACAACTTAAAAAAAAAAAAAAAGAACTGCATAGCAGCAAACATGTTATTTGTTGGGGTCAAAGTGTAGTTTATGGGTACTTCAGATAGTGAAGAGGAAATAACTGCACCAACTTGATTTAGTCAAAAGAGATGTTTACAATAGTCTATAACATTCAGCTAGCTAATAAGGATTTTACCTTGTTAATATACTGTAGGTGAAGATTAAAAAAAACTGTAAGGTCCTGTCGAGAAAATCCCCAGCCCTGAACAAGCAGGTATGTATCCGGCTCAGAAACACGGTTGGTAGTGATGGTTTGGAGGTATGTAACAATAAACAGTCTGCAGTACAAAAACTGAGAGATGGAGGTGAATTACACAGAGTGATCCCGAAAAGGGAAAGAGCACAGTTTCTCTGATGAAGAGTAAAGGCATGTAGACAGTGGTACCAAACTCATAAAGCAGCAGGCGGTTGAGACTGCCTCGTCCCGCTTCATTATTCAGCTGCTTTGATGTTAAAAACTAATGAAAAGTCTGTGAAGGTCCAAGCTGGGAGAGGGAGAAACATGAGCACGACATTACAGGAAACTATGCACTTGTTTTCCATGTTTCTCCAAAGCAGCTATGGTCTAATCACTGATGAAACGACTTCACAGCTGTCACTGACATGCATAATAAATTACAAGCAGACCTTGCCTAGCGGATGATGTGTATGCATGTAATTTACAATTACAACTACCTCGAATTATTTTAGTTCAGGTGAGAGTCCTTTGAAAAGTGGAAGAAAGACAGAACATGACCAAAGGCAATTCAGCAAAGTAAACGGTTTCTCATCCTATAAGACAGACAGAGGCATGCAAACAACATTTGAGAGATAAATGAGGCTATTTCTGCATATGCCACAATTTTCAACAATTTTCCCTTCAAACTCAAGCTCAGACAGTCTGGTCCTGGGCTATATTTAGGTTTCATAATGATGTATCTGAAAAGGTCTAAGAAGAACAAAAAGTGATTGTAACGGGGATGTTGGACAACTACTGTAATGAATACTTTCTGAAAGTGTTGTATGACTGTTTTTGCTCAGTATAAATCTTCTCTAACCAGAAGCACTTTGAGAACAAATCACCAATTTTGAGCACGATAACTGCACCACAGAAAAAAAACAGCCTAACCTGCAAAACTCACTCTGCTGCAAATGCATTAGTGTATTTAACATGAGGGACAACCCTCAGTTAAAAGCAATATGGTCCATCAATTTTTATGCCAAGATTCACATGGAGCAAATTGAATATCAGCCTGCATTAGCTCAGCCTGAGCGCCTTGTTAAATTACACGGCAACATCAAAACAAGGCAGCAGGGTGGCAGAGGATGACAACGACACAAAGGGAAGGGAAAGAGCAAAACAAAAGGTGATTTCTATTCTATAGTATTTCAAAAACCACAAAAACAGATAACAGAGCTGGACTGAACTGTAGTTGCACTAATGCTAGCATGTAGAAAGCAATGCAGACACAGCTGTAGCGCCATCTTTTGGAAGACAATGACTTGGTCCCATCATCTAACACTAAACTCACTAAACGCTGCATGCTTGGCAATATGGTGTTGTTAATGTTGTTTACACGTAGGCAGATTGAGGAAAGACAAACGACAAACAAAAAGCGAAGGCCTTGTGCAGCGGAGCGACAGAAAGAGTTAAAGACTGTTTTGCTGCTTCTCTTCTGAGCTGAAGGAGGCAGGTGTTGTACAAATTTCAACAAGATTTGGCTTCAGTGCACTACTCAGAAGACTGGAGCATGATGGGCAACTTTTTGTGCAACAAACAGGCAAAAACCCGCCTCCCAAACCATAGCTACTGCCACAAATGCTGTCCAGATGCAGTTTACAGCTGCGTGATCCCTGGCTGTTGTAACCCTGCACTCTGACACTGAAGGCATCGGAGCCAGATGACATTTCTGTGGTTGCACGAAAAGGATTTTTTCTTGAGTCCCTGGTGGTTAAAACTACTCATCCAAGAGTAACTTCATTTCTGTGCAGACATCCTATCTTACAAAACTGTTGCACAAACAGTCGCCCGGGGCACGACGAGCTCCAGGATGTAATGCTACAGTAGCTATTCACATAAACACACACAGTAAAAAAAAAAAAAAAAACACTAAAATACT
>JAPZDY010000003.1:19380347-19390568 GCA_029783645.1 Ctenochaetus hawaiiensis
AAACACACACAGTAACAAAAAAAAAAAAAACACTAAAATACTCTGTGTCTCTGTGGTTCTTAACACAGGACTTATTACAGGAATCGACAGAGGTGATTACAAGAAACCATAAATTAAAGATTACAATATTAAAACCTCTATGATAGGGGAACTCTGGGAAATTTAGGAGATGAATGTTAGAGGTTATCATTATTTACAAGAGTTAAATTATTAAAATGGCTTTTCTCAGTTTCTGTGTCTCTCTCGTAGTGTTCCTTTAGCGGCCTCCGTGAACGAGACCTTTCAGCAGCGTCAAAAGTTGATGACGTCACAGCATCGAGAGTTGATGACATCACAGCGTTCAGGGGAGGATGACATCCTGTTGTCCAGGGCTTGGTGACGTCACAACATAATCTCCTTCACGGATCCTCTGTTGTCTTGAGCAGCTCCATCAGCGCCCCGACAGCTCCAAAATAACCCTGGTGCAAACACAAACAAACACACATTATGGATGCTGTGTGTAGCAAACACTAAGCTAAAGCTTTACAAACAGGAGTTTTGAGTTTCTTGGTTTGACTGAAGGTCCACAGCTTCACTTATTTTCCAGTTTATGAGTCGAACGCTCACCTCATGTTCCAGGAAGAGAGCTCTTAGTTGACCTTTAGACCAGAAGTCCATGGCATAGGCTAGCAGTTTAGTGGACACTGTGTTGATGCGAAGGAAGTTCCCGACAAACACCACACGCTCAATTTTCTGATAAGGAGAGAGTTGTAAAAACATGTGGTGAAATTAAGCTTCATCATGTGTGTGACAACTATATCAAATACATCAATGACATAAATCCCCAGTTAAAAATATGAAAGGCTGTACATGTGATGCCTCATTTACTTTTTTTCTCATTATCTTAAAACTTGCTCAGACTGACTCTGAGAAAGTCACACAATATCAAAAAATCATACTAATAAACGGATGAATTGAGTGATTCATTCAGACTACACTGACTGCACTAAAAGACAGCACTCACTTTGCTTTCTGCAACATAAACAAACGTGTCCTTCTAAGGTTTTAGAGAAATTATCTGTCTCTTAAGCACATTAATTAAAAAAAAAGTCATACATCAACCAATTCAAGCTTGGCCTCATAGAGACATTCATATTTTATGTTAAACTGATCAGTAGCTGCAACTAGCAATGCAATACATCCTACCAACCACATGGGGATGCTGGAGAGCTGGTAAACTAGTTACCGGGCAATCTCTTGCTACATTACATTTTTAACATTCCATTTATTTAGCTGACACATTAATCCAAAACAAAAACATTAAGAACATCACCTAGAACATGATAGAAACACGGAAGTGCATCAGGTTCATCAGATAAGCTGAACTACTCCATTTTTTTTTTTCTCTAAAATGAAAATAAACCTAACTGTCTGCACTACTGGTGGAGCAGCACAAACATATCAGCCGAATAACCACACACTGATTGCAGAAATGTTTCTTGTGAGTCATGGAAATAAAACATTTGCTTAAAAACATTTTGAGGTGTGAGACTGTAAAATGAGAAAGACAGTGACAGTTGGGGATTTACATTCACAAATGAATGCTTATATTTCATCTCAGGTTTGACAGCTGCAGTGGGCCAAAACAATAATTGACAGAGTAGTTTCAGCCTGTTTGACAAAAGGCTGTGTTAATCTTTTGTTTAACAAAAGTCCTGCAAAGTTACAAGAAAAAGTCACGGCGGTTTATTAATCTCTGAGTATTGTGAATAGATAAACCACAAAGAGGTTTTCTGCAGTCAGGGAGATGATTGTTTGAGACAGAGGTTATCTTCAGGCTGTAAACTGAATTGTGCAATTTGATAGTCCTGCCTGTGCATTTAGAACAAGATGAGTGTGCGTTTATGTGTTAACACGCGTGAGCATGTGCGTAACGCTTGGTTAGAACAGTGCTTTGATATGACTTCATAATGGACAAATACAGGGCTTAATGATATCAAATAATCTGGTAATGTATTCCTGATATGACGGAGGTTCCTTCCTGTCCACAGCCAGAGGAAACAGTGGGTAGAAATACATTTTTATCAGTTATTTATTTGTTCAACTGCTTAGTGACGTAGAAAACTAATTATTTGTTTGAAGACTAAACACATGTTCCCTTTTTATCTGTCAACTGGTCTTTAAATCAAAACCCTAAAAGGGAAACACTTTCTAACATCAACATTAAAGGTAAGTAATGGGCCTGTAACCCAAACAGGTCCGTGTGGTTTATTCTAACGTGTGCTCATGCCTTTGCTGCAGCTCTGCGTGCAGTGATAGCCCTGTACAATGCTGCTTGATCGCCATTCCACAAGGCAACACTGTAAAGAAGCTCACAGCACACAGAAAGGCTCCGGGCTGATCCGTCACATAACAAGTTTGAGTTTGGCTGCAGTCACTGAGAAACTTTCAAATCCAGCTTTAGCTCCATTTTTGTTTTATCTAACTATTAACACGTTCATTTCAGTCATTAAACTGCTCAGTTAGACTATTATTTGTTTGTCTGCTTTGTCTTACTGCTCTTACTGATCTTTACTGTGGCACTAGTTAGCAACAAATTTGCCTGGTAGTTCTGAGCTGATTTGAAACTCATCTTCGTTCACTGTTGAGTTTTGACAAATCAACAAAAAAAAGCTGAGAGAAAATATGTGGCTTTAAGACGGGCTATAGTGAAATTGATATATTCAAAACAGAACAACTTAGCCTTTGGCTTCTAACAACCATTCAGTAGATTTAGCAATACAGTTCTTACGTAATCACTTTGCCTGTGCTGACTTCCCTTGATCAAAGTAAATATCTGTCTGTAATGACTCAGATTATCTACCGACAATAAGCCAATAAACCAGGCCTGAGTACAAATAAAGCAAGGAGCGATTGTTTGTTGTTTTTTTTAAATTTCCATGCACATCTGTGTGTTTTTAACAAACATCAGTTTTACTGTAAGTCATGCTGACTGGTTAGAAAAGTGCTGAGCTCAGGTCAGTGTGTACAAGTGTGTGTAAGTATTTCAACACCAACATGTTCTTATGGACCAATAATGGCTTATGTGCTTGTGTATAAGTGTTACATAAACCACACATTCCTGTCGAGGGTTGAATGATAGTGATCAAGATCAGTATGTGTGCGCGTGTGTGTGTGTGTGTGTGTGTGTGTGTGTGAATGTACCTCGTTGACAGCACACATCCGTGCTATGGATCCTATGTTATTCGTGATGGTGACCAGTGTGGCTCTGGCCAGGTCTTCCTTACTGATGCTGTCTCGCTTCTCTTTGCTCATCATGTGACCAAAACTAAGAAAAAGACCAGACCATATGAAACACAAAATGTAAATAAAATCTGCCATAAAATGGCATTCAAACATAAACAGACAGACGCACTCTTTACATGAGGATAATAGTTTGTTGAGCTATTAAATAAAAAGAGAAAATCAAACAGGTACAAAACATGAGCCTCTTTAAATCACAACATCCTTCAGAGCAAACAAACTGTAAACAAACTGTGCATGTGTGTACATGTGTGTTTTTCAATAAGTGACAGATTGGAACGCACAGGAGGAAACAGCGATTAAACTCTGTGACATAACCAGTTATTCACTTTGCTTTATGAACCAACCTTTGAACACAAGGCTGTTGATATACTGTATGAACGCTAAAGCCGGATTAGCAAGTCAATCGTGTTCACATTTATCCAGACAAACCAATCTGGATGGAAACACTGCTGGTTCCAAAACAACTGCTCTAATGAGCCTCGTGTGAATAAATTATCAGTGTTCATTCTTCATTATCACGTACAACAAGATCAGGATTTCTCCTGTTAAAACATGCCCTCTTATTAATAGACTTTGATGCATTTAGAGTTCAGAGGATTGAATGTGAAGTGACTCGTGAACAAAAATTTAGACCTTTTGGCTACAAAGCCCTTGTCACGCTCACCTGGATGCCACAGCAGAGCCCTGTAAGCCAAAGCGCTCGTAGTCTCCTCCGTAGATATCCTTCACCAGTTTGTCCACATTGGTAGAGTCGCCCTTGCTGGCCATTTCCAACGCCTCCTCGAACGTCTCGCAGCCCGTCAACAGACAGCAAAGACCCAGGAATGTACCACCTCCCAGACTGAAAGAAGAGAAAGAGAGAAAGAGTGTGTGAGGGAGAAAATAATGAGGCAAAAAGTGTGAGAGAGGACATGGAGACTGTTGAATGAAATGAATTAAAAAGAAGAGAGGAAGGAAATTATGAGAAGGAAGGAAATAAATAGAAAAAGATCTACTTCTGCCTCCCCCGCCCACAAATCTCTACCTAATATTTTAGTCCATTGCATCACAATTCAGGAGTCATGAGAGGTCTGTCTGGGTAATGCAGATGGTTGGATTGATTAAATACAGCACACAGATGTAAGACAGTTGTTTTGAAGGAATGAAAAAAATCTGACTTCGCCCAGTACCTGTATAACATAAGGTTATCATGTGCTTTAGATAAGAGAGGTAGGAGCTAAATGAGTATGTGACAGAACATATAACATAAGATAAAAAAGAAAGATAAACATGATGAAAGACACAAGCAAAGTGAGTCTACAAATATAAAAAGAACACTCCAAATCACACACACTTATCACCTTGCACATCCACCCCCTTGATTTGACCTCACAGTTTACACCCCAAAGTTTTGTTTGCTCATGTTTTCCTCCTTCTGAAACAGTGGGTTATATAAAAAGCCCTTAACTGAAACCTACACACACACACACACACACAAATACACAGAGACATTTGGCTTGAATAGATAAATCAGTAAACTCATGAAAGATAGTGAAGAGTTCAACTATATTTAAATCACATTGTAAAAACAGAGTGACTTCTTTTATTTTCAGCAGTTCACAATCTTATCACAATCTAGTCCTACTGTTATGCAAGTACAAAGGTGCACCAGGTGATCGTAGATTAAGAATGAGTGGAATTTAGACAAGTGACTATCAGGCGGGAGCTGGCTGAAGGTGTAAAAAGTATTCAGCCACCTTCACCTTTTGCACACATTCACTGATGCAACAACAACTTCAAGTTCAAAACTGAGGGACTGGTTGGCAAACTTATGGAGTCTGTTTGTTTGTTTTTTTTTTTTAACTCAGCTGAATATTAGCATTCAGATTATACAAGTAACAGAATACTAACCTTTGAAATCCCCAGTATTGTTATTTGTGTTCAATGAGGTAATGAGCTTGTAAAACAGGGTCAATCCTGATATTCATATTTAGTTTTTGTTCTGCATGTGCACACAAAATGCTTTTTTTTAAAGATGGTGAAAACTTGAAGGTGCTGTCAGACCAGACTTAACTTTTGTCTTGATTTGTTTCTAAAAAGCACAAGTGATTTAACATGCACTTTTTCAGTATCATGTGGTAATTAGCACTTGAGTGATTAAGGACAAGTTTGTCCGGTTTAGAGAGTTTGCAGAATCAACTTGAAAAACTTGTACAAACGAGTGTGATGGAAAAAACTGAGGGAGTTTCAGGATAAGCCGAAATAATTGCTTTTCCATCCTCCTCACCTGGTCCCAGTTACCCGTTTGTAGTTGTCCTCAGAGTACACAGCCAGTATGGAGACCCCGGAGCCAATGTTGACCAGCAGCATGGGGAAGGGGTTGTCCAAGGTGCACGGCTTCTTCACGCAGCTCTGGGTGTCTGATGGGTTCTGGAAGTAGTAGCACTCTGGGTGTCCATTGAAACCCACCCGGTCGACGTACAGAAGGCCACGGATCAGGCAGTCGAGCTCATCAAGCTTCAGCAGCTCCAGGTCGGCCAACTGCAGCACAAATGAAAAAGCGTTAAAACAAAGAGAGGATGAGATTTTAGCTAAATTATCAAAGGGGCTTGACATGTTTAAGATAATTAAGACAAAGATTATCACAAAGCATTGATTTATCAGTTTTTTAAGGCTGAAATTATTTTCAATGCACCACAAGACTCAAGCGTGCAGAAGGTCTTGGTTCAGCTCATTTCATGCTGCAGTGTCCGGGGAGAGTTCATCGATCCTGCTGCACTGCAGAAAGGGTCAATGAACTCAGGTAATCAGGCACTGAATATCAAATGCACTCACTTGAAGTCATGTTCAAGGATCAAGCGTAGTGTATTGGTTGACTAATCAACTGCAAAGACATTGAGGAAGAGAAATTTCTCTGCTCAAATCAGATTAGAACTGGTGAGAACTCTAATTCTGTTGGCTGTAAATATGACAGAGCTGTTTACACGACCCAGTTAGAACGATCAGTAACCGACGCTGCCACTCATTATTATTTTCATTGAGGATTACTGTGGCAATTATTTTCTCAGTTTATTAAGGATGCATGATAATATTGGCATGTCATCACTGATAAATCAACACATCATTGCAGATGACCAAATGTTTACAATTAGAGAGATCCTAATTTTGACATTTTGGGCTCAATGTTAATCAGGTATTTTTCTCTGAACACACTCTCACCGTTCTGAAGTCATTCTCAAACTTGTATGCACCGCCTCCGGTGGCGCAGAGTGTTGTGTGCAGGCTGGAGAAGTTCTTGTCATGACCCATTTGGATGAAACGGGGCATGGCCTGTGTTGGGAAGCGGATGAAGTGCAGGTTCCCCGTCCTGCCGCACATGGTCAGGTTCCTCAGCTCCAGGTGAACGTCACGGACGCCTGTTTTACCTGAGAGATGGAAGGAGGGATGAATTTCACAACACAGGATACTGGCCTGGCTTCAGAAACTGCAAACACACTTTACTATAAGCTGTGATTAATGTTTATCTGAGCACCAACAAGGGCTATTTCTTTATGATGAGCTTTAAAAATTTGAATGATCTGGTTTGTAAAACAACTGAACCTGAAGTGAAGAACACAACCATGACAACATCTTATCAATCTTATGCAATACATTAACGGCACAATAAGGGCTATAAAATACATCCTTGTATCTTCTTTTAGATTGTTCTTGACCTGACTTGATGGAGTGATAACAGTGATAACACGTGTGTGTGTGTGTGTGTGTAAACACACCATAGGCCACGTTTGAGGTGAGGTAGCGACGGATAGACTTGAGGTTTTCCACCTCCTCCTGTTCTTCCTCTGCAGTTATGTCGACAGGCTCAAAGTACACCAGTTTAACCAAAGTGCCACCAATGTCCATACCGAACCAGGGGAAGGCTGGAGAGAAAAACAAGGGTGTTGGGATTAACCTTGTTACTTTGAAAACATACAGATCAAAGTGCCAAGAGTGCAAGATGTGACTGATGCAAAAAAAAAACCCTAAAAGCTGACTTCTGAGATACAAAAAATACAACACAGGGATTTTATCTAAGTCAGAGCACCTGGTAGACATAAACAGACAGCTTGGCTTAGCTTATGTTTAACAGTTTCTAACTAAACTGTGTAAAATGAGGTAGCTGTTTTAGATGGAAACAGAACTGCAATGTATAAATTTAATGTGATATTTTAAGCTAAAATACACTGAAATTTCCAAAAATATCTTTGAGCCACCACCTGCAGCCACCATGACCACCATTTCCTGCAATAACAGACACTTCTCTCTTTTTAAGAAGATACACTTGGGACACACATCACACATCTCATCAATTTTGTTAGAACAATCAATTAAATAATCTAGCCAGAATGAGCAGAAGCATAATATCATCCAAGCCTCATTTACAGCCCTCTTCCTAACAGATTTGAACATAGATGGGTAAATAAAATAGATATCATTGTTTAGTTTGAACATGAACAACAGACAGCCCCTCCACCTCTTCATCTATCACACACTTTTCCCCTCCACTGATTTCCTTTAACAGTTTTTCTCCTCCATCTCTTAGCCTCTATCTTGTTATCATACAAAGCAATCTTTCTCTCTTCTTCTCTTGATCTTGACCTCTGCCTACACCAGCAGCACCACCCTCTCCTGTTTGGCTTCTTTATCTTTTTCCTCTTCTGCTCCTATCTCTGTTTTGCTCTTCTTCTTCTTGTTGCTTGATCAATTTAATTCAATTTTAATAAGATTTACCAGGATGGACAAAAGAGAGCTGATGCTCCAAGACTATTTTAATGCACAGCAATCCAATTACTTTATTTAACTTAAGGGTACATCAGCTTTTCTTAGTTTTCAATCGACAACCTATCATTTTTAATTTGCATGATAATTAGAGCTGAAGGAGTGAGTCAAGTGACACATCATCTAAAACTGCTGTGATAAATGATTCATATTTATTTCAAAGTAAATGACAAACATTCATTAGTTCCTGCTCCTCCACTGTGATGAAATCATCACATTACTTGATGTAAAATGTCTTTAGTTTTAAGCAATTAGACAAAACATTTTTGACAATGAATTGAGAATAAAAACAGCATATTTATCCATTAACTTAGTTTTAGTCTTACTGAAAACCTCAACAGAGGCTTCAAAAGTAGAAAACTGATATTCAGTACAGCCTTAAAAAAGTGATGATAATACAGTCAACTGAAATAAAAATCAACGGATTTGAATGATTTGAGTTTCCCAAATAATAGCTGAATAAATGTGTCAAAATAAGGGTTACCATAATAAAAATGTAATCATGTAAAGAAATAGCGGAGTCACACTGTTTTTTATGGATTTGACACAGCTTATTAGTTGATCAAGAAGAAATCAATACTCAGAGTGAGAAACTGATTTCAAATGGTTGAAAAAGACGGACACAAAACATGTGACGCAGAATTTAACAACAAATATAAATAATGAACTAAACCCAAACAATAACAACATCAATTATATTTTGGCAGATGGATCTTTTCTGTTCAAGCTGCCCATGTGTTGCTATTTTTAGAAGCCGCCAGCATCGATCCACTTCTCTTTGCATTGGCAACAGATAGCAAAGATCTGGTGCAACACATGTATGAGGACAGTGTGCTCTTGACTTGTAACATCATGGTGGAACCACTGAGTTACCTATGTTCAAATGTTTTACACTTGTAGCACAATACAGAGTTGAGAAAAGATGGACTAAATTGACTTTTTGTTTAAAATCTGAAACAATTAAAACCATGTGAAACGGTTTGGGGACAACAAGTTTTCACTGAAACATAAGCTGTTGTAGTAGAAAGCAGCAGCCTTCAACAAAAGAATGTGCTGAATCCAAATACTTACAGCATAATGACGGGCCAAGTCATTGAGTCACCAAGAGACCACAAACCTTGGTGCTTCAGACATACACAACCTTAACTTCCTCTCTCCTACTGGCTAACTTTTTATGTTTGTCTGTGAGAAATAAAGTCGGAGCAGTTAAACAAGCTTAACTTTTGGACTGAACTCTGGCTCACTGAATGTCTGGTTACATGCCCTCTAGATGTCTTACTGACTAAGACATCTGACTCTATTCAATAAACAATAATTGTTAATTTTTGTTTTGCTTTCACAATAATTACTTGCTAAATAAAGTCAAGCAAATATAATCTAATACAGAATGGAAATCAAACATGTCCGTTTGTCCATTTGAAGTTTGATGGTCTGCTATTACATTATTCATTAGTTGTTAAAATGTCTGAAAATAGTGGAAACACCAATCCAGGTCAGAGTTAATGTCTTGAGATGTCATTTTGTCAGATCAACAGTGTCAAATGGCCCCTCCAACCCCTTTCTCTGTAAGTCAAACAGATAAGCAGCATTCTGAGAACCTGGAAGATAGTGTTCTTGTGCATAAGCCAAATAAACAGCAGTAAAACTTTTGGGATGCACTCATTGCCCTTGTATAGTGATCAGGTGATGTTACGATTTTGCAATTGACTGCGAAAGGGAAAAAAAACCTGTGCCGTCTGACATGATGATGCAAAGTCCATTTTCAGATTACAACCACCAAATTCAATCTCAGGATTTCAGGTAATGGTCAAACCACATGCAAACACTTAATTCATGCTAATGTCAGCTTAACATGGCGTCAGAAATGTTAGTTTGTGTATACTTAAGTGTCTCTACTCTCCAAATAGAGTACAGTATCATTAGAAATGTATACATTTTGCTGTTGATAGATAATGTTGGCATCAAATGTCTAAGGAGCAAGTTACAACCTTTAAGGGCTTGACTGACCTTGAGCCTTCAGCCTGCTCAAGTGTTTATTGTAAAGTCTACTGTGTGTTATATAATTAGGGGTGTAACGATTCATTTTGACAACGATTCGATCTGTATCACGATTTGTGGTGGCCGATACGATTCAAAAAC
>JAPZDY010000003.1:19491651-19502450 GCA_029783645.1 Ctenochaetus hawaiiensis
ACTTTGGATCCCAGCAGAGAAAGAATCCTGCAGCGTTATGAATCGGAGTCCAGCAGCAGAAGTGAGAAAACCGACACGCCCACTCACTGTGACTTCCCCACTCGATGACCTGCTCTGTTCACACATGGGCTCAGCTGAGAGTTACACGGACTCAAAACTTGGGAGATGGCAGGTTGCAATCCGTGCCAAATGTTTCAGTCACTTGCTTTTTCACATGCAGCTCGACTTGTAACGCCTGCTGAATTCAAAGTTTGCAGTTCATGTGTGATGAAGAGGCTCATGTTCTTATCATGTAACTAGCAAAATACAAAAAAATAAACCATTTTGTTTAAAAAGTGGTGTTCTTTTACTGCTTTTTGCTTTCAAAAACTGGTGTATTTTGGGTTGAAGCACACACACACACACACACACACACACACACACAGATGCAGTATGGAGAGCATGCACTCGAGTGCTGAGCTGAGCAGATCTGACTTCTCTCGACAGATCAATAGCCCACTGTGCTGTACACCTCTCTGGTTTTAATCTATTACTGACACTGCTGACTGACATCAAACACTTTAAACTAATGTCTATTGATAACACTGAGAGGCAGAGGGAGAGGAAAAATAAATACAGTAAGAAAGAAGAGAGTCTGTTGGAGCCTCGGGGAACAGTGAGGAAATAAAAGCAGTGCTGGATTTGTGGAGGAGAAAATAAATAAAAAACAAAGGCAGAGAAGATTTCAGCCACTAAACAGAAGGGAAAGTGAAGTTTAAATATAAACCAACAGAAATGGAAGAAACTGAGCCATACTGTGTATTTGTATGGAGGGAAAGACAATAGAGAAGAAATAATAAGAGAGCGATGAAAGGTGAAAGAGAAAAAGAAGAGGGGGAAAAGCAGATTGACAGCATTCATTAATGGAAACTGAAGAAAAGAGGAGCATGTGGTTGCATGTTTAATAACATCTTTGTGTTTTGCGTTTGACTTGTGTGTCAGCTGCAGTCTCCTGCCTCCTGCCCATCACTGGAGTCTGATCATCACAGCCTGGTGTTGTGAGGAGTCCACATGTGGCCTGAAAACGTCAGTTACTCTCCCACAGCTGGATTCGTTCTAAATCTGTACTCTTGTTACTTTCCTCTCACTCCCTCCCCTCTGTCTCTTTTGCATAGCTAATGAGCACTGTGGCTGGCTGGCTGGCTGGCACCCAGACACAGGAAATAAAGTTTTACTCCAAAATTCAAAGGTCATTTTAAAATATGCTTTAAATCTGCTTTGGAAATAGATCCTAAATTTTAAAAAATGAATCCCACAGATGTTTCTTTAACTTGACAGTGTCCCTGAACTACAATAAACACAAAAGCATATTTAAAAGACCAGATAAAACAGTAAAAATATGCTAGGAAAAACAAAATACATGTAGTTTACCACTGCAGTGTACAAACATTCACAGAAAAAACACTTTACTCTAAAAAAATTGTTTAAAATCTACACAACCAACACACAGCATGTGACAAAAGGTCACTTTGCCTCCTGTGAATAAAGATGCTACCCCTGAATTTGATGCATCTGCAGATAAATATGACATGTAAAACACGACCACAGGCATTAACACAGAAGCTGCTGAGCCGCTGACAGTTTTGCAGATGTATCAGATCTTGCTGAATGTATAGAAATACTTCAGATATCCCTTATGAAGTGCACTATTGAGATGAATCCAGGTAGAAACCTTTAAAACCTCCTTGTTTTTTATACCCAACTGGTACTCAGCTCAATATGTGAGGATAAAAGAGGCTGTGAGGATTAACTGTAAGTCAGTGGAGTTGTGAGTTTTGCCACAAGCCAGTTCAACATCTAGAAGATGTATTCAAAGTAACAAACACTGAGTCTTTATCTGTAAGTAGTGGAGCTCTAATAATTACATCAGCAATCACCTCAAAGAATTAATACAGTGTTCTCCTAGCTGTCAATCATTGTCTTTGATAGTGATCATAATAAATGCTCCTTGTATTTCTGCACCAAAGTGCCAGGTATCTCAAACAAAAAGTACTAAAGCATCATGCTAATCCTGTGTACCTGTGCAGATCTTATATGACCTTGTTTTCTGTTTACAGGCTGTTTAGTCAGAAATACCCTGTTTGAAGTATTTATATAAACTCTTGAGTTTCTCTTTGTTTCTCAGGTTCTCCATCTTCTGTTTGAAGTTATTGTATCTTGGTTTTTTATTGTCTGTGTCATAAGATTCCCTATTCTTCTTTGTCGTATCCAGCTTGTCTGATAATTAATTAGAAGACTTGGTAGCTGAATAGTTAAAACACTGTCTGCATGACTGCAAATGTTGCTTTGTAAATATCAGCCATTAACCTCGGCTGCATGACAAACCGCTCGATTTCCCCACTGACTGTCTGCTTCATGATCTATCACCATTCAGCAAAGGCAAAACTGGACAAAAATAATAACAATTAAAAAAACATCTTGAGCATCCGTGTTTCTGCGCTTTCTGAGCACTTTTTAGGATTATTTTTTAAATGCTTTATTTAAACCCAGATGCAGACCTAGGAACTGTAACCCCAAAAAAGATGGTCTAGGATTTGTTCCATGTGGTCACAACAAAATCGAAATCTCCCAAAAAGAGAAACTTGTGTAAAAAAAACAAATATTTGATGAAATTCTTAACTAATATTATAACAGGGATTCAAGATGAGTAATCGCCATGGTGATGAACATCCAAAGGATACACAACTTGACTTCAGCTCAGATTGAACTAGTCTGACAGCAAAGCATTAAGGTTTTAGGAAACGTGGACTATTGAACTCTGATTCAGATAAAAAAAAAAGGAGTAAGAAAACACATAAATGAAGGACAGTAAGTGGAGGAAAAGCATCCTGATGTAATGACATCGTTTCACATTACTGCTGAATTTTAAATCTTAAAGGATACCAAAGACGTGCACTGGGCCTCTTTTTTTTTTAAACTATCAGGTGGGTGATAGAGATAATAAATAGCTGCTAAAATGAGGCGACCTTGTGTGACTGCGGCATTAGGAACCATCCCAACGGGGAGAAAAGATGTGAGACACAGACCCTTCTCCCAAATTATGCCTGGAATAGTTTCCAAAGTCCTTTGATTTGTCCGTCCTCCCCTCCACTTAACACGCACACACACACATACACGACTGTTTCCTAAACTGCCACTTTAATTGGTCCTGAGCCACAGCGAGAAGGAGGGCTGACATGACACTTCGGCTAATGATACAGTCTGTCCTGTTGAGTGGGGATGGACACACACCCACACACACTAATGAGGAACACGGATCCTGCCTAAACTCAGAAACTCAAAGAGGATCAAAGCAGTAAAATTTCTCTCAAATGGGAGTTTGCTTTATTCTCGCTAATAAAGTTCCATTTGAAAGATACGTGTGTCAGTGTATACTCCTTTTTAAGCATGCAACAGCACTGCAGAGGACTTCCTTATTCATTTCAATGAGACACCTCACAGTGGGGGGGTGGTGGACCAAAAAACAGAGTCACAAGACGGTGATTCTGGCTCAGTTTTTGCAGCATCATCCAGCAACACACTGCATTACCAATTCAAAATATTACCAGCAGGCTCATGTAACACACTGGATGTCGTGTTTCTTTCACATTTTAATTTGGTACAATTTCTTAACCACACAGCTTCCAGTCGGGGTAAAAAATAAAGATGCTGTGATGAACTTTCTGCCTCAGAGGGATTTTTAAACCACAGTGTTATTATAAACCACTGCTTTTAATTATTCATAGTTGATAAAACTATTCCATTCGAAAATATGCATGTTTATTTTCAAATGTTATAGATGAGTAACACTATTTAATGTTCGATTACAGAGCAATAGACTGAGTAAGTGATTAGCTTAGCTTAGCATAAAGACTAAAAGCAAAGGAAAACAGCTTATCTAAACAACTGTCTTGATCTTGATCCTAAACCTGTGACAGTTTATCCATCAACCCGGTACTTCACGCACAGTGTCTCCAGGTTTTCCTTGAAGCTAATCAGGACCATCATTTTTTATTCTCTTCCATCTTCTCTGGTCTTTCCCGAATCTGTACCAAGGGGTTTCCACCCCATTGGAGACATGTTGAGAGGCTGATGAATGGACACACCCCACTGTGTCCCGTCTGGTCCGGTCCGTTCAACACCACCGACGGCCAGAAACACTGAGAATACGGTGATCAATCATCAGATATTTCTCCCCTTCATATGCATGCAGTCATTCATTTCCTTTTTCTCCATTAAATTTTTGCGGCTTCATTGCTTTCTGAGCTTCTCATTCCTTCCCTCTAGAGTATCATTCATCACCTTTCTACTTCTTCTTCCATTCTGGCTTTCATTCTTCTCTTTCTTATCTTTTCTCTCCTCCACCATTCAGTCTGAGCTCAGTCACTCTTCTTACATGACTCACATCCTGCCAGTTGCATTTTGCTCCACTCAACAGAGTTTGTACTCAAATTATTCCTGTCACTTTTGTGTGTAATACTGAGTGCAAACTGTGAATGCCTCACAGGGAACACTGTCTGAAAATGTGCAGCAATATCCGCATTTTTTAAAAAGTTATCACACATCATTCCTCTGTACGACGGCCGGCATAACTCAGCCTTTAGGCACTGAGATCACTTTGTTAAGGTCAGGAAAGGATTTTAAAAAACAACCAGTGACTTAAAACATGACGCTGTTCCTTTATTTTTATAACATGTAGCCAAAACTAAAACCTTTAAATAAAAAAAGTTGCTCAAAGCTCAACATTTGCTTCAGGATGCAGGAAGTTTACCTCCTGTTTCTCCACCGTCCCTGCAATTCGAGGATGATTCATAAATGTCACATTTCCAACACTAGAAAAACAGTTGCAGGCTTTAAAACATAGCTTTTGTGGTTAAAAAGAGAAATGTTTTGTCCCTTTGTATGGTATTTCGTGATGGAACATTATAAAGTTTTTACTTCAGTCCTGGTTGAAAGCATCTGCACTCGAGCACTGAACTAATTCTTATTTTTCCAGCTTCTTGACTCGACCTCATGAATGTACGTAGACAAAAGAAAAAAAGAGCAGTCTCTTTTTTTAAGCCTCCCAGGAACTGCAGTTATTTTCTGAATAAAGGCTGTCAAACACACATATAAAAAATGCAAAAAAAAAACTCCGGTGGTGAAAATTATGACGCAAGAAGAAAATTAGCTTCAAACTCAGGGTGAACTCATGAAAAAGAAAATTCAAGGGAGGGACAGCAACATCATACAATATCATTTTTTTTTTCCTCTTCAATTCTTTCCATTACTCCCAGAAAAGAGCAAACAATAGGTGTGTGTGTGTGCATGAGTGTGTGTGTGTGTGTGTGTCACACTGTGGCGAGGGCTTGCCAGTTCCTTGTCCCGACACTTTGGTTTATTCTTGGATATTGGACTGCTGGAAGGCCCAGGAACCTGGGGGGAGGGCGGACACGCATGCATGCACATGCACACGCACACACATACGCAGACATGGAAAACAAGCACACACACACACACACACACTAACAAACAAGACGAGCACACACACTCACACTTACACTTACATAAAGGGTCCAGTGCTGTCTGTTGGATCTCTGTCTCTTGTTGCGACAGAACTGCCTCAACCAACCCTCAGCTCTCTTAACCCAAGGTCACCTTTAACACACACACACACACACACACACACACACACACACATACACACATGCACATAGAGCATGTTAAGGCCAAGAAATCAGCTTTTTTTTGTTTCCTATTTTTAACTATATTCATGATTCTGTTCCATTGTTTCATCAGTGCTTCTCTTTTTTAGCTCAGCTTGTTATATTTTAAAATCTATATAATTTTTTTTCTTTATTTGGCGAGTGTCTGCATGTCTTTATGTGGCCAAGACATCCTTGTATTCTGGCACAAAGGCAGATTTAAGGCACAAAACAGGACCCATTTTAATTTGGCAAGTAAAACACAACTCAATTCAATTTCCACTGCTCTTTTAGTGGCTGAAAAATAATTCTTTGTGTTGTTCAGGCTGACAATTATTAGCCCTTATCCTTCTGCCAAAGTGACAGCAGTGACAAAATGGGACATGAGACAAACTTATAAGGGTTTTATGGGAAAACACAAACACCCGTGTGTAAAATCAGTGGACATTCATTAACATCTTCGACCCTCCATGTGAGTTTGGAATCAGGTGGATTTTGTTTTCTTGATCAGTCCAATCAGTATGATTTGAGGAATAAGATCTCATTTGCAGTTAGTGTACCTGTTCATCCCAAAGGTGCATGGTGTGTTTGAGGTCAGGGTTCAGTCAAGATTATCCATATCAACCCAGTATACCAAAGATCTACAGCCATTTTTAGATGATTCTGCAGCTCAAAATTTACATCCATGCTAAGGTTCAGTGTCAGTGCAATGTTAGGGTTTGTTAAGTCACAGATTACTGTTTCTAGTTACAGTTACTCCTGTGGGCTCTCATTTATGGATTTTGCATGTGAACATGGGGCATTGTCATGTTGCATCAGGAAAGGGATTTCCCAAAACATTTAAACCATGATAGTTATATTCCATTTAATTCTGCAGCACTTAAATGTCTCTTAGCAAGAACAAAAGCAGCCAGATTAAACCAAGTTCACAAACAGAAAGCAGACAGCTGTGCCGTACGTTTAGCTGCAAAGTGTAGAACCTTGTTATAGGAGATATTGTTTGCATTCTGCCTCCTTATGGTTACCCAAATGTCGGTCTCCCTCTCCTCTCACTTTCCTCTCGTTGCCTCTGGTGTGATCAGCCATAAGTAGTGTGATTAGAAAGAATAGGAAGGGCAGTGAATATGACAGAAAGATGGAGAGGGTCAGAGTGATGGAGACAGAGGGAGAAAAGGGAAGTTGGGGAATGAGTGAAGCCCATGACAGTGGGTCTAAGTACAGATTTATGTTAGCCAGAACGAATTACAGTCAAACAGCAGATGAACAAAACGCCGGCGAGAGAGAGAGAGAGAGAGAGAGAGAGAGAGCTGGAACAAAGCCATGCATTATTCATTGGATTTCTCACAGCCTTCACACTCTTCTCTTCCCTTCCAACTCTTTTTCTGATTTGTCTCCTTTCTTTCCTTTCCTCACTCATTTTTCTTTCCTTTACCTCCCCTGTTTTTCTGCCCTTTTGTTTATTCTCAGATCGTATCTCTCTTCATCTTCATTTTCCTTGATGCGAAGCACTTTTCATGTCTCTGCAACCTTGTCCAGGCACACACAACCACACACACACACACACACAAACACACAACCACACACACACATATGCCTGTGTCAGACAGTCCTGAGGGATACTTAGTATGCAGCCATGATACAGATATCCCACAGCCTCCCAAACAGCAAATATCAAAGAGCTGACACACACACTACATCCTGGACATATGAGGACATTCCATCTACTCAATAATTTAATAGCTACGTATAACAGGAACATCTTTTACCCCGAAGAAAACCTTAATTCTGCTCTTTGAAAATGAGACATTTTCAGAAGATGTTTCAAAGGCAGCAGCTCTGATGTCAGTGCTTCTGCTGGCTGTTCGGTTTCTGCGAAGACAAAAAAAAAAAGACTAGAAAAGAATTTAAAACGCGAATCACTCACACAACCTACGTCTGGGCAACCTGAGGCTCTGTCTGAGTTCCCTGAACGCAGCATGAGCAGCGACAGGGTTCGTTACATGGCCGCAGACAGCAGGAGCGTCATAGGGTGGGTGACATCATCGCACAGTCATCAGGGTGAGACAGGGTGCGAGCCTCCGGGCCGGGATTGCATAAGACACTTCATATGAAGGTAACTGTGTTTTAGTTCAGAGCACTGCACAGTGATGATGCACGGAGCAGGTGCAAGCTATAACTTTTGTTAGGAAGCATTTCAAGGCGCATCACCTCATCAGCAACAGCACCTGAGAACTGTTTTCATTTTTCCAACTGATACATCAAATTAAAAATCTCTGCACGGTCCAGCAGATAGTAAGAGGGGGAAGCGACAAATTAGTGTGTTTCAAACACAATATGTCGGCTAATTGCTAAATTTGTGTGTCTGTTTCGTGCTTGGCAGGCATTTGTGGATTTGAAACAGCTTAAGATGTGCCAGATGCTGCAGAAAACAGGTTTTATGACAGCAACGCTAAACTGTATGATGAGAAGGGTGGATAAAGGAGAGAGCATCACAGTGTCCAACTCCTTTACATATTTGCAATTTAATTTATATGCTGACTTTTTAAAGCTGCACTAGTCTGTTTTCTTAAATCTATCGATGTGTGTGGATAAAATTAAAGCCACATAAGTGTAGGAGGAGCTTCTTTTGCTTGGTTTTGTTTGGTTTGCCTGCATGAAGATGGCTGGATGAGATTGATAAAGTGATTGCGATGATGGAAACCTGCTGGTTTTGTATTGACTACAGGACGTGTGGTCACATGTGTGATGATCACATCAGGGCTCGGTGTCAGGGAGTGTGTGGACTTTCTACTCTCTGTCAAAGTAAAGAGCTTTTTACATGTTGAAAACTTCCTGATTAAAAAAAAGATCATTAACTAAAATAAACTATGAGTAAATAAAAATGGCATGATCATTATTTTTTTTCCCAATTTAACCGTTTGAACAGGTGACTTACCACCTAAACACACACCTCACTGTGTTGCCTGGTTAAGTAAGATTTTCTTCCCTTAGTCGAATTCCTTGTGTCAACCTGCCTCTTCAAATAATAGATTTTAAAATTTGTTCTTGTGCAGATTAAACCCTTCCTGTCCTCTCAGCTGCTCTGCTGTGATCTGTCTTGGCATTTCTCTGCAGGCGTTCACAAGGCCAGCTGTCACTGACAAACCGGGGCCCTTCAGCAACAATATCCAGAGGAGACGAGACACCAAAAGAAGGCTGTTTCCACTCTCCTCTTCCTCCCAGTGTGCACAGGCATTCTCTCTGTGTGTCTCCTCTCAAGGTCACTGGGTGCTCGTGTTATGTAGTTCTGTTGTTTTCTCCAGTCAGAACATATTGAACACACTGTATTCTTATGATACCTTATAGTGTTATTGGCAGTCAGCGTGAAAAGAGTCTGAATCTCAAATATTTGTTGTCTTTTTTTCAGTTTTGAGTTACTTTTGTCTGTGTCGCATCCTTGTTTTATTGTCTTATTGTTGCCCTGATTCAAACGTGAGAATTTCCAGTAAACATCGAAAACAGCTTCTCTGTCAGCAAATACACAGTAAATCCTGAAATAATCTTTTATCTTTTGGCTACTTGTTCCTTGAAAATCCTCTTTTTCGGGCGACTGCGGTGATGAGTGACATGGTGAGGCCGGGAGTTCATCACTGCTCCCTCATCAACAGCACTGTATCACTGGATCAGCTTCTGGACTGTCTAATCTGTTTTGGCACAACAAAGCTGATTAGATCACTTTCAAAGTGCTAAACCAGCTTATTTTGTACCCCAGGCAGACTGTTTCACCGATGAAAGTACTGCCTGAGGCGAGTCTAAACACTCCTCTTGTTCTTGCTTGAAGAAATTAGTGCAGATAGAAAGATATAATAACAGACATTTATCTTCCTTTCGTAGGAATCAAGCTGAGGTGAGGACCTCTGTGATGTGGCAAAGAAGTTTTTCTACAAAGAGTCCTGTCTTTAGCATCTCTGCTTTATCTTTAAGCTTTAGATTTGAATACATTTTGCTTATTCCCTTATAACTCATTGTAATTATAGGCTTAATAGACAAAGCCCAGACAATATTTAGACTCTGTGACACAAGCAATAAAATGAGCTCATGCAGATGATTAAAAGTTCTGTCTTCTCAGTGACGTCCCCATTCATACTGACTAATGTGGTTTTAAATAACACAAGCTGAATTATATGCACATTTAACTTCAATATCAAACTGATTTTACAATGATCTGATGACACTATATGCAGAAAATATATGCAATGTTAGCCTATCATTGCTTATAATTTTCTTTTTAACACTAATGTCATTAGGATCAGTGCAACATAAACATATCTAATTTTTATCAGAACTAGAGGCGCTTCATTTGTGTTGTCAGGATGTCTGCCTGCGCTGCTCTTGCCGAGACTGTGTGCGGTGATTCCAACCAACTTCAACACAATAAGACAACTGTAGGCGGCAAAAATAATTAATCCTGCAGACAACAAACACAACTAAATAAAAATAACTATTGCAAATAGTCAATAAAACTCACAACACCTACTTGTACGCACAGATGACTCTGCATTCACAGATAGTTCTACACAAATAAAGTAGCTTAAAACACAAATTTACATGTAAAGAGTCCCTAGATTAATTTATTTTTGAATGTGAAGCTTTTCGGAGGGTGAAAGGGAAAGAAAAAGAAGTTTTATTTTGGTTTACTAAAGCACAGTGGTGCTTTGAGCTAATCTCTACCCTCAGCATGCTAAAACCATCCACGTGACGATTCTGTTCAGAAGTTAAAGTTTTCAAGCTCAGCCTCTTGGTTCTAAAACAAAGTACGTTTAAGACTGATGTGAATTAATATTCAGTTTTGCAAATATTTGTTTATAAACTGAGATGTACCACATTTCATGGTAACTGATGATAATTCATCCAAACTGCAAATGCTGGCCTGAAAAATTAGTTAGACAAAATGTAATAAAGGTTATTAGGTTTCATTTTCTGAGGACATTAAATATCTGCATCAAATATTGTTAAACCCTTATATTTGCTGGGAGCAAAAGAGGAAGACAGGTAACTCTGTTGTACAGTTTCAGGACCTGCATCTGGAAGAGGTCTGGATGGATGGATGGATGGATG
>JAPZDY010000003.1:19515505-19533011 GCA_029783645.1 Ctenochaetus hawaiiensis
GGGGCGGGGTCAAAAGTTCAGGGGGGTCATAAAACTGTCACTTTGACTTTGACGAAAGGGTGCCTCTATACTCTCTCTTGCATTAAAAATAAAGACTCATGTATATAGAAATCCCAAAATACATGAGTGAATCCTTTCTAAACAAACTCATTAAAATACACCAATTTATTGTCTTCCTCTGTTTTTAGCTCGTCATGTCATCATGATGTCCAGCTGATCAGGTCCAGGCTCTTTGGATGGACGAGCCACTCGCTCTCTGCTGCCACCTGTTGAGTGGTGGTGTGATTAACTCTTTGCCCATTTGGCAATGAAAACTGTGCTCAGCAAACTCCCCTCCTCTCTTGCATTAAAAAAAACGAACTAAAGGAAATTAAGTTAATTAAAAACTTAACCAAAAAAATAAAATATATATTCAGTTTGTTCTTGTTGAAGTATAAAGCCCACTTAACAGATCCATTAACCAGGTATGCAGAGGTGATAAAGCCAGCAGTGTTTTAACATTTTTTTTAATAATGCTTTTTTTTTTTTCCAGGCTGTTTTACCGTCTTAAAGGCTGCCAGGCTCTGTGCCGGCCTGGCTGGCTGCTTGTTTCAATGTCTAGCTGTTCGCTTCTCTGGCTGCTGACTGACAACTGCCTGGCAGACTCGTTTACAATCTACCTGCCAATTTCTTCTTCTTGCCTGTCTGCCTACCAACCATCTGTCCTCCCCACTACTTTCTATTGAGAGAAAAATAAGAAATAGTACAAGTAAACATACCAGTCTGTAATGCAGCCTTCTCTGCGCAGATCAATAATGAATAACTCACTTTAGTTTTACCTGTAGCGCGCAGCTGTTCATCCTCCCACATTATGTCACTGCACTATTGGCTTTGTATCGAATGCCAGGCAAAAATAGATGATGTGCACAGCTAATAATGATAAACAGTTTGTGCCTCTTCTCAATGTTGAGAGTTTTTAGATTTTAGAGTGAAAGATCTGCGTCACTAACAAGCCAGAAATGTCATTTTTTACTATTAAATTCTGAGTTCTTTGGATGAGAAGAGAGCAAAGTGGATTATGGGAGCAGGCAGATTTAATATGGTGCAGACAACTGACTCTCCTCTGCAGAGAAATGACAGCACTGGTGTTCATTTTGTTGAAATAGCCTTTGGCAAAAAAAAAAAAAAAAAAAACTGTTTTAGTCTCATTACCAAAAGCAGAAAGAAGTGCATTGTTAAACTGGTGCAATCAGGTTTGGATTTCAAGGTGGCAGAGATGTTTACAAAGTGTTTGACTTGGGACAGCCTTTCTTTAAGGCAGCAGCCCAGAAGAAAAGAAAAGATATTGACTTTAATGCCGACTTTGTCTGTTTTTTAATGCACAAACAACTTGTTTAAAAAACTGGTATAAAGACTTTGTAGGTTTAGAAAGGCAAATCTTTTTAGATCGTTTAGTTTCAAGGCAATATTCTGGAAATTAAAATTTAGAAAGATGTTACTAAGCTGCTCCAAAGCTCTTGTTTTTCTAATTTCTCCTCCTACTTACTCTATAATCTTATTTTGTTTGTTTGGGGTAAATTTACATTCCAATTTTTACATTCTCTATAACATTTCCTGAATTTTTGAGTTCAGTTTTAAGTCCATTTATTCCTGATACCAGCATGTCAGCTCATCTCCTCCTCTGCCTCTCTTGTGAGCGACAGGCTTATCATTAAGAGTAATTGCTGCTCTCCTTATGACCCAAAACCAAATCTTTTCACCAGCCTGACTCATCTGATATCATCCTTCTTGTACTGTAATGACATTTAGGACTTTGTCACCAAGAGGCTCCGCCCAGCAAATTAACTGGCCATCGTGTTAATCCTCTGAAGATTAAAAAGGCTAATCGTGCACAGGAAATGGTGCAATAGTCAAATTGTGATAAGATACAGAGAGAGAGATTAATAACAACATCCATTAATCAGCGGAAGGTTGGTCACGGATGAATAATTTCCTTTAAATCCAGGGAAGCTTGGCTGAGAATAAATAAAAAATTAAAGAAATCTTGGATTGTGCAGTGCTCACAGATGGCTTAAATGAGTGTGTGCTTGTGTGTGTGTGTGTGAGAGAGAGAAAGAAATACTTTTATTAATGAGTCTTCCCATGTGCACTGAAGCTGCTAAGCGCTGCGGTGAGTTGATGTTGCTTCTCGTGTTGAAGGAGAAGTGACAAAAACGCCACAACAAGCCACCTGAATGTTGAATGAGTGTGCGTTCCACGACAAATCATGTGCAACTGATGCATGCAGAAACACACAACTTGCAGAAACACAACACACAACATGGCTGAAACAAGACAACTAGACACAAGTGAAGGTATAAATACTGATCAGTGCACACATGCACATAAAAGCACACATTCACACACGCACTCACACACAAACACACACACACACACACACTCACATACATAAACTGTGCACAGTCACTTTGCAAATGAATTCCTGTTATTTTGATTGGTTTGTGCTTGACTTTCTTTCATTTAAGCATTTGTGTCAATCATGCATGTTACTGACATGATTTGTGTGCAAATAACAGATTATTGAGTTTGGATAAAGCCACAAGGTCTCACTTGCATCAGTTATCACCCTTTTAATTCACGCTGAGGATCATTGGCTCATTGATGCACAATCTGCTCTGCTACCAGCCGACCAGTAACATCGTATCTTACTCACACACACACACGCAGGGGGAGCTGTCATTAACACAACCACTCAGATTTTTTACAGGATTTATCCTGCTGTCAGTTTTTCAGTCACTAACTTCTCACATTGTTACTGTAGACCTTTTTCACATAAAACATTATTATCTGCATCACTTTCAGGCTCACCTTTCCTGGCTCACAGTCACACTTTAATGGCCATTGTTAATAATATCAGTAACACCTGTGCTTTTCCTGTGAAAAGGGTCTTTTTCTTTAGTTTCCGGCCTTTAGCGAGTGATGACCTGTTTCCCCAGTCCACCTGCACACCTGCTTCCCAATCACTCATCAGCTTGTTGGTATATATACCAGCCACTTCACCTCAGTTTACTGCCAGATTTCTTGTTGTTTGTTCTCCTTTCTGTCTTGTCTTAGACTTATATCCTCACTAACCCAGCCTGCACTTTACCTGCCTTATGTTTGAGTCTGTTAACTCTCAGTTGATCACCTGCAACTTTGAAATTTTACCTCAGCCTTTATAATGTGAAAGTTTTTGTTGTCACTTACTATTAAACAGAATTATATATGTGCAGCATATGGAAAATGGATTTTTTAAAAATAGCTCAAACACTGCAAAAAAGAAATGAATAGTAAAAGTGGCAGGAATAAATAAGAAGTTCCCCTCTGGAAGGACCTACAGTGAAGTAAATATTTGTATAAAGTCTGGTTTCAGTAAAACTCTGAAAGCAGCTGCAAAAAAAAGCCTTTTTGATTCAAACAAAAAAGAAATATGTAAACAACCAATTTGAGTCTTTTGCCCCGAGCTTGAACTTCAAGTTCTACAACAAATTCTATTTCTGCCATTTGCTCACCTTTATTGTAAGAAAGAGGGTTGAGAAATAGAGAATATTATTGTGTAGCTGATCTTCTTCAGCTGTTTCCACTGGGACGTGGAAGGAGAGGAAACAAAGGGATGCTGCAAAAGAGCATGAAGGAGGAGAGGCTGAGGGGAGAGAGATCAGCCCTTTATAATGATCTTTACCAACTCTATGGGAACTCCAGGGGAAAAAAAGACAGACAGAAGGAAAGATGGAAGAAAAATGAGATAAGAGAGCATCTGTAAACATGCTGAAACCTGAGAGATGGAAAAACCTTCCGGGATTTCCGGTCTGTAACCATGAAAAACAATTATTTCAATAACACAAGCACAACAGCTGGGCTAATCACTTCTCTCACTATGTGTGTGTTTATGTGTGTGTGTGTGTGTATGTTTGGGGATGTTTACATCCACATGTTCTGCCAGTTTCAGTATGTATTGCTTCAACTGCCTCATTTTTTATGCATGCAATTTCAGATGTCAGTTTGTGTATAAACCTGTTTATTTACCTTTTTTTTTTGTCCCCTGTGTTGTTGTTATGTACCCAACACATCTGTGTGCATCCAGGTGTGTCTCTTTGCTGATGGAAAAGCCTTGTTTGTCCATATTATGTTTTGTATAGCATGAATATGCATGCGGCGAGGTTGTTGTCCATCTGTGTTCATTTGTGCGTGTCAGTATTTGTTCAGACTCTATGGTTTGCTCGTATGCTTTACTGGAGTGATGAATGGGGTCCTCTTATGCGAAACACTTTTTTTTCTCTTTGCATGTGTCTTTTTATTGTCTTTACATGAGTGTATAAGTGTCGTTGAGTGTGTGGTGTTTGTGTGTGTGTGCAAATGACAAAAGAAAAAAACAATGGATGATGAATGAAATGAGCCACTTGTGTTTCAAACGTTTAATGGACATTGTGTGGATTTGATGGTTTTGTGACCAGCAAACTTTCTTACGAAAAATGCTCTTAAATGTCCCTGTTGGGGTTGAAGCTTAATTGGACTTAGCGTTTGATTTATTCCCTGACTTTTTTCTATCTTGCATGATTTTTCTTTCGTCACCTCGTTTTGTCGTCACATCTGGCAGAAGCACCACACCTCTGCCAGGTGAGACTTCGAACATGAATGTGACATCTTGAAAGTGACACCTTCCACCTGCCTGAGATAGATATTTTGTGAAACTGCAATCTCCACCATTTCTTTGCCACCATGAAAGCATGAAACAACCCCACCCAACCTTTTTTTTCCCTCACAGACCATTTTTTCTCAGGAGACTCTGTCTTCATTTCACTGCCATCTCTCCCTTTTTCTCCATTTGCATCGGATATGAGCTCGTGTCATTGACTGCTCGGCTCAGAGGTCACACAGACAAGTGGTGTGTAAACACAGACAGCACACACAACCTGAGCACAGTCGAGACACATGTCAGCAACAGAACAACCACAGGAAACATGCTCATGTGAAGAGAGAAACAGTTTCTTCTGCATTATTTTTTTCTCTCTGGGAAAATTGTCAATCTGATGGCTGATGTGCAATTTAACAAAACAGTATGAGGCAAAAACTCAGGCTTCAACTAAAAAATGACCAGATATGTTGTCTAGAATGTGTCAGAAGTTGGTACATTCAGCATCTCTGGACCCAAAATGCAAGTGTTTTTGATGCTTTTAGAACAGCTGCTGTCATTATGTGATTATGACGGTAAATAAATTAATACATTGCATACACAACATCCCACTATAGTGGATTTATATTATTAGGTACTATGATTTTACTGTTTTAATTTCATACCAGATAATTAACTTAAACGCCCATGTCCCGACCTGGGATGCCAAAACAAATTACATTTTCAAATTTATATGTTACCTTCCACTTCATTTCAATATCCAAGAGGCATCATTAAGGCAACCAAAAAACAATTACCGTAATTTCCGGACTATAAGCCACTACTTTTTTTCCGACACTTTGAACCCTGCGGCTTAAACTATGATGCAGCTAATTTATGGACAAAAAAAGTGTGTGACGAAATAATTCTGAGGCTGTTAAATTCCGACACTGAAGAAGACAACTTTAGTGGTTTTAGTTGATAAGTTTCGTGGATGCGGCTTATATTCAGGTGCAGCTTATAGTCCGAAAAGTACGGTAGAGACAGTTTGATGGGAGTGTTGTGATCTTGTTTTGTTGTGCAGGTAAAACCACCTAGAACTAAGAAACAAGTGACATGTGGCTTTTCAAATCTGGATCAGAAATATTCCCATCAGTGATCTTTAACAAACCCTCTATGTGAGATAAAGTTGTGATTAACTCGACAAAGGTGGCAGTCTGTCCGAAAAGGAAGTGGGCTGGAGCAAATATACTATGTTCAGATTGGTCCATTTCAACAGTTATCTATAGACATCTCAAAGTGAAAAGATATTACAGCATTTCACTTGATCAAAACTTCTGCTTAAAACTGAGCTCACAGCTCTATGAGGCTCATTAGAAATATCATGAAAAAATAAAATGCTGGACACAAAATATAATAATGACTGTTGAATGTTTTCAATGTGCTTATAATCAAAGCAGGAAACCAGGTGAGAGGAGGACAGAAGCAGCAGAGAATTTCTAATCAGAAACAACACAGGAATTCCTGTTAGATGGAGGGGAGACACACACACACACACACACTCAAAAGAAACACATTCATGCTGAGAAACAATTATATATCTTTAGATATTAAAGAGTGGTTGCTCTTCATAATTCACACTGAGGTGATTATTAGCACTGCGAAAGTTTGAAAACTCATCTTTGACTTCTGAAAGAGATTGATCCTCTTTTTTTTAAATTTACTTCAAATCATTTCAATTGAATATTTATGAACATAAAAACTGTCATAACAAATTCTTACTGCACCGTGCAACCGCTCTGCTTCCTTTTTATATCCTCATCTCTTTCACCATTTGTTACAAAGGGGTGTCTGCATTTGACAGACACAGCTGGAAGTGAAGTTTGACACACACAAACACACACACAAACACACACACCAACTAATTTATGTCCCTCCATGCTACCCATGGTCAACACTGCAGGGATCCCACTGACAGCTCCGTGATTTTGTGCATAGAATAACTTTCAAATGAGCCAAACAGGAGCATTTTATCACGACAAAAACAAACACTGTTAGCTGAAATATATGCTGATTTGCTTAAATCAGTGTTTTTAAATTTTTAAATTTTACGTCTGATTTTAGCTCTTAATATGCATGAATCTTACTGCACATGCGCATGTTTCTGCTAGCTTCCATCTGTCTGTATGGACCTTCTCATGCTGCAGGTTCCTCCACCTCCACACCTTTGTATCTTAATGTTGTCCATGATGAGAACATGCACGTGTTCATTCATGTGTGCAAGGTCAGTCTGACCGAAGACTATTAATTAAGAAAGCTACTGCAGCCAAGGTCTGTTTGGCAATTAATATTGGATTATCTGACTCAGAGGAGGAGCCTGATGCTCCCTGCAGACAATAAACCAAACAGACAAACAAACAACAAATCCATCAGCGTGTTTCCTAAAATCTTCCTCCTTCTGAACAGTTTTTGGTTTATTTCTTATACTTTTTATAGTTTCTGTATGTGACTTTAATTTTGCCATCTTTGTGACAATATATGCCACCAGCTGATCATGGATTGTAGTGTAAAAGTGTGCACAGATATATCAGGTATTACGGTAAAGCTCAAAATGACTCTCAGAAGACTAATAGCACAGGAACACGCACACACACACAGGTCTTTGACAGCCACTGCAGGCGAAGCCTTTAGCACTGAGGGCTGGTGACAGTTTTGCCCGATGCAAGCCAAGTCTCCTTTACATCTGTTCTCTCTCACACACACACACACACACACATATGCACACACACACACACGAGGGGTGATTAGGGACAGTGACAGGGTGCAAGCAAAGCCCTTTCTCCTTTTTCCTTCATCTTTCTCTCCTACCATTGCCTCCCTCTGTACACCGTCACCCCGAGGTGCTCAGGACCAGTGACAGGGGCCCCTGAGGGCCAATAGCCTGTCTGGTGGTGACAACTGACCGATGACAGTCTGTCCCAAAGGCACCGACCCACTCAAAGACACAGCAAACCCATATGTTTCACCTCCTTCCTCACACTGTCATCCTCCTCTTCCTTTTCTCTGCCTTTGCCTCTCTCTTTTTCTCTCTCTTCGCCTGCTTCTTTCCTCTTTTTCTGACAAACTGCTGACCCAGGCAGTTCCTCTGGAGTTGGCTGTCCCAGTCATCCCTCAGCTCCTCTTTAAGCTGAGGGCTGGCAGCTAACACCGAGGAGCTACAGCTCTGACTGCCCCCGACGCTCTGGAGGTTTGGAAGGATGCAAGGCTTCTTTGTTGGTGGTTTGATGTGTTGAAGTCCAGCTGGAAGGTTGGAGGACTGAATCATTATGATTTTGAAACTTTCTCAACCTAAAACCCAGTTAGTCAGCTGCTAAAATCACAATAACTAAAATAAAAAAGTAACAACTGCTTGTGTAAAACAACTAAATCACTGCTGAAAAAAGTGGGCTAAACTGAGCTGGATTCCAATTAGAATAAACAAATTCCAAATTGTAGATTGAGTCATCTAATAAATTTGCAGTTATGAGCAATATTCACACAGGCTTCTACTAATAGACTCTCTGAGTAATACACTCCTCCAATAGCATGAACATATTTGCTCTCATAAATTTGTATTTGCGCAGGCTGCCAATCATCCTGCCTGCTGAACATGTGTGTCCAACGCAGCAAAAAAAGCAGCAAACCCACCGCCGTCCTTTCTTCTTCTTCAGTGACGGTCAATTCGCTCACTGATTTGTCTTCTTCTGAGGATGAAGTCGCCACTTCAAGAGGCTTGTTGACGCCTGTTAGGCCTCAATGTTTTGCAGTTTGCTGATCTTCATTCCTTAAACTTCAAATGCTGATGCATTAAAGATGAACAGAGTGGTGTTCAGCAGCCGCCACACTGTTTGGACGTCTGAATTCTTCCTTTCTTTCTTCAGACGTTAAAAGCAGTGGAACCTCTTCTTCTTCAGTGAACGGAAATCTGCCATCACAGGAAATCCCACAGCTGAAAAACCTGTGATGGAAAAAGACACAGAACTGTAAAATAAAACCACACTGCACACATACGACAGCTTCTTTCCTCAATAAAAGTAAGAAAGTCTGGTTGAGCAGATCAGCAGCAATAAAACCTCAGCAGAATTCCGTCTCCTTTATTTAATGGGATGTAAATATTAAAAATCTGAGCAGTAAGCGACCTTCTGCTCTCTCCTCCTCTAAACCAACTCTCAGAATTGAATTATGAATAATTAATGTGTGGCTACTTTTAGACAGAGGCTGTCAAAACATCCACTGATGTCTTAAAATTCAATATGTACACACACTCAGAGTCAAAGACACACACACACACACACACACACACACACACACACACACACAAAAACTGCAGTGCCATTAAGAAATGTTGAGCAGCAGTTTCAAGCAACTTCATGTACAAGAGAATTACAGGTACTTACAGTATCAATAACAAAGAACTTACAAAGCTTTACGCCATACACACACACACACACACACACGAAGACTACACTTTTCTTCTCAGTTAATTAATTATAAAACTTTTTCAAAGGGATTCCTCTTTTGAAAGCACTTGACCTTTTGATTCATTTATTTCACTGCTGTTTCTTTATGTATTTATTTGCATAAAAGAGTTAAGTTTAATTTTGGAATGAAGAACTTCAGTTGAACTGAACTCAGATGCCAAATAATAATTTTATCTTGTTTGAAATTCAAATACGGTGAGATAGAAGCAAAGCTTTTGATGCTGGATACAAGTTTCATGTTGCAGACCTGTTTTCCAAATGTTCCCACATCCTGTCAGAATGACACCCTTCATCTACACGCCAACACAAAAAAGCTGCCATAAAAAGAAAAAAAAAGCACAACAGATCATAAAGAAATCTCGTGCGCTGATATTCAGAAAAAATGAAAGTTGGCAACATCGTCTCTGATGCTGGTTGGCTGCAAGAGGACTCAAGGGAGGATTTCACAGATGCGAATACATGTCATAAATGCAATTATTAGCATAATAATCTTTATCATATGAAAAAGGCATGCACTGACAGGGAGACTGTAATATTAGCATGTACGCTCTGCTTTCCAAATCCCTTGCTGCGTCTCGTCAGCTGAAGGCAGTGATAATAAAAGGATCTGATCTGATTTGAAGACAAAGGCTGAGGCCACACTGAATGTCTCCACTTCTGCTTAATATTTGATTTTTTTTTTTTTCCAGGATGACTGTTCGTGTCTATTCTTGGATGTAAGTCAGATCTGATAGCAATATCAGCCGATGGCAAAACAGAGAAGGAGTGAGCGCAGAGGAGCGATGACAAAACACACCACCACTTCCACGTTTTTTACCACATTTTTGTTCAGATTTCGACTGAATTCAGGAGTTTCCACAAATATCGATGAATTGCTCCATTTCGTTTTTATTCACTTATACTTTTTCGGCCTGCCTGCCAGCAACGAATCAGTAAAAACTGCCAAACTGACAATTGGAGCTGACTGTTAAACCAACACACACCAAATCAGGTACGTAGGCTTGTTACGTGCCTTCCATCAGAATACATTCTTCCTACAAGTGTGGTTGTTTTCACAGGAGAAGTTTGTTTAAATCGCCCACTGGTCAAAAATACTCCTAACTTTGTGGGTGTACATTTATGAAATCTTTGCAAATTGAGACAGGCTTCAAAATGGAAATGAATGCAGTAACACCACACTGTTATCGTGTTGTTCCGTGTGCCTGCAGATCTCTTTGTTTGACATATTTCTTTCACCTTTAATGCAAGCCAGTGTAATCTATGTCCACTATGGCCTCATGCATTTTAAATTTCACATAAATGTCTGTTTATTCATCAGTCATTTGTGGCATTATTGTGCACAGGGGCAAAGGGAATGGGGCAGTTTATGGCGCAAGGTGTTTTTTTCACAGGTTGTTATTAAAAAAGAGAGATTTTCTCCATTAAACCAGGCTTCAGGCGGCTCCTTTTCTGGCTGACAACTTCCCCAGCCCTTGAAAAAAAATCCTTCCTCAGAGGATGCTGGCATGCAGAGATGTGAGAGACAACATTAGACAGGTGTGGGTGCTGTTTCTGGTTTCTGTTGATCCAATATTTTAGTGGATCTTCACAGGTTTGGCCCCCTTAAAGACCTCAGGTGGCAGAAAGAGAAGTTTTTCATCTTTAACTTTGGATTAATAAACCATCTTCTTGCATGCAAAATGATAAAAGAAGGTTCTACACATATCGAACCTGCATTGTTCGTGTATTTTGCTTATAATATAAAACATTTTTTAACATCATAAAGTAAGACACTGCTGCTCTTCAAAAATACAAAAGGACAGCAGTTGCATCACAAGCTCAGTCACTCGGGTGTTTACCCTAAATACCACCAAGGCCCTGAACAGTTCAAGCACAGAGAGAGCAAAAACTTCAGGATACAATGCTCTTTGCAAGGTTTAATCTTTTTCTTTACCTCCTTTCCGTAAGATTTCATGCTGGTGTTTCTGACCTCAGATTGAAAACCGCTGGCAGCTTAAGCCACAAGCTTGTGGGTGATGAGCTCCCTAAGTGCTCCTGCAGTCTGCCAGCTCAGTGCAGCATTGAGGAGGTCCGAGCCAACTGTAGCAGTTAGCTGAGCCTTTATTTATGAAAGAGGATTTGCTCTCCTCATGTTAAGTAGCTGGCAGAACAGCAGCCAAAGCAAATCACTAATACTTCCTTCCTCTTCCTTCCTCCCAGCGTCCCACTCTGTTTCAGGAACTTGAGACTAAAGAACAGCCCAGCAAGGTTTTTGGCTGCTGTCTATATATCCGCTTTACATTATAGACCACATCCATAATCTGACTCATACTGTTAGAGCAGTACAACAGAAACAAGCTGCAGTGCTGAAACTTTCCATCACCGCCTTGAGTTTTAATCTGACTCCTTCATCTTCTCCCTCAGTGGTTGCTAAGGTTTGCATCCAAAGTAAACTGGTAATCATAAACTCTCTTAAACTTGTCAGCACTTTTCAAACCTCTAAATCTAATTTCTTTTTCCCTGCTTTGTATTCACTGCCGTCTCTTTGTGTTTCTGCTTGTTCCTCTGCTTCTGTGTAAGGAAACAAAATGTTCTTGTTCTTCCTTATGAAAAAGGTTGTCAAACTCCTCAAGAACAAGCAGACTACCAAAAACATCTCCTGATGAGAATCTAGAAGTCATTATCTGTATAATGTAAATTTAACAGAATAATTTGTACCTGTATTCACACAGAAGACCAGAAGTGGCTTAATCCAGAAGTCCTGTTATTATGGTACATGTGCTTTTAACCTGCTTTGGCATCTTTGGCAAACCATCCAAATTCATTTTTCATTGGCATTTAATTATTATCATTAATTATCATGAACTGAGCAGACAACGCAGAGTGTGTTTAAACATCTGCTCCGGCCACTCACACACACACACACAGTTCAAAGCAGAGAGACCTGCACAGTTTTCACACACTGCAGTGCGTGCATGCACAGAGTGCTATGTTGCTAGGCATTGCAGTAGAGGTTTGATCACCTGACCGACTGAATGTCCTTCTGTGAGAGCATCACAAAGTGCTCAAGTCCTCAGTAGTCTGCTCTTAGTTCGATATCTTTGTTAAACCATCTCAGTCCACATTATTTCCTCCCCAGTTAGTGTTACAGCCTCAAAAAACCAGTCCGCTTAGCCTTTTCATCCCACTGCAGAGCTGCTCCTTGAGGCTTTAATGCATTTGAGGCTCTGCAGTCCTGATGTTGCAGAAACTGTCAAAAACAACAGCAAAGACTCCAGGAAAGGAATGTCTTCAAATTACCACTGAGCGACCCTTTAAAAAGCATTTCTGCAGCTAGCCAGAGCAGCCTGAACCTGTTCTTCACACACTTTGGCGTTTGATTTGTGTCATTTGTAATGACTGTACATTAAATCTGCCAATAATTAAGGAAGATGCACCTTTTTTTCCATTTATCCAGTATTATAACTCTGAAGAAAGAAAAGCTGAAGCACAAACATGTCAACACTGGTGCAGACTTTTTTATCCTGAAATGGGCAGAAGAAATATTCACTTCCATCCCATTTTTTGTGCTTTGCAGAATTAAGTTTTCAAAGAGAAGTGCATCCCATTTAGAAATATCATCTGAGAAGAACGTCTGCAAGATGGCAGCGTATCAGTTTATTCTCTCCTCAGAAATACTGTGGCTTGTATCGTGCACACTCTTGCTCCACTGATCATCGAGCTGCTCCGGTTTAAGAGCTTGGCTCAAGGGGGAGTCAATAGTAGTTATTGACTGCAGGGCCACTGTACGTTTACTCCACCCACTCAGCTTCTCCATACATGGTTCATGAAAACCGACGGCAAGAGAGTCGAAATAACAACCGTGAAATAAAGTGAACATTGTTGTCGTCACTGACCATTCACACATCTGACAACATGTACAACTAACACGCTTCATTGCTCTAAAAATGGCAGCTTTGTTGTGAATACTATCCTTTTCTAAGCAGGATTCATTTAAATATCTTGAAAGATTTTTACATGTATTCATTTTTAAAACTATTGTCATCAAGTTGTTCAAAGAAGTCGGGGTGAAAGTTGTGCTGTTGCTCAGAAATACAGATGAGTAACAATGATTTATTAATTTCTCCTCTTTGACCTGTTTCACTCCATAGACCGAGCCGCCAAGAAAGAGGTTGTGACCTCAGTTTGTGGCTGATGGACAGCACAGTTACCCAGATCCCCACGAGCATACAGAGGGTCACGAAACCATCAGTGAAAATCGTTAATTCTACAAAATAGCTTACACTACAATAACGGGACCATCCTCATGATGCATTCAATGCTGTTTGCAGTCCTATAACAGGTTTCTGCTAATAGATTCTGGTGAAGAAGTAACAAGAATAACGTATTCCTGTGTTTTTTCCTTCTTAAAAAGCTATGTATTTCTATCAATAAAAATTATTTGTCATAAAACAAAAGATGCTGGTAAATTTCAAAGGTAAAAGATTGGAAACATAGTGGACATATTTACAGCTTCTCTGCACTGAATGTACTGAAAAACCTTTCGAAACCTTTATGCATCCATATATTTATCATCTTCAAGTCTCATAGGTCCTATAAGAGCTGACCATACCCAAAGAAAGGTCATGACCTCAGACTGAGAGGCAGCCAGCTGTCTCTTGGCTATAAACACCTGTGGATGCTGTTCAAAATGTATGAATTCTCCTCTGGGTCCTTGTGCTGCCATGTTCATGCATTAACACATACACAGATAAAACAGTGACCTAAATCTGTTGTGTGTGTGTTGTGTTTATACAGAGAAAAATATATCTTTTTTTTTTCTCTTTTCTCACAGAGTATTTAATCCTACACACACATTACCGCTCAGGAACACAACAAACATTGGTTACATAACTGTGCACAGTGCGTTGGACTATTTCATGTTGGCTGATGTTGCCAATTGAAGACTTGAGGCATAGTTTTTAGGTGTAAGTTGATTTTTTTCCGAAAGCCTCGGTATAATGTAGGTGTGTGTGTGTGGGAACCAGATTTCATTTGTGCGACTTAATTTGTATTTTGACACCATAATTTGGGATGTATGGTCTTGTGGTATATTTCTTTGCCACAGTATTAAATCAACTCTCATTTGCCTCTTTGGACTCTTCCAGGCCTTTCTAATCTCTTTGAATGATGTGAATGGTGTAACCTGCAGATGAAACTGATGTAACACTGTTTGCTTTTGGCTCCAGGTTTGGCATTTCGTGGTGGCATTGGCTAAAAAATCCTACAACAATGCCAAACTTTAGTTTATCATCCCCAAAAACGGTGATTTCTAAAGTTGCAGCTGTAAAAGGCAAGAAAAGACTGTTAAAGCTTCGATTTCTTCACATGGAAAACGGCATGCACAGGGCTGTAGAGGGAGTATAATGATGTCTCTGGTGACCTCTGTCAACACTGCCTGACTGCATAAACAAGTACATAACAATATTTGTGCATCGATTTCGACTGAAGTGTTGATCCCACAAATTTCTTCTGTCTGCTTCCTGTATCTTTAACACAGGCTGAAGTGACTTTTTTTTCCCTTACGTGCAAAACAAAAAGCGCAGAAGTCTTTGTTTTTCTCTTCCGATGCAGGTGAAAGAATTTAAAGTGGCTTTTTTAGAAAAGCCCATAATCCTGTTTGGTTGTTTGTTTGGACATAACGTAGTGGCTTTTATGTAGAAACAGTGTAGGTGAATAAGGTGGGAGGCATGCCTCATACATGGGAGCGCCTGCCAACTGTATGCACACAAATACAATCCAGCTCACTTAGAAACATCATGATGTGTCGATAATCATGCAGTTATAAGAGCAGGAATTCAAACATACACGTAAGCTTTTCTCATACAGACACACACACGATGACACTTAAGGAGCTGATGACCAAAGTGATGACGGACATGGAAAAATGCTTTTTTCATGCTCTTTTAAAACCTTTGCAAATTGAGTTTTTATGTGCCGGGCACATAAATAACTAGCTTATTAATGTGAAGCTCCCTTGACGGTGAAAACCTCTGATTGTTTGCTCACATATGCAGTTTGTGTGAGACTCTGTGTGATGCACCAGCCTGCATCTCTGTGTTTCCTGTCTGTGTGTTTGCGTGGATGCAGGTTGTGTGCGTCTTGCTTTTACAGTAGAAAATCATATTCATAGCGGTTTAATGTAGCGTGGGCAATGCTTTCTGCCTAAAGTCATTGTAAAGCCTGGGTCAATATTATGACAAGCTCTTTTATACAAGAGAGGGTAAATATAAAGTGCAGTCAGTAGATAAATAACAGCAATGTTTGATAAAGTAATACATCAAAAGTTTCCTTTAACTAACTGTTGCTGGTATGTTTGTTTTTTCTTGTACAGACAAATAAAGAAAGGTGGACTGAACTTTTTCCACAGTTTAATTTGTACATCAGCAAATATACTGTAATGTTTCTCTCATCCATTACAGTACAGTGCTGTTTGGACTGACAAGGGCGGCTGCTTTCGACAGCTGAGGGTTAAGACTCTGCAAGAGCAGGTTGCTTGAAAGCCTCGGGATACAATTTAAGCCAGAGCCGGCCGGTGCTTTACTACAGCAGACAAATTCCACTTCACACTCGCTGCTGTGATTCATATCAAAAACTGGCTGGTCTTCTAGAACGAGAACAGACAGGCATCGCAATGTATCTATCTATAATTCTCAGCTCCCGTAACTCTTTTATAACTCCCAGCTGCGGCTGTCTGTAAAGTCGAACTCTTACAAATTACGGCGGTGATGAGAAACAGGATCCACATAAAAATGGTCACATTTCAGGTGGAGATTTTTTCTGGAAAAAAAAAGCTGAGGTGCTCAGATACAGTTCATATAAAGTTCATGTTCATTTTTATACTTTCTTAGCCTGGTAATATCTTTTTCTGCTCCATTCCTGCAGACATATATGCTACTTAAGGTTTTAAAAAACCTCAGTCTATATTGACTCAGTGGAAAAAAACATTATGCAAAGTTTTTCAGAATGCAAAGCAGGAAACCGTAAGCACTAAGCCCTGCAAGACTTTAAAAGTATATCTTAAAAAAACAATGCATGTCCTGATTTTGATGTTTTGTCTGTTAAGTTATGCATTAGTCACAACATTGTCTGTTTTTTTAATGTCAAATCAGCATAAAAAAGAACTGTAAAAATGTTTCTGCATACTGGAAAAAATGCAGTCTACAGTAGAAAACAAAATTGGGGCCAGTAGCAAAGATTTAATTCTTACTTTTGATGTTTTTTTCAGCTTCTCTCTCAAACTTAAAGCTACCTGAACGATGTCTGGGTGCTGCTGTGAGGGAGACAGACGGGATGTTGTCGTATATTGCGGTCTTTCACTGTTCCACTAACCTGTCTCCTTGTTTCCTCTTCCCCTCAAAACAAAGCTGTCTCACCTCACTGCATTACCAGTGTTGCATCCTGCACAATAAGAATAAAAACTGCCCCTGCACATTGTTTCAGACTTACATAAGCAACAAGCAATCTTAAAATTAGACGTGTCCCATAAGGAGCAGAAATATTTGGTCCACCCAGGTGTTAGAAGCACTGCTGATGGGCACTGGAGTGGATAAATATGACCACCGCAGAGTCCTCTGACCTGGGAATAAATGCCCATCGAGCCTGTTCCCATTGCAGATTAAAGCCAGATGTGGTCGTAAATGGGTTTTTTTGTCCAGTGTGAAGGGGGGTGGGGAGGGGGTTGTAAGTGTGTTCTTTCTCTACTTCCCATGCTTTTTTTATTTTTATCTTCCCTCCCTGTTCACTTTCCTCATTATCTCTCGCTTCTTGTTCTTCTTCTCTCCTCCCTGGCTTTCTTTCTCTTGATCTCTTCTTGTCCCTTGTTTATTTGCAGAAACATGTTTGCTGGAAAGGCAGCGCTCTCTCTCTCTCTCTCTCTCTCTTCATCTCTCACTCTCTCTCTTCATTTCGCCTGCTCACTCGCTCTGTCGTGTTTTCTGTGGATGTAACGACATGGGATTGATGCAGCAGTCGACAGATTTCTGCATCCTCAGCAACATCACAGGAGCCACACGCTGAGGAGCATCGGTCCGACCAGGGAGTGTGTGTTCATGTTTGTGTGTGCAGTGTGTGAGAAAAACACATGAAAGGTGAAGGACGAAGGGAAAGAGGAAAAGGAGAGAGAGAAGGGGGAGAAAATAGCAAATATCAAGCTGAAATAAATAATAAAATAAAACAAATTAAATGTAGAAAATATGCCCTTGGTGCTCGAGGTATGGATGCCCTCTCCTGCTATCTGAACAAATATATACAACACACACACACACACACACACACACACACACACACACACCACCAACACATTACAGAGAAACTGACCAACTTACAAACACACAGG
>JAPZDY010000003.1:19534496-19552260 GCA_029783645.1 Ctenochaetus hawaiiensis
CACACACACACACACACACACACACACACACACACAGAAACTTTTCCTGTACTGCCTCGTCTTTATCTTGCAGGCACACCTGCAACCTGCAGATATTCAAGAAGAAGAAAAGTGGGAAATTCTTATAAACTTGTAGAATCAAAGGTGAGAATTAATTTACTTTGTGTTGCTTTTTCTCTCCTTCTCTCATTTCCCAGATGGCACAGGAGATGTTTTAAAAAAAAGTTTACTGTTTTTGTGCTGTGCTTTCTGTTTTTTTTTCTTCTTCTCCTCCCTCACTTTAAAAAAAGTGGGGCAACTCCATAGAAATACTGCAGAAAGGCAGGGATGAATTCTGTGGTGGGAAACTGGAGGAGGAAAGTAAATGAGAGGAAAACAGATGAAGAAAGAAACGAAGGGAAGACAGAGCGAAACAAACGGCTAACTGAGTCAACCTCATCTGATGGGCTCATTTCCAATTAGCATGCCTGTTAGCTGAACGGTCGTACGGCCTGTTTAATTATGTCCTACAGAGAGACGTCTCGTCAGTCAGTCAGTCACAACACATTTGGCAAATCCTCATGAAGCTGTGCAGGACACATGCACGCATTCACAGCACTGCAGTGCAGCCTGCAGGAGTGGACTGTTTAACGGCGCCTCAGGTTACTGTACACACACTTGGACAAAGCTTTTATCCAAAGTGCTTTGCAGTTTGCCTCCAATTCACTCACACACACAGGTGGCGACAGGCTGCCATGTAAGGTGCTGGCCTGACCAATCAGGAGCAATGTGGGGTTTGGTATCTTGCTTTAAGGCAGTTTGACATGTGGAGAGAAAGATGCAGGCCCTGAACCTACCTGGGTATAAATGGATGACCTTCTCTACCTGCTGAAAGCCAACCTATTAAAATGGAAATTATGTCTTTAGCTTCTGGTTAAGGTGGTGAAGGGCCACATAATCTGGTTTCCAAAGAAAAGCTTAAGGAACCGGACTGTCAGACACAATGTGAGCACAAAGTTTACAATATCTGCTCTATTAAAATCTCCATATTCATTCTGTAAATGACATTTTAAGTAAGTGTCCATACAAAACGCTGTGTGAGGTGAATAGTTTCATGTCAGCCAGTCCTTAACGGGAAATTTAGTTAAAAAAGAAATAAGTATTTCTTATAAAGAGCTAACTCAAATAAAAGCTGGGTGGACAAAGAGCCTCCCTTTTTTCCAACTGGTCAAAACGCTGAATTCTCAGCTCCAGAGGAGATGTGTTAACTCGGTGGTAGAAAGGTGTTAAGAACAGCCGTGACTCATAACTGGTGGTGATGCTGGTGGGGATTATAAAGCAGACACTTATGGACCTGATTGACAGAGTCACATTTAAGACCATGAATCCCAGTAAACACGGTGTAACAGCCTTTCACACTGAGCCTAGCAACACCTCTGAGTGCCTCCATCGCTGTAAATGACAGTGTGTTATGGCTAATTGCTTCATGTTTGGATGGACATAATGTGAGGATGCAGATTCACTGTAAAACGCCTGAGAAATGAAAGGAGTCTCATTAAAATGAATAAAGTGGACTATGTGGTGTTTGACAGATAAACTTGTTCTTGTGTCTATAATCAGAAGCATATCACATGTTTCTCTACACGCTAGTTCCCTTCACTTTACATGAGATATGAGATAATAATACAAAGTTTAAAGATGAGTTTTTTAAAAAACATATTATGAATAGAAGTTTTACTTTTTAGGAATTAAATACAGTTTCTGAATCATAAGATACAATTTTAAACTAAAATAATCTTTTACAATAGATTTAAAGTTAAATAAAAGTTGACATTGTCAACATATGACTTAAAGTTAATTATAAAATATGGTAACCTCATTATTATATAGTCAAGACTGCATAAAATAAAAAACTTGACACCAAATTATTCTGACACTTTTCACCACAATAGATGATTTACCAAAGAAAATATATTGTGTGCGCGGTAAATGTGGCTTAAACAAAACCAGCTCTGGTGATTTTTTCCATACTGAAGAAATCTGCACCTCACAATTTTACTTCCTGTGCCAAAGTTTGTAGCCAACACAGGGAGCAGGTTTCCTGTAATGCAGCAAAGTGCTATGTAGAAATTTTTTTGGAGCAGAGAGAATTTTTAAAATGTTACAAATGAAAAAACAAACAAACAATTAGTTAATAATAAAATTTTTGGTATTAAAGAATCATCTAATACTAACATCAATATGCTGTCTAGCAATAAGGATGCAAAGTATGTGTGTCAGTGTTACTCTAAAACCAACTACAGTTGATCTTCATGTTGATAATCTTTCACTGACCTCAATCACATTATCTACTTTAACATATTGTATATGGAAAACAGAGTTATTTTCCCTTTACAGAGTAAATTGGTACACAAATTTAGAGACTGCTCCTAAAAATGCATCTCAGTTTAGAACAAATTGCTTGTAAATGCCACATGGGACAACACTGCAACTGTTAAACAAGATGAAAAATTCATCAAATGTCATTATTCTTCTGTTTCTGCTTTTTTTCTTACAATTGCGCCCTTGTTCTTTCTCTAATATGAACCATTATTCGTTTATAAAGGCGCGAGGGCTTCTCGGTCAATCCTCTGTGAACAAATCCATTTGGCAAAACCTCTGAGTACACACTTGAAAGGTAAGGACCCAAACACACAGCACCCTTTTTATTATGTAACCGTGTTCATAAGCAGCATAGGAAAAGAGCTGGTCATGACTCTCACTGTTGCTATGAGACTGTGAGAACTACTATGTAGATCAGCAGCCTTTTGTTAAAGATGAAATATTTTCAAATGCTTTTTTTTTTTCCTGGTGTGCAGATTAAAGTTTTGCATGATCTGCTGCAGTTGCTGCCTTAAGGTCCAGTGTGTATGATTTACTGGCATCTCGCAATGAGACTGTGCATTGCAATCAATTAAATATCACTTCACACTCTCCCATAAGCACGTAAGAGAGCTGAAAGTCTCTCGAAAGTGTGTGAGCCCTCCTCTGCAGCCAGTGTTTTTGGTTGGTCTGGTCTGGGCGACTGTAGAAATACGATGGTGCAAAGACGGCAAAGTTTGACCTGTTTCAATACTGTCAGGCTCAGAAAAACATCATATTACCCAACTTCCCATTTCAGCACACAGACCCACATATACTTTTATTCGGCACTACAAAATGTTTTATGGACCATGACTCACTGAGGTCCCCGACTGGCTGTGAAAGCCTGGCAAGAGAAGTGACTGAGTGGACCTTTCTTTTCTCAAAAAAGTCAGAAACTAAAAACCCCAGAACGTTTGACTGAGTAAAGCAGTTTATTCCCAAACGTTTGAACGGACGAAACAGTGGGAGTGATTTTGTTGATTGTGAAGCTTAGTCAACCGTCCCTGGATACATTTTAATGTCATCGCCTCCTTTAACAAAAGTTAACCTCATAATAATTTGACTTATAATGAGTTAAACTAGTTCAAAATACCGTTGAATTGCCGATTTCTCAATCAAAACTAATTTTCAATTATTTTTTCTGCTCTGAGACACTTAAATACCAAGTAAAAGCCTCTGCTTATCAAAGTTAATCAAGTTATTTTCAACGGGAGCTGAACCGGATTAAACACAGACAATTTAATTTTTTTCATCAATTCCTATATAGTTAGACTAGATTAATAAAGCACTTGGTAACTCAAGGTAAATTAAAACTAATTCTTCAATCATATGGAGTATTTTCATTGTTTGGTCTTTTCTAAAAGACAAAATCATTAATTTTATTCCCCAACAGTTAGAATCACTTCAGGTGCTGCTGGCAGAGACTAATAGAAATCTAAACATAAAGAAAATAAAATATATGTTAAATTTACAGCCATATTTTCTGCAAACAGATGTCTTTGCATAACTATTAAACTTTTAACTAATATATGTGACCTAAAGGCCTCTTGATTAGAAGTTGGTGGTTTTAAACAAAAAGGCTTTTGACAAGAATCTAAGAAAACAAGCTGAGTGGAAACTGTCTTTTTACAAGAGAAGCATGGCTCTTTTTTTGTGGAGTAAGTTTGTGGTGGAGTAAGAGAGGAAGTGGCAGAGAGTGATGGCGAAAGCAAGTGGAGCAGAAGAAAAGGTGAGCGGTCCTGCTGTCAGTTTAGCAGAAGATGCACCGGGCAGGTTGCAGTTTGTCGCTGCACAAAGGCTGCAGGTTCTCAGAACCAAAGCAAAGCTCACATGTCGTCTCCAAACTGCTGGAGAAGTGAAGGGCAAGACGTCGCTGTGATGATCAGCTGAAATCTTTCAAACCATGACGGAGTTTTACCATTAAAAGTGTCAAGTGTGAGTACGTTTGCATCTTGTAGTGGGAATGCAGCTAAACACAGTCTGATCAGCAGCACCACATCCACATTTAAGGACTGTCTAACATAAGAAATGTGATTTTGAGTTAAATATAAAGCACAACCCGACAGAAACACCTACCTCTGCCTTTTAAATGTCAAGCTACTTCAAAATTACCTCGATCTTATGAGTTCAAAATGCATTTCTCACACTTTTTTTGTCTGAGAGATTTCTGAGTTTTCCTTTTTTTCAATAAAGTTTTTAAAGAGATACTCATGATTTTAGAGACACAAGACACCTTAACAAGCTCTTCGGCCAAATTGCTGAATAAATATGACTATTGACATGACGGGTAGTTAGCTGCCGGCAGACAGATACACAGTGATATTTTGCAGATAACTTTTAAATAAGACCATCAATAACTCTGATTGCTTGAAGTTTCAGCCTCTCTGCATTTGGAAAGACCATACTCTTTACAACTTCATGCACTCACAGGGAATTTCTCTTCAAAGAGATATGCCTAGTCAGAGTACTTAGGAGGTCAGTAATCAATTAATGTGCATCACATTGAAAGATGTGGGTCCTTTTTAATATGACAACAGAGCAGCTGCTAAAGCATAAGTGCCTGATGTGGTCAATAGTTGGAGAGACAAAGGATCATAGAGATTAATAAGTGAACGGAAATATTTTAGAGGAGAATGTAATCTTTAGTCACACTGATGCACCAAACTGTCTATGTGAGCAACGAGATGTGTGCTGGTAAATTCTTGGATAGATGTTAATGACACAAACACAACTTCTGGGATGTAATCCACATAATGCTCATTTAAGTCTTCTAATCTGCTCAGATGATGGTTCCACTTTATTAAAAAAAAGCTAAACTAACTAACTGGTGTACCTGCGTATTCCCGACCCAGATGTAGAAAATTCTTCTGTCATCTCCTTAAAAACATCTGGTTTGGACTCTATAAAGTTCCTACAAAATGTCTTTAATCCCTGAAATATCCTGGTTGTGGTGTGGATTTGGTTTGCTGCTCTCCCACTTGGCTGATGGAACTTTTGAAATGCTAACATGTTAAATGTAAAATGTGCAAAATTTTAAACATTCATAGTTTGCAAAAATGTAAACTGTAATTTTTTTCAGACTATTCTGCCATTTCCAATGTCTACAGCACAGTCAGGTCTATAAACACAGTGAACACAGATACAAGTTCATATCAAATGTCACCTCAACATCTAAATTCAAACATTTAACAGCTACTTTTCAAGGGCCAGAAGACAGACTCGCAATGAGGTTTAACTACTTCAGATTTCTGCATTTAACTGGCTTCAGAGCTTTAAATAGCTCTCATACAGTGACACACACTCTAATGTTTTTATTTGTGGACAGGACTCGATTGCACAGATCAGATTAAATGCAATAATCATACAGTGCAGAGAGAGCTGCAGGCTTTGTGAGGAAGCCTCCCTCAGCCACTGACCTCAGAGTGTGTGTGTGCGTGTGTGTGTGTGTCTGTGTGTGTGTGTCCTTTCAGATTGACTGGAAACATCACAGAGACATGTCCACTGTGATTAGCACTTGTGTAAATGTCAACCTTGTTTGTAGTGCAGGTAATGAACAAAGCTCTGGGTATTAAAGGGAGAGGAAAACAGAATGAGAGAGAGAGAGAGAGAAAGGAAACAGAAAAAAAGAGGAGCTGTAAAGGTGGAAATGGAGCAATGGAGCATATAAAATGTAGGAGCGAGAGGAAGGCGTATAGAGGAGGAAAGAATGAATGTATGGTGAGATAAGAGCAGAGGGAAATGGAGGAGAGGAGGGAGGAGTGAGGAGAGGAAGCAAAAGGAGAGAATGGGTGCAGAAAAGAAGGAAGGAGACGAGAGGTTACAAAAGGACAGGATGATGAAAGCAATATGAAGGGAAACGGTGGAGGCAGAAAGGAGGGAGGAGGAGTGAAAGATATGGAAGTTGATGAGATGAAAAGAGAAAATACAGCAGGAGAAGAAGAGAGAGAGAGAGAGAGAAGGAGGAAATATAAAGTGGAAAGAGATGCAGAGGTTAGATAAAGTGAAAAGAGAGCGAATGATGAATGGAAGGAGGATGAAAAATGCAGGACGGGAGATTGATGCTCTTAAAATATGCTGCAACAGTGAACGTTGCCCAAATCTTTTACTGTTTCTAAACTCATTTTGGGAAACTTCCGCTGGATGGAGACGCATTTGAATTTCGTTACATTTTGGTGTTTGTTCAAGATGTCCAAATAATTTAATCAATTGAAAACAGAAGACTTGAGATAAAAACATCAGATTTAGCAAGAAAAGTATCAAAATTACCTTCATCCTTTGTGCTATCACTCATTTCTTCCTTCCTGCTTTTACTTATTTATTCAGTCATTCATTCCTGTCTCCTACAAAATACTTTCTTTCTCTCATTTCCTCATTCCTCTGCTTGTTTCCTGTATTTCTTTGAATCTGTCTGTTCTTATATTTGACGTTTTCCATCATCCTTCCTTCTTCTCTGTCTGTCATTTGGTCATTTCAGCCTTCTTGTATTTCCTCCAGTTCTTCACCTGCCTCTGTTTTCTAATCATTCTTGTTCTTACACATTCTTTTATTCATTCATTTCCTCCCATATGTTTCTTTCTACCTTTCTTTATTTCCTTCTACAGTTCAGCTTATTTATCGGCAGTAAATGGAGCCGGCACATGAGTTTTCACAGGTTGGGCTTGCAGCTGAAGCATGTTCATTTGTTCCTGCCTTCCTGTATCAGCTTTCCTGTTAACTGGGCTGCATTGCACCTGCACTGCATCAATCTTTCCGCTCCGCTCCGCTCTCCTCTCGTTCCTTCTGATCTCTTCTTTTCTGCTCTGCTCATTTCCACTGTATTTAATTCAAATCATGCTGGTGTTGGTGTTTTTTATGTTTTTTATTTAATTCCTTTTCACTTAGTTGGTCTTTTTTTTTTTGAAGTTGTGCATTTTTTCCTATGCAGAACTGCACTGATGTGATGTCAGGAACACTGCATGTGGTTTTGTTTTTTGCTGAATCGTTCATGTCATGCACTTTAAACCTTTATTATCCAACTATATGCACCTCGTTTCACATTTCCAAACTGTAGATATTAGAAAGTTAAAAGCAGTCTGACCTGCTCATGCATTTTATGTAAATTAAGAAAATGTTCACACAGGAAAGTGTGAATTTTCTGTTTAAATAACGTGATCTTTTATTGATAACATTGTAGATTATGATTCCTCAAAAAAAGATGCTGCTTTGGGCTCATTTTTCCTGATAATTATAAACCAGAAGGTGTTTCTTGACTCCTTGTGTAGCTCTCAGTGAAGATGGATGGTGATCACGTCCTCTGTCATTTTCTTTTTTGTGTCATACTGTTGTGCAGCTGTTATGTTTCAGCTGCAGAAAGGCCGACCATTTGTTTTGTGAATGTTGTACTTCTTCACTTTTTAAATAGCTTTTTATTTCTCTATGTCTTTCTGAGAGGACGATGTGAAGAGCATTTTTTATGAGGTGACACTTCAGTATGAATTTCTGATAATTAATCTCATGAACACACAGTGATTCAGCAATAAACACGATGGATTCATTGGAAACCTCATCATCTAAATCTTTTGTAATTATTTAGAACCATAAAAACACAACTGAAGAAGTTGTCATAGACTGAAAATATATGTCTTGGACTGTAACTACCAGATTTCTCTTGGCTGAATGAAAAAAATACAGATATTTTGCTGTATTTTGCACACAATTTTAATGGCCTCTTTTATCTCATTTGCTGTCCCTTTGCTCTCGTATGCTTTATTTGTGTCCTCTGCAGTTAATTATATCTCCTATCTGTTCATCTACAATATGATATATTGTAATGTATTAGTATTAAAATCAGCTGGGCTTAAACTGAGTTTACTGTGCTGCGTTTTATGTAACACTCTGCTCTGTGTCATCCTGCTCCGCTGACTACTGTTTTATGTTGCACTGCTCTGTTTTTATGAAGCCCAGAGCCACTGGAAAGGAGGAGAGAGGAGAAAGAAGGGAAGAGGAGGAGAGAAAAAAGGAGAGGAGCCTGGGGCTATTTTTTTTAGCTCAGCCCCCCCACCCAACCCCTCCAAAATAGTTCCCTTATTTTAGGCCGTCTGTCCCCAGTAACAGAGGAGTGGCTGCAGGTGAGAGAGAGAGAGAGGGCTGGATATTTAAAGATGGCTGTTCTTTTCTGACATCAGCACAACCTGAATTCACAATGCTGTGTGAAAAACAAATATATGAGATATTTCTATGATAATTTATTACACAATAAATGCACACAGATGTTCTCCGATGTGTATGTTTTATAATTACTATAATTAAAATGAACGGAAAAGCTCAGGGATTCACTGGCAGCCTCACAACAGATTTGGATGAATAAAATGCTAATGCTTTGTCATTTTAGACCACATTTTTTCATAAAACCAGACGATATATGTTGCATTTTTTTTTGTTTGTCTCTGTGTCACTGCTGATGTCGATACCTGTGTTGAAAGTGACAAATTCGACAAACACTTCTGAGTTAACTCCTTAAACACGTGTGCAGCATAAAAAGACTTACGAGCACGTTAAACTTTACTTCTTATCATGTGGAAATGTGTGATGAGAGGGTAATCGGTGAGTTTTGTTGAACCTTAACTCCGTCACACACACACACACACACACACACACACACACACCCATACACACACAAACATACCTGTGCGGGGTTGTGACCTCCGTGTTGCCTAATAGGGCTTAAAACTTGAACCCTTGTTGGTCAAACCTGTGTTTGCAGCTTGAGATATCAGGAAGAGGTGAGAGGAGGATGAGACGGCCTGTATGCATCGGTGTGTGTTTGTGTGTGTGTGTGTGTGTGTGTGTGTGTGTGTGTTTGATTGCATAACAGTTGTCTTCTCCCTGAGGTCTAATCTACCCATAAAAGTTTCATCTTCGAAAGGTCAAGGTTTATGGTGTCTGAAACAACACACTGTGGCATAATTAACCTGGTTTTGAAGCACATGTCCGAAGTAATCAAAGTCCTCATCATGGAGAATGATACAGCCCTAATATACTTTAATATGTGTAAGTCAAGGTTCAATTACATGCTGATGATGCAGGGCTCAACAAATCGCCTCTGTTTCTCTGCCTTACAGAAAAAGAGGGAAGGGATGTGTGTATAGCTCTGTATGAGCGACGTGTGTGCGTGTGCTGTATGTGTGTTTTCTGTCGGTATTTAAGGGCACAGCAGACTGCAGGCTGGTCTCTCCTCACAGCTGATGTCTGATACTCTCCCCTCTTTCATTTCACCTCTGTTGCTGTTTTTCTCTCCTGACATTTCAAGCTAATCCAGTTCGGCAGACTGATCATCGCTGCCCCGCGGAAACCTCACCACTCAGCAAGGACAACCTTTCAGCAAAACCTGCTCATTTTATTTGTCTCATGAATCCACATGGACTTCTTTTTTTTTTATCTTTGCAGTTTTCATTTTCTTCTTCTTGTTTTTATTTTCATGCTATGAGGCTGAAGCTTCTCAAACGTTTACCTCATTGTATTCCTGCGATTTAAGCGATAACAGGTGCAGGAACTTTGGTAAAACATCTTAAATCGAAACTCAATTCTGCTTATTATGTTTGTCTTCCTCTGCATTTTGACTGGGAGGAATTTTTCTTTTTACTGTGTCTGAGCTCAGACAACATGACACCAATGCCTCAGTGTCAGTGCCTTGGCATGTTTTGCACCTGTCTTGCACCAATCAAATTCCAACAGGTGTGCCAATCGAGGATGGGGACTACAGAGTCACGCCTGCTAATCACACAGAAGGAAAAGTACTGCAGGTGACTTTTTTTAGTCACATCACCTCAGAGGAGCACTGATTATATTTTCAGTTTCCCACCTGACAGTGTTTTAACTGCTGTGAGCAATGACGCCATGTTTGAATGGAGCTAGATCTGGTTTCTCATCTTTTTCTTTTTTAAGTTCCTCAAACTAAACAAAAAATATTGCAGCTGCTGGTCTGACGTCCCTATTGGCTGTGCTGTAATCTCATTTCTGCTCTGCTGCAGCTTTTGATTCGGTTTGGTTATGTTAATGTGCAGAAATTACTTACTTAATTACTTAACAACTTAATTATTTAAGATTGCAATAAAAAAAGAAATAAAAAACAATAAAATAATTTTAAAAAACCAGCGTTGACCTTCTGTTTCCAAACTTCACGATGAGTTATTGGCTCATCTATGCACTTCAGTCCAGGAGGTTTAACATTTAACTGTTCACCTTTCTTGATGACAGCAGGCTTTATGATATGCACGTGATAAAAGTTTATTACGATCATTCGATCTATTTCTTCAAATAACAAATGGCATTTTTTACTTCCTTGTGAGCTTTTATTACAGTTCAACAAGTTACAAAACTGCATAAAATAGAGAAACTAAGTACAGTGTGAAATCTCACATGAAGCTGATGCTGAAATTGCACCTCTGTGGTCTGTGTCCTCTTTCTGCACGTTGCTGTCTGACATGTAGTTCGCTCTATTTCGGGCACAAGAGCCACTCACATTAGGCCTCATTAGAGTCGAGCTCACCTGAAGGTGCTGTGAGCGAAATCACTCAGAGTGCAGCTTTCCTTTTGCTTTTGCACCTGAATAATCAAGACTGTTTGTTTAAGTTGGTTACGCAACTCGAGTCTGTCATGGCACCCAGGGCATGACCAGAATTCCTCACTCCAGGCTCATAGATATCATCATTAACTGGTATTTTCAAGTGAACAATCCTTCATCTCTCATCATGTCATCTTTGTTTACTTCGGAGCCATTTAGGGGCAGTGACTCTGTGCAGAGCATCACTTTTTTTATTGCATTTTTAAATTTGCAGCGATGCCATAAACAACTTGAAAAGCTCTGCTGGGAGAACAGAGGTGTAGGGGGGGGTCAGAGTTGGGTGAACATGTCAAAAATGTTATGCACTCTGTTTCAGACAACCGACTGATACTGTCTGGAGAGAGAGAGACAGAGAGAGAGAGAGAGACAGAGAGAGAGAGAGAGAAGTAGAGAGTGTGTGAGAAAGAGAAATATGCTGAGTGACTCAGCGTTGCATTTGTAGAATTCCCCTTTGGCAAGATTACTCACCTAAAGCCCACTGCAGCCAACCTGTTCATATATATGCGTTTATGTGTGTGTGCATTTGTCTGTCAGTGTGTGTGTGTGTGTCTGCATGTGTGTGTAAATGTGACTGTCTCCATGCAAATATGAGATGACATTAAGAGCAAAGCATGTAAAGAATAGCTTCCCCTGAATGTACACACAGTGTTAGGTTTGCTGCTTTGGCCTCAGGATGTGTGTGTGTGTGCATGTGTGTGTGTTCAGTAAAGCACACATACAGACAGTATAGGACTAAAAAAACTTTACTCAAATGAAAGTAAAATTACACCCATGAACATGTCTAAAGTAGGAAAGTTTTCAGAAACTTTCTTCAGTATAGAAAAAAAAAAATCCTGAAAAATAAATTACTTGAGGAACAATTTGAATTTTAATTTGATTAAAAAAAACTACAATTAATTCCTCATTTTTAATGTTAAATTTGATATACCACTATAACCACAGAATAGATAAAAGTCATTATTACATTGCGGTCAGAGACAGGTGATGTTTCCTCTTCAATTTTTCACTTTTGAGTGAAGAGTAAGATTTAACTTTTGGAAAATGAACATGTAAAAAAAAGGTTAACTTAACTCATGTGCACACTTGTAATGCATCACTACACACCCCTGACTGCAGATCACATGACGTTTATCCATACAGTGTAACTGGTTACTATGGTAATGACACACTTGCTTACTAGTAGCATCGAGCCAAAAACTCCCCCACACATTCATTGTTTCAGGTCTGGATTCAGAAAAATAAAAAAAATCTTTAACAACTGAGAATGCATTGTTTATACTGTGTTATTGAACAATGTTTTGCAAAAATAACCATTAAAGGCTTTATATGGGTCACAGTTATCTTATTTAGAAAGTTTATTGTATAGATGAAACCTTAAACAGTCATAGAGCACATTTGCATGTCAAACAGATTTGCAGATTCACTCAACTGAGTCAAAAATGGATCTGAACCAGGATCAGCAATAATAATATCAATATTTTAAAGACTGTATTATGCACATGAGACCATCATCTCTAAATTTTGCTATTTTACATAAAAGCAGACTTTCTCTGAATGTGGAAACTCAGAATTTTTTTACATAAAGAGGCAGTAAGTGACCAATATATAGGGAAATTCAGGTCTGCAGGGTGAAGTGGTGAAGCTACTTTTCTGCAGTTGGTCGAGTAAAGAGGAGCCACCGCCATCAATTTTGTAACTTTATGAAGTCATGCTGACTCTGCGCAGCCTCTGGTCAGGTTGTTCAGGTGTCAAACAGGCTCGAGCTGAAAGTGTTTGGCATTTCTAGAGTCACTAGTTTGGCACCCTGGAGTTTTATAGTGTTGATAGAGGGATTCTCCAATCGATCAGATGATCTGTACTCCATCACTTGTGTGTCTCAGCCTCAAAACTCTTGAGTGATCAGATAAACACATCAGCATCCAGCAGCTTTAAAATAAGAATTAAATAAAGAGGATACTGTTTCTTGCTCTCCACTTGTGCTGCTGTGATAATTTAACTGCATCTATCTACTTGTAAACACTTTATGTAACAGGTTGTGTGGTGGTTGTCTACTTTTAGAAGGTAGTTTGAGCAGCAAAACCATTAATGGCTTTTTATCTGAGCTGTAGGTGTCCAGAAGAATCACAGCGCTGAGGTTTATTATGAGCTGTAAAATTCTCCTGGAGGACAATGTCTTAACACTGCAGAAAATGTCCCACCCTCTGGCTATTTATGCATCATTGTGCACCACTGTAATGTCAGAGTAATGTGTGTGTGTGCCTTTGCGCACACAGGTGTGAGTGGGTGTGTGTTTGTTAGAGAAAGAGAGAGAGAGCAAGACTTATGAAAATTTATATAATATATAATATGTAAGAATGTGGGCTTCCTCTCCACTCTACATATGGCTGCCTGATTCATTTTCTAAGTGAACACTCTTTGCGTTTGTGTGCAAACGCCTGCATGCATTTAGCTGTATTCTCTCTTTGTAACTGCATGATAAATTGCCATCTTTAGCAGAAGGTCTTTCCCATATTTTACCCTGCCACAACCAAATTATACTAAAATGCAAATGATCCTTTTTTCAAAACAGCAGTCTACCATTATCATAATCATGGTGACAGTCTAATAAAATGCATCCCTGCAGAGATGCAGCACGCCTCTCAGCCTGTGCTCACAAAGGAGTGTACGGCGCTGTTAAGCAGGAATGAGGATATTCACTCTGAAATATGTGAGCAAAACTTCAAATGAGTCGTCATTTTCCAACTCACAATATCAGTTATGACAAAAATGTTGTCTACAGGAAGATTATCGGTTGGTTTTTATGGTGTGTGTTTTGCAAAACAGCTGCAATAACCGGATTTTTTCACCATAAAATATGTGTTTCAACTCAGGTAGGAAACTATTAAATGTAAATGGGACACGAGGGAACAAAACATGTTTGATAAACACTGTTTTCCTTTCATTTAGTGTCTCAAAACAAGGTGTTTCACTTTCTGTATTCAATATGTATCACACGACATAATTCCAATCTAGACATGTATTTAGCTCATGTCACCTGCATAGCTGTGGCTGAGCCTTTAGAGTGCGAACAGGTTCGTTTGATTGACAGGTATGAGAATGGCTGTGCTCTAAGAAGGCACCCCGGGGTGCAGCTCCTCTGAATTATGAATGAATGGGCTGAAGCTCTCACCTCCCTGTGTCAACTTCACGTCTGCAGAGGGCTCCTCGTGTGCTCTCCCTCTATATATATCTAGTTTTATTGAACTTGGCTTTATTAGCTTGACAGAAGTAATATTGTAACCCTGCTGCAATGTTATTATTTGTTAAAGGCATATTGCATGAAAAAAAGAAGTCATGTTGTAAAGATGCAGAGTATTTGTGAATGACCTGACTGAATCAAAATGGAGAGAGAAAACTATTACTGAGAGAAAAACAGACGTAAAAAGACTTTTTATGCTCTGGTCAGCAATTATCTTCCATAATACCATAATTTTAAAATACTAATCTGATATTCACCCAAATTCGAGCAAATTATATCAGTTTTTGCTCATAATCGCTCACATATTTTCACAGTGCTTTTATAAATATTCAGTGGAACAAAGCAAATCGTACTAGTGTCACTTGCAGCCTGCAGCCTGTTTCCTTCAGGCCCAAAGCTTCTCTGAGAGGAAATTTTACATCTCGTGTTTTGATAAACTCCTTTCTTCTACAACAAGAATGTGGAAACCAACCAGGAAGAAGCAGGAAAAAGAGTGTTTTTCCAGTTTAATACATCTCAAGTTGTATGTCTATAACACACCGCACTATATTTGCCAGGTCTTCTGATGTTCATGCTACAGTCCCCTCTGCTGCCCAGCCACCCCGGCAGTCATCCAGTCTGCCATTTTCCAGTTTGGTAGATCAACCTCAGTAACCTCATCGTCCATCCGTTCACTTCTCCAGTGGACCGGCTCGTCCTGCCGTCTGCTGCCGAGCTCTCCGGTTGTTTCTGGTTTAACGCATACCTCTCACCCCTCTGACAGCTAGTTTGCCCTCTGCACCTCAGTTGGGTAACCTTCCCTCTGTCTCCAAACCTATTAGTTTTCCCTCACACCCCCCCTCCACCTCTGAATCACCTCACAGCCTCCAGTCCTCCCTCTTGCATCTGTTTTTTTTTTTTTTCCGTCTCTGTTTGAGCCTAAATCTGTGTCTGTGTCTCGGCATGGGCTTCTGGCTGCCTCTTAGCCTGTGTCTTTTGGGAACTTTTCTGTGTCACTGCCTGAGCTTTTATCTGTACATCTAGCTTGTATCAGTGGGTTCATCTGAGTCTGCTCTGCTATCTCTGCGAGAGCCGATTCTTCTCAACAAAACCTGCCTCGATTCGGATTCAATCAGGTTTTCATATCTCTGCCCTGTTCAGTGTTCAGTGTTATTATCAGCCTGCATCTTTTGGTCTCTCTTTTGCACAATATTCTCCAGCATTTAACCTCTCCAACCCAGGTCAGCCTGTTTTATTATCTCATGATCCAATGATGCAAAGAAATCCTGTCTGCCCGTCTGAACAGCTGCTTGCTCCTGCATGGCTCCACACACTTCCTCTGTGTTTCTGCACCTGTGCTTGTTACAACCTTTGGCAACCAAAACTGATTTTCCATCTGCTACCTGCCTATTTAAGTTAACTCACACAGGATGACGTGCAAGTTAAGAGGCTCTTTGCCCTTTTTGTTTTTCCCAGGTCAACCCTTTTACTGAACTGTCCTCAGATGTTTCTGCTTCGTCCCTGAAACCACCAGCATCTCAATCAGCTTGCAGAGACACTGTGAGGCATCTTTCCTCCATATTCACTCTCAGACTGTCGTGGTTTTGAGTGTGAGTTCAGTAATTTTCTGTTTAATTTTGTAGTTTCTTGTGTCTTGTTTTGTCCCCCTTCCTGTCTTTGTTTGCTAACCTCCCTTACTTTGTGATGGATCATTAGTTTCACCTGTCCCTCGTTTGTTTTCTCCCCCTGCTGTGTATAAATCTGTGTTTCTTGCTCTAAGTTGTCAGTTTATTTTAGCTCCCAGGTCCCGTGTCTGTTTCCTAGTCCTCGTGTTGTTCTGCTTGTTGTTTTGTTCATTTTTGTTTTTCGTTTTCTCTCCTAAGTTTTTGGATTTGCTTTTATCTGCTCCTTCAGTCTGTCTACTTTTTGCAGAAACCCTGACAGTCTTTCTCCTCTCATTCCCAGCGTGTCTGTTGCTGTTGTAGAAATTTCCATTCCTCTCATGTTTCACCTGCCCACCAGTAGAGTTTCCCCTGTTTAGAGGTCACCTGACCAAGTCACCTGCCTGCCCAGCTCAGACACAATTCCAGATATATTACATGTAACTGCTCATCATATTTGGATTTATTTTTCTTGGTCTGTCTGCCTTCTAGTTTCCGGCTGTTTGACTTTTTATCTGGTAGGTTAATGTTTGGATTTGGGTCTTTGTTCCTGTTAGTAACCTGAGTTCAGACAGCATTGTCTTTGTTTGGGAAACCTGACTCAGACTGTTTGAATTATTGCATTAATACAATGGCTTTTTGCCCAAAGACAGAAGTAACTTGAGGGTGTGTCATGTCTTCCAAAATCTCAATGCAGCATTTCCAGTTTCTGTGTATGACAAGTATTAGAGGTGGAGCTCAGCCTTGTCAAGTTTAGTTTATTTTAGCAAAACTTGTGATCAAACCTTAAATTTTATGGTACATTAGAAAAACCTGTTTTTTTTTTGTGTTTTTACAAGGTCGAACCTTATGATTCAGAATATTTAGCTTCCACTGTAAGATTTTAATGAGCATTTTTCATGGACACTGAATGAGCCAAATAAAAGAGATGTGCAATGGCGTTAATGACACGTTGGCTTTATAACATCGTTTAACTTGTATGCAAACCGTTACAGAGAGAGAGATGAGAGAGAGAGAGAGAGAGAGAGAGAGAGAGATGGATACACGGAGGAAAACTGAGGTCTGACATGTTTCTTGACTCACTATTTATTTTCAATCGGGTATTGATATTAAACCTGGGGAGCAGACAAATCGAGGAGCCCATGTAAGTGCCCTAAGAAATAGAGGGGCGGAGGGGGCGCGAGAGTGTGTGTGTGTGTGTGTGTGTGTGTGTGAAAGAGAGAAAGAGAGAGAAGACAGATAGACACACAAGGACATGGACGTGAGAGAGAGAAGCACACACACACACACACACAAACACACAACACAGAGTAAGAAGGAGGAGGAGGGCTCGCTGATCCTCAGTCGGTGTGTGAGGGAACAGACGAAGTGGAGACCTGCTCACACACACATACACATACAGACACAGTCGCTCACACACACACTCACACTCGCTCTCCCTCTCACTCTGATACACCCTCGATGCTTTACTCTCTCTCTCTCTCTCTCTCTCTCTCTCACTCTCTCTCTCTCTCTCTCTCTCTCTCTCTCTCTCTCTCTCTCTCTCTCTCTCTCCCTCCTTCTCGCTGTCTTTTCCTCTTGCGCTCGGAGCGAAGAGAGAGACTGGAAGGGAAGAATGAGGAAGAAGTCCGCTGTGCTGCGCGCCTCGTCCCAACAAATGCGGGTTTGCTGATAAAGCGCCGCTCCGGTCATCCGATCATACAGGTCGCGCTGCATGGAAACGAGGAGTGCGGGGCAGCAACAAACAAAAAGCTGTCAGTGTATGGGAATCCGGACCCCTCTCCCCTTCTTTTGTGCGTCTCGGTCGGTGGATACGCCGCCTTGGCTGGCGTATAAGAGCTCCTCGCGTCTCCATTACCATTCCACACTACTGGCTTACCTCTACTCCTCCTCCTCCTCCTC
>JAPZDY010000003.1:19552408-19577910 GCA_029783645.1 Ctenochaetus hawaiiensis
ATGAATACTGGGGGGGGGGGTCTTTAACCACTAATCCACCGCATTGTCTGAGGAGAGCAAGTTTTTTTGGGGAGGGAGATGGAGTGAATGGGATGAAAAGGGGGACGGTGTGGAGTCTTTGGAAAGCATGCGTCGGAAGGGGGTTTGGATGCGATGTGGAGACGATGTTTCCTCACCTCATCCTCCCCGCACCACGCTTCCCACACTGCACCTCTCCTCCTCTGTGATCCACTGTCAGAGGTTTATAGAGAGAGGGGGCTGTGGCTTTACAAACCACTGGGTGCGGTGGAAGGTTTGTCATTTGTTTTTTTCAGTAAAATTGAAGCTGCCGGTTTTAAAATCCAGAGGCTGCTTCTTTTTTTCCTCCCTACAGGCTTTTTTTTTCTTTTCTTTTTGCCCCCCACTCTCCTTCCCCGCTTTCCGTCCCCTTCCTCTCATGTTTAAGTCCGACTTCCACCTCGCTTGTTTCTAGAGGAATAATAAGGATGCAGAGCACGTTCAGATAACCGCTCGCACCATTTATAGGCTTTCAGCGTGGAAGTTGGGTGACAAACATGCGCAGTTCAGGATTAATTTTCCCTTGGATATGGTAATCCTCGCAGAGAATGAACGATCCAGTCGCCTAAAAGCGCACTGAGGTCCATATTTGCGCAATTCTGCACGTCACCCATCCTTTTTTTTGCGCCAAAGTGGCTGCCCTGCTGTTGATGGAGTGCCTTTGCACATCAGTGCAGAGCAGGTTGAGGAGAAATTTCAGACCCCCCCTGGTTAAGTTGAAATGGGGTTAATTCATTTCTGCCTCTGAAATCCAACTGTATATGTTGGATTTTTTTTAGTTTCCAAACATGATCTTCTCAGACAAAACCTTTGTTTTACCTTCTGCCTGTTATAAATGGAACAATGGCAGAGCTTCACACACCAGTTAACTGTTCTTGTAAACCTGGCACTGATAGCCTAATTTTAGAGGAGGTGGCAGACAGCAGCTTTTCTTTCCCTTGATGTGACACTACAAATGCTTCGTCTTGTGAGGAGTGCTTTGGCACATCAGGCGGGTACCATCAAGGCTTTCCAGGCAATCTTTTCCAGCTGACTTCAGTGGGGGCTTCACGGGCATGACACACAGAAAGCTCATCCACTGTAGAGCCTATGAAAGATTTATGTACAACAATGAAAAAAAAAAAAATTGAAGAGTCTTTAGTGCTTTATTTTTTTTTTTTCCTCCCAGCAGCGGTTCGTTGCTGATGAAATAAGATCTCATAATGATGCAGTGGCGATGCCTCGTTTCAGGCGTTACAGCAGAACAGGTTCAGAAATGGGATGCTTTTTCCGATAAAAGCTGATCATTTTTCCATGTTTGACGCCAGATTCAGGCCACCTCTCAGTGGGTCTGCATCAATCAATCAGTGATTAGGCCCGATCGAGTTGAGGGGAGCAGCGCAGGTCTACCACACACACACACACACACACACACACAGAGTAAAAGAGAGAGGCACACAGCTTCCTTCAGACATGTAGCTGCCTCAGTGTAGCAACTGCTGGCTCACTATGTTGTAAATAAGTCAGTGTTTAAGTGGCTGAGAGGAGGCTGAGCTTCATCATGGCTGGAGGAAGCAGGTCCTGCACTCCTCAGTGTTTTATACTGTATATGGTGTGTGATGTGAAAGGATTGTCAGGGTAACTTACAGGGATGCCACTGCTGACCAGATATTTCAAACACTCCCATCAGATTTCTTTTCTGTTTTTATTATGAAGTTTGACAGTTTTGTTTAAAATGTTTCAGTTGAAATTGCTCATGAATGGTGATTAAACGTGGTATTTGTTGTTGCATTTATCAATATAAGACTGAAAAAAACGCTGTAACATCCAAAATATAAAGCTGAAACTTAACATATGACCACCCACATGAACACAAACACACACACAAAGGGTTTATCTTTAACTAGTCATAGTTTTTTTCTGCTTCTTTCTGCAAAATGGACCCTGTTCATGATAGTTTACAGTAAACAGGATCCTCTCATAGCAAGGACGGGTCACTCAAAATGAAAAAAAAAATGGCTGCAGATCGACCAGTCACTTGAACTAGATGTTATCTTTTTATAATGCAGGTATTTTTTTATTATTATTAAAGAAAACATTAAAAACATATAAATTAAAACTAAAATTACTGGAATCTGCTGTAGGTATGTTGCATTATGAATTTAGTGCTGCTAATGGGTTATAATATTACCTCCATCATGTAGTTCAAACAGTAACCAATAAGCTCATTGATATCCTCCAGTGTCAAACCCTGAGGAAAAGTCCAACTATTAGAAATCAATCGGCAAATTGATTGGTTGCCTGCAAACTTACGATCCATCATAGGTTGATAATAGATATGCTTGACCCCACTGTCCGTTTGTAAGACCTCGGGTTAAAATGTGAGTGCACTGCTGCTGTTGTGAATGTCAACAGCTGTCAGATTAATTACAGATTATAAAGTAACATAAACAAGATTTCTGCTAACCTTATAACTTGCTTGTACTCCATGTTGTTTCTTCAGCATCATGTGGAAAACAGATGCTCTTAAGCACAGATATGGTGGTCTAGTTGCCAAAACAAAGCGTGTTATATTGTATATTATTTACATGGATACTAATATCACACTAACACAAATAAATCATGGTCATGGTGGCTGAGGTTTGATGCTGTGCACGCCTGAGTTGGATCTGCTGGTAGAAATGATAGAGCTCTGCAGCACAGAAACAGGAGGGTGCTGTTCTAGACGGGTAAACAAAGCTAAACTCTGTATCTGTAGTACAAGTGTCTTGTGTTTATCCCTGATAAACAGAGCCAGTGGTAACTTCACCTCTGTGAAAGGAAAGCACAGTGTTTAAAGGAAATATGGTCTAATTCTGGAAAAAACCACAGCAGTGGAATAATGAGTCTCGCTTGAGACAGAGGCAAGCAGCTCTGCATAAAATTCTACATTTTCCTCTTTTAATATAAACAGATTTAAAGTATTTCTGTTGTGTCTTTGCAGCCAGTGGAAGATAATTGTTGTACAGGGTTGTAACAGTGTGGTTGTAAAGTAGGCACATCCCCCAACAACCAATCAGCTCAGTAATAAAATATGGATGAATCTAAACAAGGTTGCACGCATAGTGTGATTCAGAGCTTGTATATGGAGAGTTGAAGTCAAGTTTATCTTGAAAACATTTAAATATGTGTGTCTCTGTGCAAATTAAAGGTTTTGAAATGATCATACTCTCTTTCCTGCTCTTGGTTTGAAGAAGGTAAAACTCTGATGTTGGTCGTGCTGTAACACTGACATGTTAGCACTGCAGAGTTTATAAGGCATGATGGAAAACAGTTCACTGGCATTCAGTTGTGCAACATTAGCATTCTTTTGAAGTCATGTTTATGTTCATCCAGATATTTTAAGTCCAATATTTAGGCCTATTATTTGCTCTGTTTTGGTCTCCACCAACTCCTAAAGGACGTATCAGGCTCTTCAGCAGTTAATAACTCCACTTTGTTTACCAGCTAGCTGCTAACTCCGTCTGTCAGCAGTTTGGTGTGTATAGTGGGTTTATCAGAACTTATTTTCCGCTGATAACACAGCTGCCTCCCTCTGCTAAAAACAGGCGTGATGACAACAGTGAGTGTGAACCAAAACAGCCGAGTTGCAGGATGGAAAACCAAAAACAGCTCATAGAACTGAAGGAACACCTGCTGGGAAATTTAACTAGTATGAGATTTGTCTTCATAAGTGACCTCTTTCACATGCTGCATACTTATTTGTGCCTTTGATGAGACAGAATTATGGATTAGTGCAGCTTTAAGTGCAGGTTGTTCTACTTTAAACTGTGACGTCGAGTTTTTGTCTACAGAGACTAACCTTTTTTGAGAAAAAGAAGGCCAGGAGGAGCTTGAAGCTTCTGTGAGGCTTTGACAGTTTGCTCATGGCATGTAACATGTTGTTGTTAAAAGCTAAAAATGTGTCAGGTTTTTACAAAGACTGATGGAAGAAAAGCTCTTTGAGAAAACCCACTAAGTTACAGCTGAAAGTGGAACAGGGGCTGGTTAGAAAGGTTAACTGTTGTTTCCAAAAAAAGTGATTTCTCTACCCACGTGCCACAGCACCCACCACCACGAAAGAGCTTGAATGTGGTTAGTCTGCGGTTGACTGCTTTCTTTGGCTCGTTTTCCTCCCATGAATGAATGGAGCATTTGAGATAAAGGGGGTGATTTATTCGACCTTTATTGTCTTTTAATTGTTTTTTTTTTTTACTTGCACAGTTCAAAGGTCGATTTCCCAGAGCTTATCTTCACGTTCCCGCATGCTCACGTCCCCTGTCGTATACCTGATAGACAGACGGATAATGTAGATGGTTACACACAAAGTGAAAGACAACAGGAAGTAATCCTGTGAGATACTGTGCCAGTCTGATCACTTCCTGCATGCCAATAATATGACAAGGCATCTTGGCCTGAAGGTTGGCTGCAGGGCAGATCCAGGCTAAAAGTGCTCAACATCACCCTAATGATGGTAAATGCAGACCATTAATCTTCAATTGTTTGCAGGGGCTAGTGTGTGTGTGTTTGTGTCTGTGTGTCTGTGTGTGTAGTGTGTGGTCTTTCTCTCTCTGTCACACACACACATCCACACACAGTGGAATAGCCCTTCGGCTTTATTTCACGAGGAGAGATGACCTCTCTCTATTCTGTCTTGTACTCCTGTTTTCTCTCCATCTGTCGCCATCTCTCATTCTCTTTTCCTCCTGACGTCTCACTCTGTTTCTTATATTACATCTCTCTCATTCAGGCTCTCTTCATCTTCAGATCCCACCCTCCTCTCCATTTTGATGACACTCTCTATATTTCTTTGTCTCCCTTTCGCTCACTGTTTTAAATTTTTTATCATCGCCTCTTGCCCTGCAGTGCTGAAAATGTTTCTCGGACAGGCTTCTCCTCAGAGCAGCAGGCTGAAGCATTTCTTCATGTTCTCCTGCAGCGACCAGCGTTTATTTTTGTTGCTCATGGTCAGCGTGGACTCTGCCTTCTTTTGCCATTATTCATCACTTGTAATATCTGTAATTTTTGCTGCATCACTCAGTCTCCGCTTAGCAGAGTGGAGGTTCATGTCATGCATGTCTCTGTCTTCCTCTTTCTCTTTTTTCTCTTGTCTTTGGGTCAGAACAGCTGCCTTTCTGGCACCTCTGGGTGGTGCCTTCGGAGGCTCGTGGGAAATGACAGTATTGGGGCAGAGAGGGAACATCTTTCCTCAGAGCAGCACATGGTTTTGGATTTCTGAACTTTATGTATTGTGATTTTGTTTCAGCCTCAGGGAAGGAGGATACAACTTTATGTTGTATGTGTGTGTGAGAGAGTGTGTGTGTGTGCTTGTGTGTGTCAGCTTTTTAATTTTTTTTGTCTGACGCTGGGTTGGCTTGTCTTATGTTGTGCTCCTCTTGAAACACAGCCAAGTTTTTGAGGTCATAACACAGGGGAAAATCATGGCGCGATATTCTGAAACCTGATATTTCAATTACCAAATCCAAAATAGCCACCACTGTTCAGCAACTGAGCCTCCAGTGTTTAACACAGACACATAAACACCCTTAATTTCAGTGCTAATACCAGCAAGGGCATCAGTTTTTTTCCCCTTTATTAAAAAGCCAGTTATAATTCTAATGCAGAGAGAGATTAACTGCAGTCAGTCATATCTGCAGGATATATTCTGCAGTCGCACAACAAATTGGAACCATAAACAGAACAGGTTATTATCTGGAGTAATCTGAGGTGTAATCTCCTGATTAAGTGAACAGCAATCACGGTTGTGTAAGCAAGGTTTATCAAGGATTGGTGTTCATGAGGATGAATTTTAAACGCGCCAGCTAGAAGAAACGAAGCAATGGACAGAATCTGGAGCATGGATTCCTGCTTTTCATTCCCAAACTGGCTGGAAGGAAACCAAAATACTCAGCAGCTGCTGCTCTGGTTCCCTCTTACAAGACACTGACCCCTACATTTGTTTGTGTGAGGACTTTGAAAGCTCCTTTAACACTGATATCTTCAGATTATTCACTCAGCTGTCTATTTTCATTGCTAATTTACCCTGTTACGGTTCATGGATGAATCAAAAAGGCACTATTGCGATAAGTGAAGCAACTGATTTTTTTATAAGTTAGATTTTAAAGAATGAATTTAGTGGTAACCAATGTTTTGTACTGATAGAAGACAATATTGGTGAGTTAAAGATGTGCTTGTTGGCAGATTTTTAACCTTTCAGCAGACTCAGGAAACCAGTTTATAGTCTCTGTGCTAAGCTAAGCTGACCAGCTGTATCTTTTTCTATGTATAGATGTGAGTGTTGTATCAGTCTTCTCATCCAACTGTTAGTTAAAAAGCACATAAGTGTCACAAAAATTCAAGCTGTTAATTTAAGCTTTCTTTTTAAAAGGACTGGATTGTGTTGATCGTGGAAGCTCAAGGGTCCAGTTTTCAGCCCAAACCTGTGAACTCTACCATGTTTGCCGTCAAAACTCTCATTAATGCAAACTCTTACTCTCTGCAGCTCACTGACAAGTCTGCCCTCCACACACGGTTTCAGGTTTCTCTGCCTGCGATTGGCTTTCAACTGTGTGACAAACCAGATTTAGCTTACCCGAGACAATTGAAATTGCCCATGGCAATTTAAAAAAAAAATCTTTCTCGCTACAAAATTTGCACCTATTCAAATCAGTATTTGCCAAAGTCTGACATTTTATGAGACATAAACATAAGAAAAAATTTTTTTTTTAATGAAGAGGACCTTTAAACTTCTTTTATATTAAAAAACATCAGAGTCATGCAGTGTTTTTACCGTATGAAATAACTTGAAGGTTTCTCCTGTGATGAAAAAACCCCCAAAACATTCAGGTCTGATGTCTAAAAGCTGCATCCTATTCACACGACATAATGGTTTTGAGACTGGCCATGATGAAACCAATAACCAGTGCAAAAGCCAATGCCAAACTCCATTTTTTATTAATTTTTTCGTTATAAGCTGCTTTTTGACAGAACTGACACACCTTAACTGGGAAAGGGATGGATACAATTTCCCATTTTCCCACCTGTGGTGAATCTATTAGACCCCAACTGGTACCATCTCTCTTTATGTGCTTAATGTGGTTTTCTCTTTTGATATGTGTAAATGCTGGTGTTGACTTCCATGAGCAGGGTGGGGTCACTAAAAGCATGACAGTTGAAGCTGCACTCATTTTAGTATTTTAGCTCTTACTGCTAACTCAAAAGATGTTGGAGTTTTATTGACATTTCCTTCAACTTACACAGTTATTTACCCAATCAAATATGATCTATTTTCATGTATTTTCTTTTTTACATTTCTGTTTAACTTGTTCAGTCCTTAACTTCTTCAGCAGTTATTTTTCCAAGATGGCATGTTCATTTTCTTAACATACACTGATGGATAGAAGCAGTAGAAATGTTCTGTGGTGTAGAGAGAATAGAGAGCATGCTCTTTCGCCATCAGCCTGCTAGGAAAATAAAATGACATCCTTAAGTGAAAACAACCAAATCCCAAAGCACACTGAATTACTGATCACTTGAAAATGCCACATAAAGCCCTGTGTGACCACACACGAAGGCCAAAGAGGGCAAAGAGCTGCTGGACTACATTAGGAAGAAAATGTTTGGTTACAAGCTTTACTGAATTAAAGTTTAATTAAGTAGACATGTGATTTTGTTTGTAATTGATTTTCCTAACATGGGAGCAAAACTCTGGCACTACAGCTGAGCCTGCTCAGTACACGTCAACACGGCAGTAAAACTGAAATGCAACACTTTATTTAACACAAATATTTGAATTCACTATTGGTGGACTGATTACACATTACATAGCAACTCATTTATGCAGCAAGTTGCTGTCAACAACATTGCACAAGGCGCATGCACACGCTTTTTACAATATGTACAATACATGAATGAATATTCGCACGTTTGATTACATCCCCCGTGGAAATGGATCCTTTATTTTTTATTTAGTCTCAGGGCCTCACGGCTCCTGAGTCTTGTTGGATATAATTCAACAGAAAATGTGATTCATATTGTCGTGGGAATAACAAGCTTGCTTGATGATTGCGTGAGTGTAGTGGCAGGAAGAAAAGCAGGAATAGACTGATGTCACTGTTGACGTTGGGTAGATTGTGCTGTGAGTGCATGTAAGAGTGTGAACAGTTCGTTATTGGGTTAGCATGCAAGACCGCAGAGGAAGCTTTGAGGAGAGTTGTGAGCTAATCTTTGTTTTAGATTTTGGTTCTTGTTATTGATTCCTGGTAAAAAAAAAAATACTGGTACTTGTGTGTGTGCTGTGATGCTTTCACTTAAAGCTCTACAAAGTTGCAAAAATTTGTCCCTCTGACTGTTTGGATGGGAGGGTAAATAAAGAGAAAACCAACAGCACTGTGGGTCAGCCAGTTGATCGTTCTGTACTGTTTATCCAGTTAGAATACACATAAACATCTCGGAGGTTCTTTCAAGAAAAAAGGTGAGAAGATAATCTGAACTGACAGAAACATGTTTGCTGACAAGCAGAAGCTCATTGCTTCAATTCTGGCCTCGAACTGCTGTATCTGCTGTGTCTGCTGTGTCTGCTTCCCAGAAGACCAAAATGCCGCACTGCTAATGTGCCAGGCAGCAGTGGCTGTTTCATCGTCTAGCTAATTTTGCAAATTGCTGTCATCAAGTCTTTAAAAGCTGTGAATGAGTTAAAAAGTTAACAAGTCAAGGACAAAAATCCAATTCTTTTGGTTTTGAAAGTCATGCACCACTTCACCATCACCATCATAAACAGCACAGCTCAAAGCTATAATAAAGACAGTTGGCCAGACAGCCTGTTGATCAGCTGGAAATATCTCGCAACTATTTCATTAATTGCCATTAAACTTTGCAGACTTTTGTTTTGCCCAGAGGTTAAATCCTACTTAACTTGGTGATAGCCCGACTTTCCATCCAGCATGAAACTCACCAGACTGACCTTTGTCAGTTTCTCAACAGATATCAGATAGTTTGCCATGACATCTGCTACAGGCATTCCTATCCTCTTCAGTATAAATGATATAACCTTAGTGATCAGCGTGATCATATCATCTTGATTGAATTCCATTTAAAATCTGTCATTTGTGATTTTAAATATCATCCAGCCCTGGCCTGACAAAGACTTTTTCTCATATCAAATGTGCAAATCCCAATTCAGGTTTCAGTGCGGGGTTGTTAGAGCTCAGTTTGCCCCCATAATGGAAACAGGTGATCTGCTATAGCGACCCCTAATGGGTATTAAATGAAAGAAGTGAGACTTTGTTTGCCATCTGGCCATTTAGAGATAATCCAATTACAGAGTGTGGACACATAAAAGCAGCACTGGTGCAATGTGATTGGACAGATCTGAAAATGAATGATGTTCTCAAAACCCAAAGCTGCTTGGAATTGATTGAAAAGGTTCTGTTAATTTTAGAGGCTATTGAGCGGGTTTGGGTGTTCGGTACTCGTAATTTCCTGATATTTTCAGCAGCTTCTCTACCTTATCAGCCAGTCCAGTTGTAGAAATACATTTTGGAACATAAAATTACCTTCAAATGAAAGCTGACTGACTGACAGAAGTCATCTGGACCGTTATCAGAGAAAGCCATTTCTGGCCTGGAGACATGAGGAACAGCAGGGTAGTGCGGCCGTGAGATTTTAGAGGTTGCTCCTTGGAAATCTATACCGCTGAGCTCAGGAGCGAAAGTTTACCTTTGGTGTGGTTATTTGAACTTGGTGCCCCCAAACAGCTAAGCCAAACACTTCACATGAAACATATGTTCTTATTTTTGTGGTGTTATGTTTTTAAGGTTCTTTATTTTTCAAAGTGAACTTGGCTGTTTGTATTTTTTGGAAAACTTTGAATGTTGTTTGTTGTTGAAACGCCAGTTCACTCATCAGTCTGCAGGGGTGACGTTTAGTGTTTCAGCTGTGTTTTTTTTTCAGACGGATGAAGATTTGGCCTTACACTATTGCAGCATTTACTGGAAATTAAACAAATCTCTAAACAAGTTGTAAGTTCTTATCCAGACAGTTTCTGAACTGAGTTGTTGTTAAAACATTTCTGTCGCAATAACCTTGAATCATGTTTCTTAAAACAGCAACAGGACATGTTACTTTGATATGTTTGAGATTAAAAAGAGACATGAGAAAGTGATTTGGTTACTGGCTGTAGGAGTGAGATCTTTTTTTGTTCTATTCATCAAGAGATTATCAAAAAAAATTTAAAAACCTGTTTTTAGACCTGCAGCAAGATTACCCCAAATGCCTGCAGCACCCTGGCTAAATAAATGTGTCTTGAAATGATGTAGAAGCTTGTAGTGAAGAAGAGAATCAAACATAAACATCTGGCATATTCATCAGATCTGTGATGGTCTAACCTCATTCTTTCTTCTCTCCTCTCTACAGATTCAACATCTTCATTCGTGTCTCCTCACAGTAACGTTATCAACATGGGCCGCTGGGACCTCTTCTTCCCCCTGTCCCCTGGACTGAGGCTAGCGATCGTCACAGTGATTCTCCTCCTCCAGCTCCATCCCTCGTTGGCCGGGGCTCCCCCTGAGCAGACCCTGGGTGGCTCTGTTTCAGCCGTGTCCACAAATAAAACTGAATGCAGCAAGGCTGAAGCATGCTCAAAAGGTGTGCTCTTACCTATCTGGGAGCCCCAGAACCCATCATTTGGTGACAAGGTGGCCCGGGCAACCGTTTACTTTGTGGCTTTGGTCTATATGTTTCTTGGGGTATCAATCATTGCAGATCGTTTCATGGCATCGATAGAGGTCATCACTTCACAGGAGAAGGAGATCACCATCAAGAAACCCAACGGAGAAACAACCACCACTACTGTTCGGATCTGGAACGAGACCGTCTCTAATCTCACCCTCATGGCTCTGGGCTCTTCGGCTCCTGAGATCCTGCTGTCCGTCATAGAAGTTGTGGGTCATGGGTTTCATGCCGGCGCTCTCGGCCCCTCCACCATCGTGGGCTCTGCAGCGTTCAACATGTTTGTCATCATCGGGCTTTGCGTGTACGTTGTGCCTGACGGCGAGACGAGGAAGGTCAAGCACCTCAGGGTCTTCTTCGTCACGGCCACCTGGAGTATCTTTGCCTACATTTGGCTCTACCTGATCCTGTCTGTGATCTCGCCTGGAGTTGTGCAGGTGTGGGAGGGGTTGCTCACCTTCCTGTTCTTCCCCATCTGCGTGGTGTTTGCCTGGGTGGCCGACCGCCGCCTCCTGTTCTACAAGTATGTGTACAAGCGCTACCGCACTGGCAAACAACGTGGCATGATCATTGAGACCGAGGGAGACCGTCCGCTTCCTTCCAAGGTATGCTCAGAGGAATACTATGGCTTTTCAGCTCACTACAACTTAGGTATTACCTTTGTGGGTTTGACTATGGATTATGAAAAGATTTTGTACTCTAAGTTAGCTGCTAAAATGTAGTAATGCAGGGACTCAACTCAAAAGAAGTCAACCCATGTAGGTCAAACAAGTTTGAAGCAAACCACCAAATTAATTACACTTATTTGAAAGAGCAAAAAAACCCAACTCTAAATTTATTATCCAAACTGTTGACAGTGTACAGAAAAACTCCCTGATATCTACTTTGACCTTTTTTACTTCTTACACTTATGTTTATTTAATTCTCTGTGATTACTACAAGATTACTACATTTTCAATTAAAGTGGTTAAGGTAATGTGACTGAGTTTTTCTTTAGCTTGCTGTAAAATCTTGAGATTTTGTCTTGTTCCCAGATTTCACATATTGCTTTGGTTAGTAAAAGGTTTTCATAATCAATACAAACAATGGATCTATGAAAATAAAACCCCTAAGTTGTAACAAATCTTTATTAGTCTTTTAAATATTAGATAAAAATAATATTATACTAACAGAGAACAGCAGTACACCAATAGAAATTAATTAAGCTTTCCTCATTCCATCCGTTGGAAAAAGCAAAGAGACAGATAAATAGGCGGAAGTGAGTTCATGAACAAGGTGTACCTTAAACTATTATCTGTATTACTGGATTTTTACCAAGATAAACTTGTGCCATGAAGCATATTACTGCACACACACTGGAACAAATAATTTTTAAGCATTGTCACTTTTTAATTTCCTGCTTTGACGACTATCTGATACTCTGTGTGATGTCCCATGCAGTGCACTGCACATCTCTAATTAAATTCTCATTGTTATGGTGTTGGGTACATTTATTCACCACTTGATTAATTCACAGCCTCTCAGTGTCTCTAACTTGTGTTATTATTTCTCTGATGCCTTTGATGAGATTATTAAGAATCTGTGCTCCATTAGTACATGAAGAGCACTTTCACTCCAACTTCTGGCTAAAAGAAATCACTGAATCAAACCCAAGAGTGTCCCTGAGGGAAAAGCCTAATAATTTAGAAGCTTTAAATTGCCAACTTGCTTAAAGAGATTAAAGACATTTCACCAATAAAACTGTACTCAAAGGAAAACTTGCTTTCAATGAATAGTAAAACAGCCTATTTACTCTGAGAGAAACAGATGGCTGACGTTTTGTTAACATGTCTAATAAAACTGATGCTAGCATCTACTTGTAGAAACATGCTCAGTAAACATCATCGTGGATTACTTTGTGAAATTTGCAAATTACATTGCAAAAATCAACAACCTCTTGACCTTTGCTCAACTGAGTCTTCACAAGCTAAACAGTCAAGTGGGAAGCAAACAGATTATTATTTTAACCTATTTCATTTAATTACAGTTTACAACTTTAAAACATCAATAGTAAGAAAATAAGTTGGGATTTAGGAGCTTTTTCTGATGCTTTAAAAAAAACAGTGAATGCATCTGTTTCCTAGGTTAAGGACTTTCAAAAACTGTACGTTTCTGCCTTTGTTTGCATGTTGTTACAGGCCAGTCTTGATACACACCCTGTTCCCAGTCAATGTCCATGAAATGTTAGTCATTTTAAAAGCAGCTCAAAAGCCTCAAACCAGTGGCGGTAATTGAACTGTCTTTGTTTCTGTTATGAGGTGGACATTGAGATGGATGGGAAGATGCTGAACTCTCATGGCGTTGACTTCCTGGATGGTCCTTTGGGTTTGGATTTGGATGAAAAGGACCTGGACGAGGAGGAGACTCGGAGAGACATGGCCAAAATCCTAAAGGAGCTCAAGCAGAAACACCCTGACAAGGAGGTGGGCAACAAAGTCGAAAGGACAAAAACCTCATAAATTGCAATAAAACACTCTGTCAGAGAAAAACACTTTCACTGCCGCTCTTGTCAGGGTTGTTTTATTCTCCCTGTTGTTTTCTGCTGTGGGAAAAGAAATGACAGAAAAAGAGGCAGCAGATGACACACTTTCATTTGCCTCCATTATTACAGTTATTATGATGATAAATGCAGCTCAAGGTCTCATCCAAACCTCTCAGATTAATTCAATAATGGTACATCTAAAAAAAGACATTTGCGGAGGAGACTATGCATCCATTACATAATGTGTAAATAAAATGCACATACTCTAATTTTGACTGGCTGCCTGCCTGCGTCTCCTGGCATGACAAACATATAGGAATTTGCCTTTGTATCATTGCTGCATAGTAATACAGAAAGTTGTGTGGTGCTTTCTTCTGTCTATACATACAGCCTTAGTTGATATCATAAAGATAACAGACACACTGAACTGAAACGTAGTATTCTGCACATAAGAATCCTTCTTTACTCAGTCTTTTTTTGTATTCTTATAACGGTTTTATCTTTGAAGCCAAAAACAATATGTTTTATCTTCAAAATGGTAAAAAAAGCTTTGTTTGGCCCATTTCTGCTCTTATTGTTTGGGCGATGTTAAGCACTATGGTGCATAATGGAAGTTGCAAAGCATAAAGACAATCAACTAATATGGCAAGTCTTTTTACATGCATGAGAGCGTCCTGAGATAATTTTTTTAGACTTTGGTCCTTATCTCAATTAAAAACAAGGCTGATAAACCTGTTGTCAAAAACTAGCAGGGTTACATTTGCTACCTGTGACCCTATGATAAGCATTTTGATATCAAGTGCATGCACATATCCAACATATCTAACTTTCTTATCTAACTTCACTGACACGATTAAATGCTCTTATGCTGTGTTTGCTCTATATTGTCTTCTCTCACCAGGTGGAACAACTTATTGAGCTTGCCAACTACCAAGTCCTGAGCCAGCAGCAAAAGAGCCGTGCTTTCTATCGATGCCAGGCCACCCGGCTGATGACAGGTGCTGGCAACATCCTGAAGAAACATGCAGCCGATCAGGCAAGGAAGGCTGTCAGCATGCACGAGGTTCGCTCTGATGCTGGCGATAATGACCCCATCTCCAAGATCTTTTTTGAGCCCGGTTCTTACCAATGCCTGGAGAACTGTGGCACAGTGGCGGTGAACGTGGTGCGACGTGGTGGCGATCTGGGTAAGACGATCTCTGTGGAGTACCGGACGGAAGACGGCACCGCCAACGCCGGCTCGGACTACGAGTTCACCGAGGGTGTGGTGGTGTTCAAGTCTGGTGAGACAGTGAAGGAGATCCGTGTGGGGATCATTGACGACGACATCTTTGAAGAGGACGAAAACTTCCTGATTCACCTTTCCAGTGTCAAGGTGTTGACATCAGAAGGGGAGGAGCCAGAGGAAGGCGAGTCAGCCAATCACGTGGACTCAGTGGCCTGTCTCGGCTTACCCTCCACAGCCACCGTCACCATCTTTGATGACGACCACGCCGGTATCTTTACATTTGAGGAGCCTGTTTGCCACGTGAGCGAGAGCGTTGGCACCATGGAGGTGAAGGTGCTGAGAACGTCGGGGGCTCGCGGCGTGGTCATGCTGCCGTACAAGACGGTGGAAGGAACAGCACGAGGTGGCGGAGAAGACTTTGAAGACACTCACGGCATTCTGGAATTTCAAAACGACGAAATCTTGTGAGTAGCTTTTCCGTAGAAATCATAATGACAACCGTTTAAAACTGATTTATGCAGATATTTATCATCCTCGCTGTCATTTTTCTGCATGTTTTTCTCGATTATTTTTCACGCTGTTGTCAGTGGGATGTTGCAAATGTTATCGCTGATGATGTGAGAAAGTGAGGGTGTGAGTGTGATGTGGTGGTCACAATGAGCTGCGAGGCGGACTGCTCATTGGGGGCACTTGACAAAATCATCATTCCCCACCCCTTGACTCTTTTTACCTTGTACTTTGACTCATTCAATCTCTTCTTTTACCTTTTATCAATCTGTCCATTCCTCTTCACTTTGGATTCTGCTGCTGCTTTGGTCTTCTGTGGCTTTTAATGAGCCTGTGTTGCCGTGCACAGTCGATTTAGCCTCTGACTTGAATGAGCCAAGAAATTTGGAGACTTGGTAATTTGTTGGACAGTTAATGGTTTAAATTTATAGATGAGTGAAAAGTGTTGAGCTTTCTTAAATAAAGACGCTTAATGGAAAACCAGTGGGAGAGCTGGTTGTTGGAAACGGTGCTTGAATGTCAGCAGCAGGGAATGAGGGACATGCTAAAGAGCATCCATCTAGTCCACTTAATTACTAATACACAAGGGCTTTTAAAGAAAATACCAGTTGCCCTTTTAGATGGCTTTATACTGTGTGAGAACATCCCAGAGCAACCACTCACACAGGCAGCTAGTGGCAGTTTTGTGGTCTTTCCTGTGTGAAAAGAAACTCCATTTAAGGATCCCTGCAACGCCACAGCCTCGGCTCAAAGGGCCTCTTTGCCAGACGTAGAGGCCTTATTATCTGATGGTGACTCACAGTGGGGTCCATGATTTCCATCTGACAACATTTCAGGAGGCCTTTTACCATGCTGGTGATTTTGCCCACAGCCAGCTGCTGTTCTCTTCATTTTAACCCACTCACTGTGTGGGGAATTAGCTCCAACTATCATCAGCCAAATGTTTGTACAATGCTGAGCTCTTTGGCTCGACACCAAACCTAATTTCAAAGACCTGTTTTGTTCTTTAACTCTTGCTGTGACAACTGTTGCAGGGACTTTATATTTCTGAGTTTCTAACCACACGATAACTTGATTTTTACTCAACAGTAGCTACTAACATGATACACTGACTCAGTTGACTCAGTTGACTCAGATGTCAACAGTACAGAATTGATAGGAATGATGACATCAGGTAAACGCTGGTATTGCATTGCTTATATATGTTAAAGTATCCATTTTAAGGATGATAGGATGGATTTGTTTTCTTTGAAACTGCTGTGGATTAGAATTCGTCCTACATATTTATCTGTTGAAGTCCATTAAAGATGGTCATGTGTTGAAAACAAGCAACTGTTAAAAATCTGTTTTTTTAGTCTTGTTCTTCTTTCATATTTTTCTTCAATTTCCTGACATGAGCATTTGCACACACGTATATATTTACGCATTAAGAATGTATTATTACAATGTTCTTCTTATGAAAGGGGACATTTTTCTGTTTTGCCACATAACACTCAGCTTCTTTGTGTGCAAATTGATTGTTTTCTGTAAATGCTCACGAAGGTGGGCTACTGCTCCTTTTCACGCTCTTTTTCTCTCACACAGCTACGCGGCAGGATGGGTGTGTTCATAATGTCAACACAAATTACTGTTTGCAGTTAAGCCTCCTCATAGTGGTCTGCAGGCCTGTGGGGTTTGCAGGTTTAGTGAGAATACAGTAAACCTCACAGCTTTCTGCAGTTTGCCTTTTCACTGCTCCGGTTATGTATTAGTTTTTGCGGCTTTCAAAAATGACATGGACAATTTGAACCTGTTTATTTTCACAGAATTTTGGCTAATTTAACACATTTTGGAGCTAAATTCAGTCCTGTCACTTGTACTTACCTAGTCTTGCATATCCAGGCTGTCTACACTAAACTGTATTGGTGCAGGAGAAAAATCTGACTGCAACGATTATCATTCTGCTGTAGGGTTAAAAAAAAGTTCCAATCATCTTATGCAACATTGAGCCCAGGATGCAGTGACATTGTCTCTGCAAAACTGCAACATCAAGAGAGCAGAGGGGAGGAGAATGCCGACTGAAATAGTCGCCCAGTGGCAGGCTTATATCCACCGTCAACATCTGTTTTTAGATTATAACCCATGATTGTAGTCTGGATTTCCACAGCCTTAACAGCTTCTGTTAATTATTTGTGCTCGCTTCCTCAACCATCCGAGGAGAGGTGATCTGCCTTTCCTCCGGTTTCTGTTCTCATGTCGTAAGAACTGTGGGAGGAAAGTTTTTCTTTGTCCTCTTGGAAAGCTTGAGCAAGATTAGGAATTACTTCTGCTGCTGTGGGCTTGTAAAAACGAGAGATATTGGATGTGATTTCCACATCAGAAATAAACAAGTCTTAACTTGTTTTAGATATGTAGTGGAAAGGAGATGTAGAACTCTGTTTTTTTTTTTCTATTTGTCCAGCCTGCATCAGTTGTTAGCTGCAGTAGATTGCTTTGGAAACCAAAAGTTTGCTTACAGTGCTTGTTTGAAAAAGTTTGGATTGTTTGTGAGGAAATAAGGTTGTAGTGACATGAAACAAAGTGTGTAGTCATGATGAGTTAATGGGAGGGATGTTGTCTTAGAAACAGTAGTCTAAAACTCTCTTTCTCTCTTTTATTTTTTTCCTCTCTTTGGTCTGAAGCAGATGTCTGCAGGCCGGGCTCTTCCAGCCTGTGGCAGACTACATAGTTTCCATAGCTCATAGCTCTTACGGCCAGGACTAAGTGGGTTTTAACAACACTTCATCCACATCAAATGATGGTTTCCTTCCGGCTGTGATGGATACTGTGTGTGTGTATTTTCATGTGTACATGTGTGTAGGGAAAAGAAAGAGAGGTGGAGCATTTTAACTATAAATTAGCAGGCCTAGTTAACAAGTGCTGGATGTAGTTTTGATTTTGACTATGAATACATAAAGCCTATAAAGATAGAGGCCATTTTGTGACAAAAAAACAAATCCCACAGGGTCTCTTCACAACTTGAAATCTATTTGTCCCACTAAAAACTCTTATTAAGTTTGACTATTCATTATTTAAATTGTTAAAAATAAGAGCAGTAGTTAAAAAAGCTGCCTAATGTGTGATTTAAATGGACCATGATGGTATTTTTGGTGTTTAAATATGTTTTATGTGTTTATCTCAAATTGTAAAATATATTGGCAAGTACCCAAAACAGTAGCTGATATCTGTCTGCTAGCTACACTAGCAAGTTAGCACGAGTTAGCTAACTTAATAAAGTTGGTGATCAACTTCAATTAATGTCAGCCAGTTTAAGCAACATCATAGTTTCTGTGTGCTTATCTTTAATATGTAAAATGCTTAATATTGGTTGGTTTCCAAGTTTAAATGTATAAAGTGGGCCGTCCCTGTTTAAGTCCACGCAGAAAAAAATGTTTGGTTTTGCTTTCACCTTCAGGTAAAGGTTCACACCTTAGATGTGATGTGGGTTATAAATAGCTGCAGTGGACATACAGGAAAGAAGACTCTGGTTGTGTGTTTTTGTCTAACTTAAAGCTCAGTAAACAAGCATGTTACCTCACTAAACATGTAGGACAAATATATCTTGAGATTACTCACAAACTAAACTCCCACATAGCATGACATTCATAACCTTAAGTTATAAGCAGCACTTGTCCCAAGAGAGGTTAGAAAATATGCATTTCCCAAAGTAATACACTGTGTGTGTCATCAATGAGCCGCCAGGACCCAAAGTGTGTCTCCATGGGGAAAAGAGCAGAGGACATTTTTACCGCAGAAAAAAAAAGGAATCACAAAATAGGTAATCTAAATAGGACTGCCTCCAGGCTAATTCTACCCTGATTATGTTTCTCAGAGAGAGAGAGAAAGAGAGGAAGAGAGAGAGAGAAAGAGAGAGAGATGGAGAGAGATGGAGGGAGGGAATATAATCAAGTGAATGGAGGCAGTGATGGGAGGAAGGACGGCAGAGGATGATGGAGTGGACCGAGAGGGGAGGGAGGAAGAGGAGTTGCAGACCTCTTAAAGTTTAGGACTTTTCCTTAACTACTGTCCTTGCTTTCTTCCACTTTACTCCTTCATATATCCCCTATATACGTTTCTCTGTCTCTATATCTGTAGGAGGCCCTGTGTTGTTTGTCTGTGGAGTAGCTTGTGAAAGCTCGCCTGGTGTCGTCTTTGAAGGACTGAAAGGTGCATGTTTGCGAGAGGAAGATGGAGATGGAGAGAGTCGGAGAAATAGGTTGAGCACTTATCCGCAGCACTCAGTGTTATATTATCTGTGTTTGTGTCTTCAGTGCTGTATGTCACAGAAGATATGAGCTCAGACCTGCTGTACATGTTTATGTGGCCTATTTTTTTCCTCTAGCTACATTTTTCTTCTAACAAGTAGTTTTAGTATAACAACTACAGCCACTTAAAGTATAACAACACTGTCATTGTTATTATTACTATTGCTACTGCTACTGCTACTGTTAATGCTCCGAACCTATCAAAACAACACAGAAATCTTTGTATTAAGAAGTCATTTTTTACTTTTAGCTCAGGAAATTTCTTAAATATCTCAACATGTCTGTCCAGCACTCGTCAGCTTATTTTAAATAATAACTGTATATATTCACTATATAGGGCCAATGCTCATTTGCATCTATACTACAAAATATCATAGTCATACCTCTCACATGATGAGCAGTTTTATCCAGAGCACCTTCCAGCACATTAAGTGGCTCTATTTTTATTTTAGATGGTCCTGATGGAATTACCAGACCACTTAATATAAAATAGGCCAGCAATTCAACTTTTTTTTTTCCTTCCATAGCTGTTGTATTGAAACTGTATTTTTAGATAGAGAAGAGGACAGCAAGGTTGAATATGTCCTCTGTCATGTTGGTGTGTGAAATGCACAGTGAGCCTATGCACACTGTCTGGTTCATGAGTTATCAATGAAGCAGTGTTTCCGGGACAGGAAGCCTCCTGTGTCACACACAATAAGGTCAAGAGGGTTTAAATAACACAGAGCATGCAGGAGGATGTGCACACTTGTGCCGCTATAACTTGGTGATGACTTTTACTCAGCCACTTTCTGACCTCATGAAATAGTGGAATCAGAAACACATACACACACACACACAGACAGACACACACACACACACACACACACACACACACAGAGCCAATTATGCAATTTCCATAAACAGGGAGCCAGGAGAGAAACATGGTAGAGTCAAGAATCAAATTAGGCTTCCTCCTACACACACACACACACGCACACGCACACACACAGGCAAACACAGCAGACTGGGACTTCACACTCCGATGAACAGCACAGATTGGCATTTTAGGATGCATGCTAAGAAGCTATAGGAATGCTGGTTTGTGCAATCATATGTACTTTTGCATATGAGAGTGCTGCTCTAAAATCTAGTAATTGTGGAAATATAAGTGGATTTTGATTTCTTGGAACACTGTAATTGCATTTTTTGGGGGGGTAAGGGTTCATTATAATCAGGGTTCACTCTTAAGATTCCCATTTGTGGTTGTCCTGTTTGAGTTGTTGGAAAAATTATTCAAACCTCACTTTTAATAGGCCAGTGTGGTGAATTTATAAGTCCCCATGCTGCTGAAATATGATAATATGCACCATTTCCATGTATGCCTTGTTTGTCGGAGACATCTTAATATGGAGCCATATTGCCTTTCTTAACCTAGCATGTGCAGCATCTACACATTCTGGCACTGGAGGTTTACAATATGCCCTAAATTTGGTTTGCCAACCACCAATAAAACACAATGAAGAAGAGGAAACAGTCGAACAAGTGCAACTCGATGTTTTCAGGCTTATTGCATCAAACTACTGCACCTGGGTCGAGCCATACACCGTAGACTGGTGAACCAAATATGTCATCACCCTTGCTGACTTTTTTTATCTTTAGAGGAAGAAAACACATCTGCAGTTTGGGATCCATGTTCTGCAAGGTTCCAAGAGGAAGGAAAAAAGTAGTGATGATAGCTAGATTTAATTAGATCAGGGCTATGAAATACTTAATCATCCATTTTTTGCTCACTGTCTCTTTCTCCTCTTACCCTAAGATGTAAATAAAATACTGTTTTAATTTTTTGAATGAAAAGTGTGAAATTAGCAGTATCTGAAAAAGAACTATCAGTTGTTGCATCAACTGAATAAAATCCATATTGTGCATCACTTACTATGCAGATTCAAACACAGTACTAAACAAAAAAATCAAACACTTTCATGCAAACATACATACACTCAGATACTCCTTCACACAGTCATATCAGTGAGGCATTAGATGGTAATGAGCCTTGATGAGGTTGCAGGCCATGAGCGCATGCACACACACACACACACACGTACACGCACACACACTCCATCCTTCTGTGACAGCAGCATCATTAGTAAAAAACACTGAATTAATTAGCGGAGGAAGATAACAAGTGTTGTGGGAGAGCCACATTTATAATGGACAGATGATTAAAACTGTGTGAGTGGGTCTGTGTTTGTATGTGTTTTGCATTGATTTGCATTTGTTTTTTTTTTTAATAAATTCTTCTGAACAATGAAACTGTAAAATAATGTCTGTCTGAAGCTTTTTTTCTATCCTACATTTTTGCCCACCATCAGCAGACACAAGCACACACAGGTGAGGTGTGAAGGTTGTGTTCTCTAACACAGAGTACACGGTAATAACACCTCTCTTGGCAGGCGACCCACACCTGTCACTGTGTGTATGTCTGTGTGTGCGTTTGAGCATGTATTAGTGTGCATGCAAATGTCTGAGGGCATGAATACGGCTGAGCATGTGTGTCGCTGCTTAATTGATACAGTGATTACTCAACCAGTCAACTGACAGAAAACAAGTAAGCTATAATTCTGATGGTTAAATAATCATTTTCGTAATCTAGACATCTCTCCTGGTCACTACTTGGCAGATGTTTACTTCCTGCTGTGCTCAGACTATGTTTTCCAGGTGACATACATATTATTTAACTGATTTAAAAGGTTAATAGATTCGCTTAAAAATGAAAAATAGTGTTTCTGCATCAAAGGAAAGTCAGTATATGGCAGAGATTGACATCATGTCTTGGCATTTCCTACCTTTATCTCTTGCTGGCTGCCACAGTTTTGTTTCATGACGTAAAGCGCCATTGATGTTTCACAATCCTTTATCAAGATTATTAAGTGATTGTTTTTGTGTTTTTCTCTTTTGTTTAACTCTGTGTCTTTACTGTAAAATATGTGACTTCAGTGAAACAGAAAAAGATCAATTTAACCTTCATTTTAGATGAAAAGCACTGAAACAAGTCGTTTTTCAGTCATTCCTCATGATTGTTTGGGATGTATAAGCTTTAAAGTTTGCCTTTTTGGTCTTTTTCACTATAGTGATAAAGAATAAAAAAAGGGAAGAAAAAGAGAGAGAGATAGAGAAAGAAGAGAAAAGAGGGGCAGGTCAGCAGCTTGACAAATGAGCCCTAACCAGCTGCCTCCACAAAACACCATCGCCTTGACAACCGCTGGGATGGAGAGCGAGAGAGAGAGAGAGAGAGAGAGACGAACAGAGGGGGATGCAAAGCGATAGAGTGGTAAAAGACGTTTGAGTGGGATAAAACATGAGTTGTCGGAGGGGGACAGAGAGGAAGGAGAGAAATATAGAGACAAAATGAACAGATGGGAAACTACGTTTAGTCTTTATTTATTCTCACTGCCGACAGATGTGTCCTCTCATTATGTAAATTGTTTGTAGTTCCTGATTTTGATCTATCAGTGTGAACCAAAGGCCGTGCGTCATTTTGCAATAATGAAATGAAGATGCTTATTGCTGCTGAACGTCTACTTTATAGTCTGTTAGCTAACCTGGCATGACATTTTGATATCCCTGAAGGTCATGGTGGTTGTTTTACTGAATCAAATTGGAGGAAAAGACGTCAAAGCACCAGCCGCACTATTTGATTTACAGGTGATTTATGGGAAATGCGGAGAAAAAAAAAAACAATACAGCAACTCTGAACTTGTTTGCCAGCTCTCTGGGCGGACAACCCTCACTGATTTCACTCCTGTTCATGGTTGTGCCATCCGGTCCATTCAGCTGCTTGAAGAAAAAAGGGGTTATCCCGTTAAACAGCCACACCCATCGCTCAGTGACGGCTCGGTTTACAATTCCTCCGCACAGCTCGGGAATTCAGCTGCAGCTGAAACGAGTATGGGCGGTCGAGCCAGCTGAGGGCCCAATTTCTCTTTTTGTGTTTGACGTCTAACTTTGTAGCTCGGAGCTGTGGATCTCACTCACTAAGGCATACAGAGAGGAAGGGGGGGGGGGACGGCTGGGAAACAAAGCAGTGGGTGTAAATCTCAAAGGGAGGACAGAAGGCTGATAGGTCTGCGTGTGCTCACACAGACACACACTGCATGTCGGTGCAGTTTTTATGCTCAGGGCTTTTATTGTGAAAAGCCCAGATAATGCTTAATCTAATATCAGGAATAGTTTGTCTTAAAGGATTATTCCCTAAGACAGTTCAGCAGGAGGCGGCGAGGAGCAGACCTCAAGGATTGACTCTTTTTTTTTTTTTATTTTGCTTCATGTTACAAGACCAGAATCAATGATCGCTTTCCTTTTGTGCTCAGTTCTCTCATTTATTTTTTTAAGTTTTAACCACATAGTTCTAAATCTGATCATTAGACCCCCCCAAAAAATGTGCAGCTTTTAAATCTTTTTCTTGCTAAGTGCTAAATCTGCTGTTGGGGATAATAACAGGGACGCGAGCCAGATTCCAACCTGTTTCATCTCCACATGTGCGGCGTAGTCCTGTGCTCTGTGCTACAAGGGAGGCGCTTTAATAAGAGTGTTTGTGTATTCCCCGGCCTGTCTGCCTGTCTGCTTTAAGTAGTTTTAATGGATGACTATGAGCAGGCTAATACTATTATGCTGATGTTAATTTTTTGGCGAGCGGGGCCTGTGATATTGGAACTGAATCTCACCGGGTTATTTATCCACAACGTTAGTCACAGAGACACTGCAGAGCAGGAGGACGGCCAAAACTCTGTCTGTCTGTGTGTCTCTCTGTGTGTGTGTGCAACAGATGTATCATCACTGTTTATGTCCTGGTTTATTTCAATTGAATGTGTTAGAACTCCGCGACATGAAACCAAATACTTCTGTGGATCCTGTAAGGCTCGGGTCGAGCTGTTTTCTTGGGGCTGAGGTCGTGTTCGAGTTTGGTTATTTTTGGATTATGATGTCTTTGTGTGTCATGTGTTTCAAAGAAGACAGAGAGAGAAAGCAGAGATTGCAGAGAGTATCCCAGCTTGGCAAGCCGATGTTAAGTAATAGATAGGAAACAAATGCTCGCTAAAAGGAAACTTCCCAGAATCACTGGTCGTTAAGGGAAAGCTTTTTCATCGTGGGAACATTTAACCTATATGAGCATAAACTGTCGTGCTTCATCATAGTTATGCTTTGCATTATATGGTTTGAGCTGTTAACTTCAGAGGGAGAAACAAGTCCAGGATTTTTGTTTATCTGGACAATATCTGGGGGAAAAATGTTGTTTTTTCTGCTGTTTAAAATAATATATAAAAAATAATGTAATAAATAATGTATATATATAATTATGTGTCTCACAAGTTGTTTGAAGCAGGTTGCTGGCAACAGGTTCAGAATAAGCATGTGATCACAAAAATCAATGAAGTTGATTAATGAAAACATTAAATTGATTTTCCTTGTGCTGTTTCCAGTTAAGTGTATCAGATTTGGTTTCATTAATATTTTCACAGTATTCTAACTTTTTGGAATCAGGTTGTATAAGATGTGAAGGATGGCTGAAGTATTACATGGGATCGGGTCTCAGTCTGTTCGGGTCCTGAGGATGTTGATACAGGCTGGACTCTCGTCTCAGTTTAATGCCAGTGCAGACTGTTCGTGAATTTGGATGTATTAATACCTTAAAAGACTGATGTGAACCTTTGTTTATTCAGATTGACTTCATTTTGTATGACCAATGTGTCTGTCTGTGTTAATGCATGCTTTCAATTTGCTAATTAACACCTGCTCTGCATGCAGGACACAGCAGCTTTACTAGCTGTTTTTTTCTTCCTCTTTTTTTTGTTCGCAGCATGCCGTTCTATTAGTGCAGTGTTGCTGCGGGTAACCGCGTCAGTGGTGCAGTATGCGGTCAAACGCTGCCAGTTGTAGTAAAAGCTCAGACCATTTCACGCTCCGCTGTGCCTCTCTCCCTCTCTCTCTCTCTCTCTCTCTCCCTCTCTCTCTCTCTCTCTCTCTGCCTCTCTTTCTCTCTCTCTCTCTCTCTCTCTGCCTCTCTTTCTCTCTCTCTCTCTCTCTCTCTGCCTCTCTTTCTCGGTTGCGTATTGTACTGCATTGACAGGGAGTGAAGAGGAGAGAGGGAAGGAGAGAGCGAAATCAATGAATGTAAAGGAAAAAAAAGTGGACTGATAAAGGA
>JAPZDY010000003.1:19594856-19606901 GCA_029783645.1 Ctenochaetus hawaiiensis
TCAGTGACTAGAGAGACAATGCACCTTGGCTGGCATGTCTAGGTCAGAGATTTTCTCAGAGAGAGAGAGAGAGAGAGCGGTCTTCCCATTCCTTATTCCCGCTGGTCATTCCTGCTGATATTCCCAGCTGTATTCTGGTTAAAACGGAGGCAGCGATCTGTTTCCCAGCGGATACTGGCCTGTTTCCGTTCCCCATTTCTACTGTCCTGGTTCAGTCAGGTATAAATAGCACCTACCTACGGCGACGTCTGAAAGTGTGCATGTGTGTGTCTGTATGCGTGTGCGTGTGAGTGTGGATGCGTGTGTGTTTGTGCTTTCGTGGGTGTGTCTGCGTCTGTGAGTGTTTTTGGACACAGAGTGGACTAAAAGACAGGAAATGCAGACAAAATTCTGTTAATAAAGTCTTCTTTTTAAACTTTAATGCTGCACCATATTAAAGTTTAAACAGAAATGCATCATAAGTGTGTAAATATTGGTAAATTTAAATGCCTGTAAGATAACGAAATGCCTTTAAAATGACTGTAGTATCACTACATCTGCTCTCATGGTTCTGACCTCTTTGCATTGTTCCAGTTTGGAGAGCAGCTTGTAAAATATCAGCTGTTCCTGACTGAACAGTTCGTATTTCACCATCTGGATATCAGTTTTGAAATCATCACTCACCATTATTTGTCTTTTGTTGTCACATTCCTTCAGCTTTAATCGCTTTAATGTTAAGACTTGGTTTGACAACTGAGCAACCGGCTTAGTAGCATTGCTAGCATTCCTGAGAGACACCATTGGTTACTGTTAGCCACAAGCTAACCACCTAATAACACACTAAAGCACCATGTCGTCACTTTAAGAAAAAAAAAAAGTCCACAACAGCTGGTAGGAATTCCTCCAGGAAAGAGTCATTATGTCTGTGGTTCACTGTGTGTGTGAGTGTGTGTGTGTGTGTGTGTGTGTGTGTCTGCTGTGTGCCCGAGCATGAATAAATTTTGTATTTGTTTGCAGTGTGTGTGTTTGTGTGTATTTCTGATGCAATAGAGGTATCACCAACAAGGGAGACAGCATCATGTTCACACACCCTCACACACACACATGTACACACACACAGGCACACAGTTTCCTGCAGGCTTGACTCTTTAGAGCACATTTAGTATAATAGGAGGGGTTAGAAGAGAAAGTACACACACTCTGACACACAAACACACACACACACACATACACGCCATCAGGCCTCCTTAGTGTATTATGGATTTGACCTCTAATATGCTAATTCTCAGGGCGCAGTGGAGTGTTTAGCAGATGCACAAACACACACAGACAAGCACGCACACACACGCACACACATGCTCATGGGTACAACTGCAAATTGATATAAAAAAACACACAGCTACAAAGCTACTAACAGCAGATCTGAATGAGAAAATGTGACAGTGCTTAGCATAAAGCTAACAGTCAACATGAGTTTCCGTACATCACAATGAAAGACAGAGAGTGGCGGAAAAGTCAAAGTTAGATAATTATGAGGAAGTTTATTAAACAGCAGGATGTCTGGCCTACTTAACAGGTCTCAGTGAACACACACATACACACCCGTACACACAGTAACTGTAGATTAATGTATTATTTTGCTGATAAAACAATTTGATCTTGAATAGTTTGCAGAATTTTTAATATTTAGGTACTCCTAGTCTGTGTGTGTGTGTGTGTGTGTGTGTGTGTGTGTGTGTGTGTGTGTGTGAGCCAGGTTTTGGAGGTGTTTTGCAGTTTTATGTGTCGATGGGAGCTGCTTAATATAATGCAATTAGCCTAATGAATCCCACAGAGATCCGACTCAGAGATCCACAGTTACAGACTAAATGAAATTGCACAAATTGTAAATTAAAAAGGAGATTTTTTTACCTGCAGACTGTAAAGTGTCGATTCTTCAGTCTAATAAAACAGAATTTAAAAAACTGGCTTATGACTTTTCTGTCATTTTGGCTTTCTTCTATTACTGCCCAGATCAGCATGCTGTTGAGTTGATTTGACTGAGCTTTGTCCTGTTTCTCGAGCTTCACTCTAGCAAACTGAGTGTTTTGTTACTGTCTGGATGCATCCATCATTGTTTCGGCCTCAGAGGAACGATATCCAAACCTTATTTCCTCTCACATATAGCTTTCTGTTTTCCATTCCTCTGAGCCAGCTTTAAATTATCATTTCTAATCATCTGCACCCACCAGCTTACGTAACGCACTACCTGCTGCAGCTGGGCCTCTTTTAAGGTAGAAGCTCATGTCAAAGAAGGAGAAAGAGCACTTAAGGAAGAACAGTGAACCAAAAAGCTCAATTCTGACTCACTCAGTCTGCGATTTGTCGGAAAGTCTGATATATTTTTCTGTGATTCTTACCTCAGAACATCTGCAATAACTATGAAGATGGTTTTTCAGCTAGCATTGTGGGAAGAATGCTCCCCATAAAAAGATGTCCCATCCTCTTACATGTTTCCAGTGCACTCAGCACGCTCACTGGTTTTAGTCTCACTAAACCAATGGACCAGAAAGTAAGGACAGATTTACTGAAACTGTTTTTTTCTTTAATTCTAGACTCATAAATCAGTTTCTCCTCATCTACAATCGACTTGCTGTGACTGAGCTGATTATCCATTACCTGTGGTATGCTTAGCTGTACGTAAAAGGCACAAAGAATCAAAGATGCACTTTAAAGCATATTTAATAGTTTGACAGGTGACAACAGGCAAAGTCATACAATCCAATTATTCAGATGTCTATTGTATACTCTTTTATAATAGTCAGGTGGACACGTTTTTCATAAATCTGCTGCAGAGGCAGGTTAATTCAATGGAAGATAACCTCCAAACCAGAACATTTACTTAGATCTCCTCCAGAGCAAATGGATAATATTTGACAACTGAGGGACAGATTAAAGTGAAGGGAGATGTAAAAAAAAAAGTGTAAATAGTAAAGGGATATCACAACCTGGTCAGTTTTTCTTTTCTCTTGTCAATTTGCCAGACAAGTATCTCAGAAATGACAGCAAGTTCAGATAGCAGCACAACATGGCCTCCTTTCTTTGAAATATTGTTTTAAATAGGTGACTTTTAAAACTCGGAGTACGAGCACATCCATGCTTATATTTTTTCCGAAAATAATTTATTAATAACTTATTGTTGAGCTGCTACAATTAACACATGACCCATTAAGAAGCTGCAACCCGAATATAGACAAGGAGAAGGAGTGTTACCGGATTTTTGTGTTTGCATCCTGCTGAATTCTCACTCAACTTTTACAAACAAAAGATTATTGGAAAGGACGGAGCTTCACAATGCCATCTGTGTAAACCATTCAAAGATCTCTGTATCTCTCGGAAAACATTTGCATACTTTGTAGCCACAGCGCATATAAAACAGAACAGTAAAATCCTCTGCAGGGTGAATAAAAATCTCCTTTTTTTAACAGCGTTTGTAGCTCAGTGAGTTTGATTCAGTGATACACAGACTTGCTCTGACTTTTAATAAACTCCAGTGAGTTGCCTTTCAGGAGAAACCGAGATCATGGCTGCAATCAAAAGGGTTCAAGTACAGTAACCATTTTTATTTTGGGTTTGTCATATTTTCCAATGCAGCAGGCAAATAAAAAAAGAGTACTTTTCCTCTCTCCTCCTTTATTCTCCATTAACTTCTCTCACATCACTTTCTTTACTCGTGCCCTTTTCTCTCTTACACCCTCCAGCTCTGCAGCGCTGCGTCTCTCCTGAAACTTTCTAATCTAAAAGCTTTTTGTTGAATCAGCACCAGCAGACCTCTCTACATGGTTCTACTAATCTCTCTGACATTTCTGCAAGTTTTAACCTCAACCTCGTTCCCTCCTTCTTTCTCTCTCTTTTTCTAAAATACATTTTCTCTCCATCAAAGCAACATTAGCGAAGAGACGTAGCAGGACTGCAGCGACATTTCTGGGTCCCCATAAAACACACACACACACACACACACACACACACACACACACACATGCATATGCTGTTTCCTCATTCTCTTACATCCCACACATACAATCATGTATACACACACATTATAGCAGGATATCGTCTCACCCTTGAACTGTGGCAGGTGGAGAAGAGCAGGGTGTGTGTGTGTGTGTGTGTGTGTGTGTGTGTGTGTGTGCTTTACCCACGGTTAATCCCCACAAGGATCGAGTGATTACTGTGCTGTTTTTCCTCTTGTTGAGTCTCTCTGCTCACATATCATAAGACAACCTCTTCAGACTGTCAGTGGATGGGATGCAACGACTATCTGCGTGTGTGTGTGTGTGTGTGTGTGTGTGTAAACAATTTTTATTTGCCCATATGGTGACAAGCAATGAGACGAACAGTGCAGGAGATTAAATGGCAATAAGTTAGCATTGGCTAGTTGTGTTGGGAAACCAACTAACAGTAAGCCATAAACAAGCTCCATTCTGTGGTGTTACAGTGAAATCGAGGCCAGTAAATAAGCGTTCGCTCTCTCCTGCTGGTTTGTTCCTGCACAGAACCGTGCCATAGCCAGGCTTAATGAGGACTGTTTAGCTGTATAGAGGAATCCAAGTTAAAGTCAGGGTAAGTACTGAAAACCCCCTTTTGGCTCTGTTAATGAGCACTGAAGTAAAGCGTAGTTAGATCTCTGTGTGCGCCGTTGCAGAAACGAGGCTACAATCCCTCCTGCTAAGCTGCAGTTGGTCTGATATCGCCGGTCAGTCTGAGGAAAATGCAATGTTTAGATCCGTTTGGCCCTGCAGTGGAGAAGTGAACTAAGGCCTGAGTAACTGAGAGTGATATCACCGCAGCTATGAAAGAAAACCACGTAGAACCGTAATGTGGTTTGCTCAATTTGTCTTTATGCATATTGGAGTGTAACCAAGAGTAAGTGTTTGAGTGTGTAAGTGTGTATGAGTATCTGTTATGTGAGGTCATGACATTACGCAGGTCAGTGGACCAGCTGTCTACGCGTCTTTGTGTGTATGTGTGTGTGTGTGTGTCTGTGTACAGTGCTTGGCATGTTTGCAAACATATGTCATTTCCCTGTTGGAAAAGTTAACCGACCGTAGCTGAAGCAAAGCAATTTGTGTAATTGAATAGCTTGAAAGACTACAGATCTCCAGTATGTGTTTGTGTGCGTGTGCATGTGCGTGTGCACATGTGTGTGTGTGTGTGTGTGTGTGTGTGTGTATGTGTGTGTGCACGTATGCATTGGACATAAATAACCCCAGTCTGGATTACAGAACATGTTTGTGTAGGCTGCAGTGCAAACTAAACACACATATGAGAGGCCTGTAGTTTCCATTCTGTTTCCTCTGTGGCCCTTCACTACTCTTCAGCTCCTCCACACAGAGGAGGACACTCCCTCACTCATTCATCTCAAGTTCTTCTTTATTTTCATACAGAAATCAACCTAAACCTGTAAAAAAAAAAAAAAAAAAAAGTCTGTACACGCACAGATTTAATTTATGTAAGCCCTAAACCTGCTCTACTTTAAGCTCCGTCTTTGGTCTCAACTGGCCCCTGAGGGAAATATGTGGCTCCTCAGCTGCTCTTTACTCCTCTATGTTCAGCTGTGTCCTTTTGTCTGCTGCTTGGTACAGAGCAGGTGGTCTATAGAGTTGGTACACGTTTGGTTTCTAGAGCTTTTTTAGTTGAAAACTGCTACCTGCTGCAGCCAAAGGATGATGCTATGAGAGCAGTTGGTGAACTAAAAAGGTAAAGTTTTAGGCTGTACACGTTAACAATGACCTGAAATTCTCAAGAAAGGTCTTAAAACCCAAGTGAAGCTGCAGATCGAGGTGATATTGATCTATTGATTCATTACTTTGTCTTGAATTTTGCCTTTATGGGATCTGGAGCTGAACAGTAGGAATCAGAAGCTGTGTTTGTTGTGGTATACATGCATCAGTGTTTGTGCGTGTGTCTGCTCTACACATTTTAAACCTCACACTTTAAGGAAGGGCTGGTCCGTCACCCTTGTTAGACACATGCACACACACACACACACACACACACACACCACACACACACACAGAGCCTGTAGCATTGCTCCAGCTGTGCCTTAGCTGCCCTCACCATTCATTTGTCTGACTCTTCTCTCCTGCTTGTCGCGGCTCTGTGCCCCAAAAAAGACCGTCTGTCTGTGTTTCTAATACCAGCGCCTGCTGAATCCCATAAATACTGACATGCAGGGAGAGGACTGATATTATGTAGCAGTGATTTGGTCTGTACTCATTGTACTTCTAAAGTCCTTTCACAGCAGACATTTTGACATGTCATAGTTATAGATTGACATGTGTGACTTACTATAACAAAAAAAGCCCTGCTCCATTCAGGGGCTCCATGAAGCCACGACACTGAGTTAGCAAACTAAATGTCATGCAGCCATTGTTTGGTTAATTCTTTGCTTATTTATTTACTGCATTTTAAAATAATAATAATATCCATGCATTTGATGTATGCATTGATTTTCTTCCTCTTTGCAATCACTGTGTCTCAGTGCATGACAATCGTGGTCATGTTATTACAGACAAATAATGAGGCCACATGGTAAAACACGACTGAGTCATTTATATTGATGATTTGTTTAGAAAAAAGATGGTTTGCATCATTTTGCAGCAGTCAGGGTTGGAGTTGTAACCTCTGAGTCTCTCTTTGGTATTTCTGTCTCTCTTGTCTTGTCGAAAGGCAGATGTTCAGCCAGATGTTTGTGTTTGTGGGTGTGTGTGTCAGTCTCCACTGCACACACAAACACACACACACAAACACTAACTAAACCCTGGTAGCTACTGCTGAGACATTTGGTCACGCTGGTCATTAATTAGATGTTTTCCCAGAAACTATTAACATATTTTGTTTGTTTGTTTGTTTTTTTTTTTGGCCATTCTTCATTTATTTGCATTTTTGTGTTTTTATTCATTTCATTTTATTAATATATCGATCCTTACATAAGGTCATTGTGAATTTATGTTTGTTGATAAATTCCTGCATGGATTTATTCTTCTTTTTCTCCTCCTCTGCCTTTTCATTCTTTCACACATTCCACACATTTGCTCATTCAAATGAATTCATTTATTCACTCAGCTATGGACACTTAATTGTCTCTGCATAATAAGCGTACATTAGTTAAGACATTTAGTGCTCCCTGAAACCTGAATAATAACCACGTGGAGCCACTGTAATGGTTTAATAGTATACACTGTTCACTATGTAAGACTGGAGTGGCCACCATCAGCTTATCTCTGGATGGATAATTAATTCAGTGCATGAAATCGATCTCAACATAAAGCAGAGAGCATTAAATTCAAAATAATCTTCGCCCCGCAGGTTTTTAATTTTTTGGACTGACTTGAACTGTAAGCACTGGAATGGATGTTTTCAGGGTTGAAGTGTCCTGAGGTTCATGATTAAAACTCAGATCAGCCTGGAGCTTCTCTCCGACAACCAGATGGGTCCATCAGGCTGAATCACACATACATAAAAAACACGACAACTGAATGTCAACCTGATCCTCTCTCAGTACCTCCTTCGATTTTTTTATTCATCTTTGCTCCTGTCACTCTGTTGATTCATCCATTTTTCCTTCCTGCCTCTGTTTTTTTTTCTGTCTTATTGTCAACAACATCAGTGATGTAACTCTTATGTCAGAGGTATTATTAGCAAAAATGCAAATTTTTACCAAATGTCAGGAAAGCTGCAAATCTGTCATATGTAACAGCAGATGAGTATTTTGGTTTATTAGTAATTTTCTATTCCTCATGTTATCTCTTTTCCCTCCCTCCTTTACCTTCCCCCCTTTATCTCTCTCCGTCTGACAGATGTGAATTCTTTTAATCTTCTCCTGCGTTCACAAATAGCATGAGAACACAGACTCTGTTGGTTTCTGTCAACATGTTATTTTTGCTGAAGAAAGTGAGGTTTACGTGATGCTGTGCAGGATTACACTCTGATCTGACAACGCTGGGCACAATAATACTGTAAGCTCAAGATCTGCTGTGTTATTCTTGACTGTGCTGAAACGCTGCATTGACCAGGCGATTCTGACGTGGTGTCTGTTTTTTTTTTTTTTTAAATAAATCCCTTGCAGTCTTTGACAAACCAAGAAGGTTGCTTAACAAAACCTACTGCACAGAATTAATGCAATGTATTTCCATAATGCAGAGACTTTTCTCTCTCTCTTCTTTCATCTGCATAAACAAATGTCCTGTTTCACTTTTCAACACAAGCATGATACTTTTCAATCAAAACATAAATGATAGCAGCATATCCTCTTGATTACGTTAAGTATTTAGTTTGCATTTTTTTCTTTAACATGATAACATACTATTTTCTCGTTTTAAACAAGAAGCATGCCTTGCTCTTGTTGTGGTTTTGGATTTTATTTTGGTAATTTCCTGTTTTTTTTAATTGTCTTTGTTTCTTTTCCCACCAGTTTTCCTTAATCACCTGTGGCTCATCAGTTAATTACTCATTAGTGTAATTTGTAGTGATGCTTTTTCTTTTCATTTGCCAGAATATTATGTTTGCTGACTGGATGATTCATGTCTTTGTCATGTGTGTTATTTTTGCATTGTTGTTTGTTTCACATCGACCTGTTTGACCCTTTGCCTCTTTATTGGATTTAGATTCCTGCCTTTGCCAGTTCAATTACTTTGCTTTTTCTAATCTATTTGTGTTTCTGGACTGCCTCACCATCCTGTGAGCATCTGTTTTATTTTTATTATCATTATTTGAGCTCATTTGAACTGCTTAGCTTTGCCTCAGCATCCTGACTGCATCAGCTATAACAATGTTTTTGTCTAAAAGATTTTATTTTTCAATTTTTAAAATAGAATTAGCCTATTTACTTTCTTGCCAGAAATCAATACTGCTCTCATATGTGTCCATATCAAGCTGTAGCCAGTCACATGTTAGCATAGACTGGGATTAGTGGGAACCAGCTAGCCTTGCTTTAACATGAAGTAACAAACCTGACTCACTGGACTTCTTTTCGTTTTATAATCAAGACACAGAAGAAGACAGAAATAATTCAAACTAAAAAGCTTTTCCACTGTGGATAAAACTGATGAAACAGGCTCGAGGCATGAAGGCACACACATCTTGCAGTTGAAAAAAAAAAGAGCTGCTGCTACAACTAGCCTTCAGGCATTTTTGAGATTCTTCTAATCAGTTGGATGTGCAGCAGTGCTACCTGTCAGCCAAGTCGACCAGAGCACGGAGTCAGAGACTAAAGATAGACTAAGAGGGAAGCAGCCTGACTGCACTCTGACACTTCCCCATAAACACGGAAAGAGAGAGAGGAAATCCTGGCTAACGTTTGATTTTCACCAGCGTATGACTGTGCAGGTCCCTCCACACTGCCTCCGCTGTCATCTTTTATTCATTTGCTACTCTGCAAATTCATATTTCATATCCCCCATGATGTGTAGGCCTAAGTGTCTGTGTGTGTGTGTGTGTGTGTGTGTGTGTGTGTTGATGTGAGGGGGGAGAGACTGCAGGCTGGAGGCTTTATACCTGTGTGTGTGTGTGTGTGTGTGTGTGTGTGGTGTAAAGGACTGTATGTTGGAGCTCAGTCAGAGAGTGTTTGTTAATCTGTGTCTCAGGCATCAACTGTACATCTGACATGTCACACATGTCCTGCAGCCACAGCACTGCACTGTGAGTAAATATGCTGCAGAGGTCATGTGGTGTGTTCAGGGACCAGCAGACTCTCAACACTGTGTCCTTATTTTGTATACTGAGTGGTTGTTTTGGTCTGATTCGGACATTTTAAGGGGGAGGCGTCTCACATGCTATACGCTTGTATGATATATATACATATATATATATATATATATATGTTTTTAAGATGATGAAGTCGCTGCTTATTCAGTTTAATCTGAATAATTCTAAGATCATCAGCACCAGCTGTCTCCATCTGCTGCAAAGCTTTTGGTTCATACTTTCTCTCCCCCCTCCCCATCTGTCTTACTGCGTAACAACCAGGAGACAGGCAGGTGTGACTACCCTTAAGCTTGTATACTCGCTAGAAACAAATCCTAAAAGTACCAGATAAAAACCTGAGGGATCATCACCATTGTAAGGGACAAATAAATATATAGTTCCCTCATTTGTATTAACTTCTTATTTTGCTGTGATGCATTTCTCTCCTGGCACCAACAGAGCTAGTAGGGTTGCAGCATCATGAACCTTCTCCGTTAAAGTAGTGGAACTTTGCACCCACAGAAATAAGAGACTCAGGAAGCTTTGCAGTGTTTGAAACCTTCTTCAGATTTTGACTCAAATGAGGACAAAAGTGCCACAACCAATGACAACCTTATATTTATTGCAACTATCAAACTAATTGATTGATTGATTATTGATCCCAAACCTGATGGACTTTAATGTACTATGCTGTGCTGCGTTGCCATGGTAACTTGGGCCTGTGACTAGTTCTGACTGTAAAGATAACAAGTCGATAGTGTTTCTCCCTGTGTGTTTCATTAGACATGCAGTGTGACCTAATCTTCCCGTATTGGCAATTTCCCCTCGGGGATCAATAAAGTATTTCTGATTCTGATTCTGATTCTGATTTAACTGAAATGTATCCAGTTTAGTGGAGTTTGTGTGTGAATATCTCATTTTAAATAACACACTGTGATGTGTATCACTAATGTGCAGGTATACAGAATGAAACGTTGGTCGTCCAAACCCAACCATGAGCACATAGGTTTAAAACCATAATGTAAAGTGTCTACCTCCGTCTTGCCCTCTGTGCACCCGTCTACCTCCAGTGTGTGTGTTTGTCTGTGTGTGTGTTGCAAGAGTAACGAATGGCCACGCCGCTGTGCTAATCAGTGGAAACTGAGTGGTTTAATTTAGTGACCAATCAGAGCAATTGATGGAGAACCAATTAGCCACAAACTAGCACACTAGTGTGTGTGTGTGTGTGATGATGATGATGAGAGCACCCAAGAGAGGGTGTGTGTGTGTATGCGTGTGTGTGTGTGTGTGTGTTAAATGAGGTTAAAAGCTACTTTTGGAAAGCAGAGCGCTTGAATAAATGGTTACAACTTCTTGATTGCTGGATAATGTTTTAATAAGTGCTAACACACACATGACAGTGCATGTGTGTGTGTGTGCCTGTGTGTGTGATTTAGCGTAATTTAGGATGCACACACACACACACACAATGTCCAATCAGGACCACCATTTGTGTTTAGGAGCCTCTATTTTAAATCAGTGTGGCAGAAATATGAGGAGGACGTTTGATTAACCTTCTTTTAACTCAAACGTGTAAAAAGGGAAGGTGGTGATTTTTAAAACATGTGAAGGAAAGAAGATCATTAAAAAAACATCTCATGGCTTTCTCCATGTCTCTTTCTCTTCTCTTCTCTCTGCCCTTTACATGGACATTATTTTTTAATTCACTTGCGTCTTCGTGAAACTGTAAAGCGGCACATACGATGGGTTCGTCCTTTGCTTCACTTTCAGATTTGCTGAAATTGACACATCCATCTTCAGAGTGTGCCTCTGGTTTCTGGTGTAAGTGATGGATGGCCCGGACAGATCTGTGGGATCTGTGGTGGGTGTAATGAATGTTTCAGAAGGTGTTTATCCACACTGGTGTATACAGATTATAGCCAGTGTGTGTTTCTGTGTGTATTGTCGAGCATTTTCAAGGGTATGGAACAATCTCTGGAATAAAATCATTTATCAGTACTTTCTTATTTATGTCTATTCATCGCTCTCATTTTCCTTTTATCTCTACATTATAGATTTTAATCCCCGTCCACTCCTGATGAAAATTGCATGTGGTGTCTGGCCTCAATCTCAAGACAGGCACATGTGGAAAATGGCAGAAAGACCGATAGTCGACCTGTCTGACAGTAACAACAAAAAAAGAGGAATTAGTGTGCAAAACAGCTGCAGACCTGTTTATTAGTCTCATTCATATTGCTTTGATCAGTTAAACTGTCTGCGGTATCAAGCTTTCCTCCCTTCACAGTGACTCTTGAATGTGTTATAAGATGTTTGACACCTACATTTTAGTTATTAAGCTTT
>JAPZDY010000003.1:19641743-19653614 GCA_029783645.1 Ctenochaetus hawaiiensis
TGAACCATTAAGCCTAATTATATCAGCCCAAAGCACATAAATATCAAGAAATTCCTTTAACACGAAGGTGGATGCATAAAGATAAAGTGAAAATAACTTAAGTCTTTATTAAATTTTGAAGCAAAAACACAAATTATTTGAATGTCAAAGCATTCCAGCCCTTCTTTTAATGGACACTGGGTCACTGGAAAGGAGAACTGACACTAAGTTGAATATCACAGAGAAATAAAATAAAGGAAAATAAGTCTTCAGCACCTGCAGCCATCTTGTTCTAACTCTGCTGTTTGTCGTTTCTTGTGATGTTTCCAGAGGAGCAGCAGAAGGAAGAAGAGGAGGAAGAAGAGCCGCTGGCCGGAAAAGATGAGGAGGAAAGGCGCATTGCAGAGATGGGCCGTCCAATGCTGGGAGACCACGTCAAGCTGGAGGTCATCATAGAGGAATCATATGAGTTCAAGGTGAGACAGGACGGTGTGTTTGTGTGTCTGTGTGGTCAGATAAATGAAAGTTACAGGTCTGATGAAGGTTAAATGATCAGGTAGGGATAACAGAGCTCCTGCCAGTAGTATGTCTGATATTAGTGCCACTTTTGATGAGTTTTACTTTTTTCCAAAACACTTAAAAAGGCAAGAAACTACTGTATTAGAGCGCCGATTCCAGTTTGTTCTTCCATTTGTTTTTATAACTTTCATTAGATTAAATGACCTGACACACAACTCTGAACTGTGATAAATTATTTTAATGTAGAGTTATAACAACATGCCGCTTCAAACTTGTTTTAATGAGAAATCCATAATTAACAACACATTAGATGCTTTTCATAACAGTACAAAACAGTCTTAATCGGTTCTATTGATTAAAGCTCTGAAGCATCAAGCAAAGCAAAGCTGTTTTCAGTTGCAGTGGCAACAACAAGATACTTACTGATGCATCAGAAAATACAAAAAAAAAACACTCACAAACAGCTCAAATTTACCTCCCTCACACATTACACACACACACACACACACACACACTCACAAACCTTTCCAGAGCATATTAATTGTGTTATCATTATATGTGGATCCTGACTCAGTTCACCCTCTCCCACACAGACTCTTAAGACGAGCGTGGATGTAATTACCATGCATGCTGTGTGTGCTTGTGTGTGTGTGTTTTTTGTGTGTGTGTGTACACTAATGTATGTTCTTTGCTGCTTCTCCACTTACACTCTCACTCTAGACAGCCAGTTAACAGCACCCAGTAATAGTTCGCCACTTGACAGGATGCTATACTTTGTCAAGTAGTTTTGTACATTAAATTGTTGGCATGTCTGTGAGTGTTTGTGCATGCATGTATGTGTGTTTGTTCATGTTTATGTCTGTGTGTGTGTGTGTGTGTGTGTGTGTGGGTTTGGCACTGAATCCTGTAGTCATCTGAAGAAGATAGTGGAGTGCAGCAGCATGAGAGTGTCTGACATAACTGGCTGAAGTAGAATAAAGAAAAGTTGCATGAGTGGAAAGTTTGCTTGAAAGTGGCAAACGTGTGTATGCGTGTTTGTGTGTGTGTGGAGTGTTCATGTGTGTGTCGACTGACTTATCTCAGATCCCACCAGGAAGTCTGGTTCTTCTTGCTGTTTGAAGTCAGGTTGTAAAGTAGAAGAGCACAGTGTCGGTTCTTCACTTCAGTTCATGGAGCTCAGGGCGAAATCACATCCACTATCATCCAAAGATCACCTCTAAAACTGACTTTACACACAGAGAGCAGAGAGCAGAGAGCAGATCTTTGGTCCAGAAGCTCATGGCAGCTGGTAACAGAGAGAGACACACACAGAGAAGAGTTGATGTTCAGAAAAAGAGTGAAGAAGCAGGTTTGAGACATTTTGCGCTGTAACAGACTCTTAAAATTGACCGATTTTGATGTATTTCCCTAATGGATGCCATTATTATTTAGAATTTTGAATAAACTTTTGAATTCAACTTAAATACAAGACCTTTTTTAAAAAAAAAAATATTCCTCAGTGTCATCAATATGCTTTAAAAAGTCACTCTCGTTAAAGAAAACAGCATTTGTAAGGGTAGGGAGAGAGAAAAAAAAGATTTATAGCAGTGCAATGAACTTTGGGTCTGTGGTCATTCGTTCCCCTGAGCTGGGTCATCACTGGGGCTCATGGCCCAACATACTGGTGACATTCACGTTTCACATGTGTGCATTTCTGCAGAGACACGTGCACACGGAGAACATGAGCACATGCGTATTTCACACCAGTCAATCCGAGACTAAATAATGATTTTTAGGACAGAGAAGAAAAAGAAGAAGAGAGAGAGCTAAAAATATCAGCAGAATAACCAGAATGACAAAAGCAGTATTACAAAATTCCTGCAGAGAAGAGTTAAGGAAACACACCACATACAATAGGTGGAGCAGAGCTTGCTGTGTGTTTGCATGTGTGTGTGTGTGTATGTGTGTGTGTGCATGTTTGTGTCCACAGCAACAGCGAGGCTCTATTTACAACCCTAAGCTCCATTCAACACAATTAGCAACCCAGTTTCTCTCTAAAGTGGAGAGAAAAGAAAAGAGCAATCCCCACCACCACGCTAATTACTGTGTGATGTGTGTGTGTGCATGTGTGCATGTGTGTGTGTGTGCACACATGAGCGTATTTGTAATCTCAATATGTCATAGTTTCTTCCATTTAAAGAGTACGAGGACAGGAGGAACACAAAGGAGGGGAGATAGAAAAACCAAAAAGGGAGGAGTGACACAGTGGGAACAGAAAGAAAATCAGAAAGAAAAAAGAACGGAATTGAAGAAGCAAAGACATTTACAGCCGATGAGCATAAAGTCCCTTTAACTGCACAGACCTACATGAGATATGAGAAAAGTTATTGCCCATTTGTTCCCTAATGAGTCCATCATTACATTCTCTACATTGTTCAAACCCACAGATCTTTTTTTTTTATTATTATTCTAGCAGAGTTCCCAGAGTTTCTAATTTTATCAAATATGTCTGCAGGAATTTGGGGAAAGACTTAAATAAAATGATGCTCAGCACATCCGCAATTATTCCAACTGATTGAATGGGCCGTCTTAAAAAACATCAGGTCTTGGGTTTGAATATTTAACGTAGTGCACCTCTGAATGGCTTCGATAATGAGGTGAATAAAACCTGTAGAGAATAAATAGTTTATGTGACACTTAAAGGAAAGAGCAGATTTTTTTTAACCGTCAAGGTTCAGGAGGGAACTGAATGAGAAAGCATCAAGTCTTTTGAATATTAATATATTGTTAATAAAGAAATTATCAGATTAAAACAACAGCAGGCATAAATATGTGCCCATGTCTCTGATAGACTACATGCTGCATGACTGCATTTCTAGTAAACCCTCATCTTCCTGCCCACTTTGAAAGGAATTAACATGATGCAGTTTATTCCTCTATTCATCTGTCACTCCTTTTCACCACTTTCTACTACTAGAAATTCAAAAAGTGTTGATGTTTGTGCGTTCACTCCAGAAGATCACAACAATTTCCTGTTTTCCTGAGCGAATCCATCAGCAAAGCAACTGATTTCTTGCGTAAAAGGCTGATTCTTGCAAAACGAATGATTTTACAGCATCTCGAGCACTCAGTAAACAAGCTGGTGGGCCCCATCTAACCATTATCACACCTCTGTCCCTCTGCAGAACACAGTTGACAAGCTGATAAAGAAGACCAACCTGGCTCTGCTGGTAGGAACCAACAGCTGGAGAGACCAGTTCATAGAAGCCATCACTGTGAGCGCAGGTAAGGCCGGTGAGGAGACGTGAGCGTGTTCCTCAGTTTAACAGTCCAGACGTTAAACTTTTGCTAAATTTTACTGGAGTCATCTGAGGTTGGTTTGTGGAGGCAGATGTGGGGCTTTAGTGTGCGACGTATAAATTCTTTTTAGCGTGAACAGCTGCGGTTTTATACTCTGTTGAGTTCGGCGCTCAGCTCCTCTGCTCAGCGTGTCGTACACAAACGATATGAGCTAAAATCTCAAAAATCTTCTGCCTGCTTTGCTGCTTCCATGATGCCAACTGCAATAATATCAAATAATGACCAGCTGTAAAATGAAGTGCGGGGCCCATTGAGTCAAGTGTGTTAGAGAGTGAGTGTGAATGCGTGTGTGTGTGTGTGTTTTGGATATGTAATAGTTACTGGACATCACACTGGCCCAGTTTAATGATTTGGACAGATAAACACTGACCAGATGGGATGTAATGTTGAGAGCAATTCTATGTTTCAACCTCTACAGTGACAGAGGAGCACGGACGTGTTTGTGAGTGTTTATGTGGGACAGACATGGTCAGAGGAAAAGGGAAATTTAGCACTAATATCTTGTCACTGTCGAACTCTGCTGTAAGCCACCATGATATTAACATCCTCAAAAGAGCGAAAGGACAGCATGCATGTGAGCAGCGATAGGAAGCCCGGTGTGATGGAGAGAGAAAGAGAGCAAATACAAGCAAACATGGAAAAGCTATTGAGAAACATGCACAGTGGGTAAAAAGAAAACGTGTATAAAGAGATGTCCAATGCATGTAATAAAGGGTTGCATGTATAAAGACAGATAGAAGTTGACTACAAAAATGGGGAAAAGAGGGAGAATTCATGCAGCAAGATAACACTGGAGAAAAAAAAGCACAAGAGAGAAAACGAACTGTAGAAACAGAAAAAAGAGAAAAGAAAAGGAGGCAGCAATTTTTTTTAGGATCTTTACAGCTCATTGCTTGCCCTCTGGAGGCAGGATGACATCACTGCAGCTCATTAATGGAGTTGGCGAGAGGAAATAAGGAAAGCAATATTTCAGTAGCAGAAAGTTCTCGCTGCTGTGGTTTGTCTGCTTCAAAACTCACCTGTCAGTCCATCAGTGATGAGCTGCATGAGCTGTCAACTTCTTTTTCCTTCTGGATTTGATTTTCTACTCATTTTTGTATTCCAGCATAACACTGTATTTATGGATTTTGCCTGCAAAACAGCTCAAAACAGTGTTCAGAGGAGGAAATATTTTGCAACCCTTTTTACTGAAAATCTTAGTTTGGCCTCATAACTGAGAAAAAATATACTTATCTACACCTACTTTCTTGTTGAAAGTCACATTAAGATATTTATTCACTTTCATTTTGTACTGCAACAAAGCCACAGCCTGCAGCTGGTTACAATAGCTGAGCATACAGACTGGAAACAGGGAAACAGCTAGCCCGACACAAAAAGCCTCCTTTCATCTTTACATCTTTAAGTCTTTACATCAGCGCGAAGTTGCCAAGCAACCAGCAGACACTTCACACCAAGAAATATTCCAGCACATTATCTCCTATAAGGCTGCAATTTATGGCCTCTACACTTGGGTTCCTGTATGGATTTCATTAAAGAGACCCAGTGTGTTAATGAGGAAGCTTTTGAAGCTGCTGGTGGATGGATTTTGTTTCTGTGGGAAGAGCCTGACTGGCTGTTCTTTTTCCTTTCCTTGTTTCCTGTTTAATGCTAAGCTAAGCTAAGCAAAGCTAAACATCAGCTGGCTGAAGCCTTTAAAGCCAAACTCTCTGTTATTAAGTTGCATTAGATGCTTTGTGTAAATTATTCATATAAAGTTTACTTTTAAAATTGTTACTCCTTAAACTGTAACGTCATAATCATATAATTAAAACTATAGGGCTTCATTTTGTCATAGTTTTGTTTCATTTAAGTGCACTATTCCACTCCTCATTTAAGTGGTAATTTTAAAAAGGTAATTTTAGTTCCTATCTGCTGCAGCTGTGCATGGGAAAATGGTGTGTGAAACAGTCTGTTTTGAACCCCAAGAGATCAAAAATGAACATGTGCTGGTACCAAAATGTGATTATTTAAGAAAAATGTAGCTTGCTTATTTCCCACTGCTCACACTGAATATATAATGAACTGCCTGTTGGAAGTATAAATGTTAAAGAGGAGCAAACCACAGTTAAATTGAGCACAATATATATGAATTTGACTTTTGTTTGGTGTTTAATTGATTGGAAAATAGTTCAGATTACTGAACTGAACGCACAGTTGGACAAAGAAATCCCCCAAATTGCTGCCGATGCTTTCTTTAAAACCGGGTTCCTGTCAGAGCATTGTTCGTCTATAGCCAGCTCAATCACTTCTGTGTCTTCAAATAACTTCATCCTGTGTGTGTGGGTGTGTATGCGTGTGTGTGTGTGAGTGTGTGTGTGTGTGTGTAAGTTTGTTTGTGCTTTAGTTAGCCAGCCTGTCAGCCAGCCTTTGTTGGCGAGCTGATGCCATTAATGAAAAGGCCTGTCTTTGCTTTCTTATCAGGGATTAGCTTGTCTAGGCTGACAGAGTGCTCTGTGTGTGTGTGTGTGTGCGTGTGCGTGTTTGCGAGCTGTATGTTGAAGACAAGGCTGTAAAAAGGCAGTGAGTGTCACTTCCACTAAAAAACAACACACACTTACATACAGCTCGACTGAATTGTATCCACACAGTGATCGAATATTCCATTTCTAAACATTTTCTGTGTGTTCCTGCCAAGTGTAACTGGTCAACTGTAACGCGCACACACACACACACTAACACACAGATACAGTTGCCAAGCCAAATTAGATGCAAAACCAGATCAAAATGGAGGGTGATTGGCTTGGGCCTTTAAACCTTAAGTTGATTGGATTTGGGAAGTTGAAAGTGTTTGAGATCTGATTGGATGCTTACAGATCAAACCAGCAGCTGATCGAGTCAACAGACATCCAGCTGGGAAACGACTGATGAGGGTAGAAAGCTATCTGCCAACCCGTTTCTCTCTCTCTCTCTGTTTCTGTCTGTTTACTGAAAATAGAATGAGAGCAGGGAAAACACAAGGGAAAACACAAAAAAATATTTAAAAAGATAAAAAAACAGATCAGGTGCATTCTCAAAGAGTATGAAAACAAAAGTATGTAATGTTGATACATCAAGTACATTGATTTTATTTTATACAATGAAGAAGTATACAAATATAACACAGTGTTGGGTATCACTATACATTATATAATTGAGTCTGAACAACTAAAAGAGCATGTAGCAGCAGAAGTCGAGGTACAAAGAGCTGGAATCAACTTAAAACCTGATTCATTTGTGCTTCTAACAAGCTGCTCACATTATCTTGATTTCATCACATTTCACACAGACTCATTCACACAAAACGTGTTTATAAGTGTTTATTTGAATCCTGCAGTGTTACCCTTTTTGGCTCACTTAAGAGAAATGTGCTATTTCTCATTAAAAACACACCTAAAACAAACTACAGCATGTTTTATTCTTCGTGATGCTCATATTAAGATGTTTCTTCATGTCTTTATAGTGTTTCTTTAAGAAGTAGAGCCGAGATTATAGTCTAATTATGCTTATCTCGAGCAGGGATTGCGGTCAGATTGCACACTAAGCCTTCTTCAATGAACAGTCAAATGCGAGTGCAAATTTAACCCACCGTGTCTTATGTCATCTTATCTTCGCTGATTAAACTTTAATATCAGCAAAGATAAATGTGTATTAAATCATATTGGCCGGGTTTATCCTCCACTGGAGTCCAAACACACTCACATTTCCATTCACTTCCTTGTCTCTTTTCACTTTGCCCTATTAATTGCCTTTCCATGTCTCCCAGCTGCCCCCACCTCTTCATGCCTCCCCACTTAATTACCAAACATAGGAGGAAGGTTAGAGATTAATTATTTCTCCTGTGGAATACAAATGTGTTGAGCCCATGATGGAGTCATGAGGGGAAAATGAGGGGATGTGGCCATGTGACATACGGCTCGGGCAGGAAGTTCCCAAAGGCTGATTTGTTAATAAATTTTTAAAAGCAGGACGGCTCTAATCTCATCCCTAACCCTACAGTGAAAGCTATATCTGCAGTTATTCCTCCTCTAAAGCATCTTATTACAGAGGTGGACCGGTCTTTGGATGTATAGGGTTGTATGTTTAGAAATATAATATTAATTCTGCAGGCTGCAGTGTGTCTGTAAGCCTTTCACTATTCTGTGATCACGTGGATACTTTGATCACAAAGGAGACAATGTTCTTTAGAGTTAAAAGGCTAAAATACAGCAAAGTATGATTATGAATTATTTATATTTTATATTATAGATCAAAGACAAAGCTGTCTGAAGGACGTTACCGAGACATAAAGGTGGATCACAAATGTGTCTGTTATTTCAGCACAACGGACAGCGACGTGGATTTATCGATACACAGCACAGTTAGGCTGCTTTTAACCCAAAACTCTGTTCAGAGCCACAAATACTAACATGTCTAACTTCAACCAGACAAAGAACCAACAACTCAGGCAGAACAGAATCACATGTTCAAGAAAAGATTCAGTTTGGTCATTTTGTTAACAAGCAAGGTAACAAGGAAGGTATCTCCTCTCATTCATGGATGGATGGATGGATGGATGGATGGATGGATAAATGGATGAACGCTTGAGATAAAGAGGAAAAAAGTTGAAGATGAAGAAGAAAAAAGAAAGAAAGGGTGGAGTAAAGTTAAGATAAGAGACCAGATGTTTGACTTTACATTAAAGTCTGATAACAAAATTTAGTGACCTAATTTACTCACAAAAAAAGAAGAAAGAGTAAAAGCTAGAAAGTACTTAACACCAGATTAAAATTCTGCTCTAATCACTTACCTCGCAACAGCACAGAAAGAAATGAGCTAAAATGGCTCAAATGTTTTCCTTTACTGCCTAAAAAGAGAAAGGGATTGAGAAAAAATAAGAATATGATGAAGGATAATAAATCTTTTCACAAAACTGGACTAAAAGCAGCTAACAATCTCTGACATTTGTTTATGGGGGGGATCTTGTGTTGTTGTTGTGGACAGCCATGTGAACTTGATACACACTTTTCACAAATAAAACCACACACACACAAACACACACACACTTACAAAATAAGCCCAAATAGAGAGACTCTGTAACTTGGCGGCTCATCCCATCAAACACACCCTGCTGGTTCAAGGGTTTGAATAAGTCCGAGGCTGCTGTCACTGATGCAGCGGTGGATTTTATACACACAGATAAGCTAGCTTTGTCTAATCTCATCTCTCTCCTCCTCTCTCTCTCTTTTTTTTCCTCACTCTCCCTCTTCTATAATCCTGCCTAACTCTCTCTCTTATCTCCACTCAAACATATTAGATTAAAATCAAGATCAAAATCACCTTCAAGGAGCCTCAAATGTTCCTTCTTTTCGACCAATGACATTTAGAATTTCTCATTGTCTCAATCATCCTAACCCTCCGTCTGAAGTGTCAGATCGATATCTCGATGTTCAGATGCCCTCGGGATGATTTTGGCCTCATGTATGTCTCACAATCTGTTGTTGCTTATCACTTTATCGCTTCAATTAGAGTAAGACTGCAGATTCGGGGCAGCTTTTCTTGCTAAGATGGCAGCCATGAAGCTGCATTTATAATTTGCCAAGACTTAACCCTCGGGTCACCAAATCATAACAGCGGTTTGGCAGCTTAACAGTGTCGTGTACACATGTACACACGCACACACACACACACACATGTACACAAAATGTTGCAGAGACCATGACATTTATCTCAAAGGGAAAAACCTACGTTTAGCCAGCCCTCTGATATGTCACCGTGCTGGCGTCGTGTGTGTGTGTACACCAACCTGTTTTCCCTTGTGTGTCCTTTTGTGTTGGGTTAACGATACATTTTTTCCAAGATAAGCTAACGCAGGGGGACAGGGACAGATCATGTGTGTTCATCAGTGTACCTATTGAAAGGGACAAGCCTTCCAACTTGCCTTTTGTTACTGTTTCATCATTATTTACAGTTACTAGTTGCTGTAATTCCTCCTGTAAGAGAGGGTGAGAAAACAGTTCTTGTTCTACACAAGAAAATGCAAAAATAGTGTTTAACTTAGTCTGAGTTTGTGATGATGTTTGCATGACCTTGTTTTGGCACCATAAAACATCTTTTACTTGGGCCAGACTGCACAAAAAAAATGTATTTGTCCTCCCAGACGGTCATTGTGTCATGACTCGAACAAGAGACATGGCAGAAAAACAGCACCAACAACTAATCTTTTACAATAATGGTTTTTATGACCCTGAATCTTCATCGTCACTCTGCCGTGAAGGTTGGCACTTCACATCAAAAATAGAAAGAGGCTGAGTCTGTGAGTTAACATGTTGTGTGCAGGTGGGATTCATTCGAACTGTCAGAAGGTCAAGAGGCGTCGCAAGTGTCGTATCAGACGTCTTGCACTCATTTTCATCCCTGACACCTGTGAATTTAACCTATTAACAAGCTGATAATGTGTACGTCTGTCACATATGTTACCTTTGCAAAATTAGTGAAAAAATTACAAGTATTGACAGTTTTAAAATATGTGACAAGATGCATCCAGAAGAGTCGTGTTTCAAGAACATATCCTTGTTGAACTGGACTGTTTGAATAAGAGCAGAGTCACAAACAAAGGGACAACAAGATGGAGAGAAGAAAATCAATGAAAAGGAAATCAGGGAGTGAGGGATTGTTAACAGAGAGAGAGAGAGTGAGGGAGAAAAGTGAAGGGAGGAGAAGGAGATGGATGTGCAGGCACTCCACACTTCACTGCCTTGTAATTACTGAGTCCATACCATGTTGTTCATCACTTGCTCCTCTGTGTGTGCATTATTTATGGATGTATGTCTGCATGTCTGCACACCCAAGGGAGGTGTACACAGGTGTTCAAGGGGAAACACTGAAAAAAGTGAGTGATCAAGTTAAAAAGGCTTGCCGGCATTTTTCATGTTTACTGGTGGAGTTTCATGACCTGAATATGTGGGAGAGACAAAAGAAAAGAAAACCCTAGTGACCGAATGTTGTCAGTGTTTTGTGAACTATATTTCTTTTAATGGTAAGAGCAGCTTTATTCCACCTCCCTTCCATTTTCTGCTGCCCGTAGCATCAGGCCACGCAAGGAAGTTCAGACTCGCCTCTTTCCTGCGATGTTTTCCAGCCCCTCTTGTGCCAGAAAACTTTCAAAGGAAGGTGCCCAGGAGGCACCCTGAGGCATCGGTTGCCTCAACCACCTTTCGCTCGCTTATTTTGATGAGAAGGAGCAGCAGCTGTACTCTGAGCTCCCTCTGGATGTCTGAGCTCTCTGTTATCTGCCCCCTCATGTGGCCACACCTGGGAGGGAAGCTCACCAGCGAGGGCCTTAAAGGTGGGGTCTTGACTCATGGAGCTGAAAGATCTGCTTGCGGCCTCCACCCTGTGGACCAACCACGTGCAGGCTGGGATCGGATGCAGAGTTTGCCATGCAGCAAAGCGGGGACCCTAATTTTGTATTATTGCCTTTTGCTAAATGAGTTAAAGCCTCTGGATTTTTTGTTTTTGATTTAGGCCAGAAAGGCCTGCAACCTCTTTTCTGCAAAATGTGACTTTTTCTTGCACTACAACAGTTGTGCAATTAGCTAAAAAAACAAATGGAAAAAAAAAAAAATCTGCAGCCCTTATTGAACTAAATTGCTCCCAGTGCGTTCTTGCTGTGCACAACTTGTAATTTGCATCCTTTAGACAGTGAATGACAACTGAATGGTTGACTCATGCAGTGGCTGATTGTTTAATTGATTTGTTGACTGAATGGCTTGTCAAAAGACAGGATGGCTGGCTCATTCACTGATGGACTGTGTGTGACAAAACGCCTTACAAAACGCCTGACAGAGCAGAGAAAACAAATCCTGGTGTTTGTTCAAGGATGTTGAGAGATTTCCAGTGTTTGCTGGAGAAAAACGATGCCTGGCTCTTCAACATTTTAAAGGTTTTTATCGTAAAGTTGTGTCCATTATCTTATGCTATGGTTTGTGTGTGTGTATTTGTGTGTGTGCTTGTGTGAGAGGATGACGGGATGGATGA
>JAPZDY010000003.1:19653714-19664354 GCA_029783645.1 Ctenochaetus hawaiiensis
GAAAAACGATGCCTGGCTCTTCAACATTTTAAAGGTTTTTATCATAAAGTTGTGTCCATTATCTTATGCTATGGTTTGTGTGTGTGTATTTGTGTGTGTGCTTGTGTGAGAGGATGACAGGATGGATGAAACACGAATATATTTCAGCATGAGTCCTGACAGACTAACACACACACACACACATACAGAAACACACACACAATGACACATCTGTCATGTTATGTTGAAAACTGTTTCTTTGGTCGAGGGATCGAGACGAATCCAGCAAAACTGGTTAAAATTCAGACTTACTTTATTTTGAAGAGGATGTCAGTAGGACATACCTGGCTTTGAAGATCATAGACATGTTTTTGTAAATGCAGGAGGTTCGTTAAAGATCTGCTGGATTCTCAAAATGTGACATTTGTTTAGTTTTGACAGCCTTACTGCCTCATTTCTGTGACTCAAATATTATCAACGGAGTCAAAAAACACTAACGAGAGACAGAAACTGTGACTGTGTTTGAAGATGCACAGTTGAATGACAAGCTGTCTCCCTCTGTTGTTTCTGTAATATTTCCCACAGTGCACTGGATGTGTAATCTTCTTGCCTCCATGTTGAATTCAAAGTCATGTGCATGTTTTGTTTGTGTGTGTGTGTTTCTTTTTGTCTCCATTCAAACCAGACCTTTGTGCTTGGATGGTCACTTTTTTAACAGTTTGTGCATTTCCCTTTTACCTAACTGTTTGTGTGTGTTTGTGCGTGTGCATGTGTGTTTTTACTCAACCTCAGTGGCCAGTCAGATGTAACTTGAATGGATCCAGCCTCTCTCTCTTCTTCTGTAATGGAAAGAAGGACCATTTAAGAGCAACTCTGAGGTTTTCTGCATGGGAGCTCTCCAGTTTCCAATCCCTGTGTGTTTAAGTGTGTGTGTTTGGGTGTGTGTGTTTTTGAGTGTGTAAACAGGCAGGGGTTTGGTTGATTCTTATAAGTCTCCTGATCGCAGCCCAGATCACTTGAAGTACCCAAAACACACACATGAACACACACCTCGCTTGGCTAGCAGCATAGAGAGATGAGCTGCGGGCCACATCTGTTCTGACCAATGAGAAGGCAGCATCTGAGCACGCTCACTGAGCAGTAAGAGATAACACATTAAAGACTTGTGGAAGGCAAAAGAGAGTACTGACGTGTGTGTGTGTATGTGTGTGTATGTGTGTGTGTGTGTGTCAAATTAGGTTTTTCTTGTCAAGTAGATTACTGTGTCAGTGCTTCTTAATGGAAAAGCCTGAATGAGCAACTAACAGATTAGAATGAGATGCTAAGCAACAAATAACTCATACGACTTATTTTTTTCACTTTTTTTGTTACTAGACTCCGTATAATAACAAAGATTACTGATCTCACAAACACACACACACACACACACACACACACACACACACACACACACACACACACACCGTAGAGTGAGGAGACTGTCGGTGGCATTTACAGAGTGGCAGAAGATTGTAGAGGAACGAGGGAGATTTAGAGGGATGAAGCGAGAGAGTGACAGAGAAAATTCAATTATATAAAGGCTATATCAGCAGAATGTGAACAAGGATGAGGAGAATGTATAAGACGGGGAGGGAGTGAGAAAGCTAGAACTGCTATTGGATAACTTCTTTATCAGTAAAGCAGCGAACAGAGCAGAGGAAAGAGACGAGAAGGAGAGAAAGAGATAGATAGAGAGGAAGGGATGAAGAAGCAGAGCAATGTAAGAGAAGTAGGAGTAACAGAGATAGTGTGACAGTGACATTCATAAATGGAAAAATATAAATGTATGTTAAGCCGACTGTATCACACACATGCTCAGACTATGGATCTGTTTATTTAAAGAGTGACAGTAGAAATGCAGGTAAGCAAAAAACAGACTGGATCCATATTTAAGTTATACATTTTTTCACCACAGTACAGCTCATACCTATCCTCTTTTTACATAATATTAAAAATATATCACATTTCAAGAGTCTGATTGTTAAAATAGAGGATGTATTGTGTTGAACTGGTCCAAACCATAATGGTCTTAAATGTAAACACTGCACATAACAGCATTTCATTAGATTTTATCCTCAAAATCTACTTATAGCTTAAGCATGAAAAATGTCTTTTGGTTCTTTATGGGCTCTCTGCTGGTTGAAGTAAGGGAAATATCATGGTTTTGGCTAAATATGGAAAAAGTCAACAATGACTTGACAAATTTTCAGAAGGTGTTCAACGTGTGCTAATAAAACTCAGAGCCACTGGTGCAATCCAAAGCCATCACATCACACTAAACTTAAAGGAAATGATTTTGTCGCGTTGTTGCTCAATGGACTGAGAATTCAAACCCTCCATGGTGTCATTGCTGCTCTTTGAGTGCCCACCATTCATGCTGACACACTTCCCTGCTGGTAGGGGGCAGCACACAGGTGTAGGCATTACCTAACCCTTCCTATGCTTGAAATGTGCTGCAAGTGTTAATAATAATGCCAGCAGTTACCTGTCTCATCCAGGGTTCACCTGTGAAATCACAACAACTTAGTCTGAGTATTAACAAAGAGAAATTTCAGACAGTTCACAAAATAGCCATGATGAGGCATTTTTGTATCACAGTATGAGTCAAAACCTTTGATAAAGACGCGGCTGAACAGTGCCACAAAAGATAAATAAAGGAGTTGACAGGTTGGGTTCTCTGCTTTGACACCTTGGTCAATCATCTATCGATTACTGGAAAATCTTGCTATTTTCCCAACGTGGTCGCCCCGAAAATGTGGTGCCAACAGCCCACACACATTCAGGAAGAGAAAATTAAAAGATAGAGACCAAAAGAGACCAAGAGTGTGATAAAAGAGCACATATAAACATTTGCAGAAAGGGAGAAAAATGGCTCCATTCAGCTGTAACAGACAGTGTGGGGGGAAGAGAGAGCTGCTCGAAGTAAGAAGTGATATAACTCAGGTAGAGAGTCTTGTTTTATAATTCATTACTGTGTGTGTGTGTGTCTGTGTGTGTGTGTTTGTTTCTGTGTGTGTGTTTGTTCCAATCCGTAAGAGTGGATGAAGCCGTCGCTCTCTGCACTGACCTTCTACTGTTCATTTATAGTTGATGATTTGATTTGTTCAAAGTGCTTACCCTGAAAAGAAGGCATTTATATTTAATTACATTAAACAAAGTACGTGACCCCTGAGGAAACTATTGGCCCTATCAGAGTATATTAATCTCTATATTGACCTAAGCTAATATATAGTAATTGCAGTGCACAAAAGCCTGGATCTGGTTCGTGATTCTTGCTTAATGACTTAAATATCAGGCTGTCTTGTAGCATTACACTTCCAACAAAAGGTCGGGACTTAAAGTGTCAACAGCAGCGCTAAATTTGCAGAAACTGCACGTCAGGACAGTTCAAGTGTTAAGCAGGCTTTATCACAGACAATTGGCTGTTTTATTATCTGTAATGACAGTTTTCGCAGAGGCTGATGCATTCATGGTTTCAATCCAAATGACATATTTCAAAATAGGAGTAATTTATCCATCACAGAAAGAAAGGGGTGTGATAGAGGGTGTCTCAGTTTTGTGCTTCCTAATCTTCTGTTTGGACAATTTCTTCAGCATCTTTTCTTTTTAAACATTCCAGAGAAAAATGTTTTTGATTTTTTTTTTTAGTTTTAACAATTAAGGTGCAAGGTTTTTTGTGTCCACTGGTTGAAACAAGCACAAACTCTTGTCTTCAGACTCTTAAATCAAGTGTTTCTTCAACACTTTGATGGATTATTTGGCATTAAATATGACAATTCTGCAAATCATTGAGGAAATTATGTCCGTCATACAGAGTCTATTTGTATCTTAATCTCTGTTAAACAATGGAACACAGTGTTAACGTTTCCATCTCCATTGATTTCAGTTTATAATCTTACTGTTTGCTGAAGAAGAAGAAAGATACACGGACAGAGTCTTTTAATCTGCTGCACTTCAGGTTTCTTAAGTCAGACACAAACTCATAATGACATTGTTTTAGTTTTCTTTGTTAAATTAACAAAGACAAAATATGTTGGTTTCAGTCCGGCAGCCTTATTTGTGTTTCCCTTTAATATTTAAAAAAATCAAACATGTAATCTAGTGTAGATGTCTCTAAGTGGTCTGAGGCTCACATGGTTTGATTAGATTTGATCACTTCTCCCTTGGATCAATATGTCTTCATTAACATTGAGTAGTGCTGCTCAGTCAAACAGGTGCACTCCCAGGAGGAAGATTTATTCTGTAAACTGGTTTATTTATGAAAGGTTTAAGGCTGAGGAAGTAAATGATTCATGCAAACAGCTTAGAAATAAGAACTTAATGAGCTTATATCTGTAAATGCCTGCAGACAATCTGTACTTTGGTCAAGAACTTCTTTGCAGGTGGGAGTTTTAAAGGACTCAATCTGTCTCCGCAGGACCACCTTCCTCTTTAATTCCCTCCTCTTTCCTCTTTCTCACAAGGCGAGGATGATGACGACGAGGAGTGCGGGGAGGAGAAGCTGCCGTCGTGTTTCGACTACGTGATGCACTTCCTCACCGTCTTCTGGAAAGTCCTGTTCGCCTTCGTCCCGCCCACAGAGTACTGGAACGGCTGGGCCTGCTTCGTCGTCTCCATCTGTATGATCGGGCTGCTCACCGCCGTCATTGGTACGACTCAACATAAATTTAAATTAAGGATGTTTGGTGATTAAAAGTCCATAACAGGCTAAAAATACATAAAGAAGGAATGTATTGACAATATCAGAAGTGTTTATTTTACTTTCATCCAGTTAGGACTGATTAATTTATATAGAGAGAGAATAATACGGTTTTTTTTAATGCATATTGAGAAGTTTTATTAAAGGGATAGTTCACCAAAAATTAAAAAATTCATATTCTTCCTCTTACCTGTAATGCCATTGCTCCAGATCATTTCAGCATGGGTTGCTGAGTATTGATCTACACTGTTTACATGTCAGCATTGAAATTAGAATATAACAGAGCTAGATGCAACTCGGTTTGTGGTGCTAAAAGTGCCAAAAATACATTTAAAAATCTCAAGAAGAAAGTCTCATCCCAGAAATTATGACCTTGTTATTCGAGTGTTATTCATGTAGGAACTATTTTTTTAAACAAAAATCACACAAATTGTCTCACCCTTTCTTCACAACAAAATCTGTGGATTATCTTGAACAACTGTTTCATAGTTTCTACCAAGAGATGCTGCTGTTGAGTGTTTCAAACTTTTTTCCAAAACTCAAACAAAATGGATAAATAGCCACAGGAGGTAAAAGAAAAAGTGTGCATTTTTTGTCACATACTGTAATGTCCCTCTGGCTGTTTTGATAATGTTGATGTTCCTTTGTTATATTATTGCAGGGGACTTGGCCTCTCATTTTGGCTGCACAGTGGGCCTGAAAGACTCCGTCACAGCTGTGGTATTTGTTGCATTGGGAACTTCTGTTCCAGGTGAGTGAGTGTATCTGTGAGCACATTGACTGCATGTTCATGAGCACACACTGCATGTTGATCCAACACTGCTGCTCTTGACTTTCTGTCAGCGATAATCAAAGGCATTTTCTCCCTCCGGATTTTGCTTTATAAGATCTTTATGAGCATAAAATACCTCAAGGTTTTTAATTCAGGAAACATGTTTTTATTCATCAGTGTTCTCCTTCAGGGACTGTGCCTTGACATTTTCAGTTCCTTACTTTAGTTTTTATTACTCAGAGTTTTTATTGCTCCCGTGTCTTTTCTTAAGTGTGTGTTCTGCCTCCTAAGAGATACACCTTTATGGAGTGTATCTCTGCATTGATGACTGTTCTATAAAAGCCTCATTAAAGTTAGTGGTCTTTTAAACAACAATCAAGTAAAAAATATATATAGAAGCTACATAAAAGCTAATGAAACGCTGTTGCAACTGCAGAAAAAGTCATAGAAATGCATTTAAAGGTGCTATATGTGACATTGTAGCAGTTCCTATAGAGAGGTCAGATTAGCTTTGCTTATTTTATGTGCAGGGTTGATGTCTGGTTTGAACTGTTTCAATAAAACAGTGTATCACAATGTAATAAATGTTGATCGAAAGACATTAGGCACTTCCTGTACTGGAGTTGAACTCAGGCCTCCTGGGTGAAAGAGCCCAACCTCTAAACCATTAAGACTTGTACTTTATAAACATTGCATTTTATATTGTGACCCGTCAATTAAGGGTTAAATGGTTGAACTCAGATTTTACTGCATATTTTTTACCAACATTAGAGTTAAATATTGTGCTGTAAATGGTGCAATATTGTTACAAATATCACCTTTAGGTGTGGAATTTCTTTGTAGGAAGGTGATTTATCACAATATAAAAAAACTCTTACATAGATTGATCACATTTTATGAATTTAAATATTGGACCACATGGGTTAAAAATAACCTTTTTTTGTCATGCCTTTGCTTTGTCGATTAGTCCACTAATGGAAACACCGGGATTTTGGTCAGCAGGAATTTTGATTTTATGGCAGTTTAATAACAGGGAACGAACCGTCAGTCATTACTGGAAAATGATGGTCACAAATTTGGCATCACCAAGAGAAACACATGAGAGATGACAAAAAAAATGCACAGCTCATGTTTTTCCCCTGTTGTCAGGCTGAGGTAGTTTTTACCATGACTGACCCATTAGTTTCCAGTCTCTCCAGTGTGTCTTTATGCTCGTGGATGTGGGAGTCTGTTAGAAGAAACAGTGCAGTCTGCAGACAGCAGCATGGATCACTCGCTAAATATGAAAAATGACCAGGAACTGCAACAGCTAGCTAAATGTGCATTAACCTTGTCTCAGGCTGTTGCTCCTGCACACACACACACACACACACAGAGTGAACACACATGCAGACATACAGCACATGATGCTGCTTGAAATACATGCAAACACATAAAAAAAACACCCTGACAGTCATTTATTAACCTGTCACATATTGAAATTTGAATATGGTTTGTCACACATGCACACGCTAACACACCTTTACTGTGACCACAGTGTGTAATTATCATGGGGCTATTTGTCATGTCAGCCTCTGTCCTCCCATTTAGGGAGCTCAGGGTTGAAAGTGATCTATTACCTACTATTTCTCTCTCACACACACACATAAACACACAAACATACATGTTCAAATACATAGAAACTAGTATTTGGACACACACATACAGGCAGAAATACATACTTGCTGAGAGTTGCATTTGCACACAAGCACATACACACAGATGCTTGAAACAGCAATACACACACACACATGGCGGCACAGTGTGGAGAGCAGCAGGATGGAAACAAAGTGGTTGAGCCTCTCTGAAGCTCTTAGCCTTATTAACAAAACCTCCTGATCCCACATCCCCATGCACTCACACTCACACACACACACACACACACACATGCACACATGTGCACAGAACAAAACAGTCCTCAAGTTTTGTGGCTCTTACAGTTAATAAAACTCTTCCTGTGCTGTGGTTCCACGATGATTAACCTCGTTTATCACAGTTAGCCCGGCTAACGCACACACACCTAGCCATACGCACATGCACACACACACACACCCATGCATACACACAAGTACACACAAAGGAGGTAGGACATAAAACAGCAGGAGTGGAGCTGTTAAAACAAAATTAGAAACTTGAGAAATAAAATTTGTCGTCGGTTTGGGGTTTTGTTAAAACCGCTGATTTTCATCAGTTTAAGAGGCACGAGAAGGTAAGGAAGCAGGAGAGGGAAGAAGGAGAGGATGCAGAGAGGATGGATGAGGCAGAAAGACAAGACAGAGAGAGATGAACTGCTTGATTGACAGTAAGGAAGAAGAAAAGGGCAGGAAAACTCTCAGGGGAGGTTTGCTCTCACAGAAGGAGCTGCAGAGTGAAACCTGTTTCACACACAAACACAAACACACACACATGTCGCTTAGGAACACGCAAGCACCCACACACTCAAACACTCAGTCAGCCACACACAAGCTCTCAAAAAAAAAAAAACAAGTGATGCACACACACATACGCAGCCCTTTGCCAGGTGGTGGAGGCAAGACATCAGACTGGACCCAGGTGGCATTGTTCATGAGCACACACACACACACACACACACAGTACATGCATGCACACACATGCAGGCAGAAAGGCATATGCACAGTGAAAAGCCTTGTTACACACTAACACACTTAAGCCCAGCAGGCCTGTCCCTGAAGCTTCAAGGTGTATCCTGAGATTTATCTTTGCTGGACTCTTTCCTCGGCCCTGCTCCGTCTCCTCTCCTTGATCCTCCTCCTTCATCCTCCCATCATCCTCTTTTCCTCTGCCAGTTTGGCTGCCGCTTATTTCTCCTTCACTTCCTTGCTTTTTCACTTTTTTTTGTCTCCTTTCGTTGTACCTGGTGAATAAAAGCAAAAAAGACATGAATAAGAAGGAAGAGGAGATGGCCAGAAAATTAGTGAGACAAAGAGTGCTAACTGACCATGTGGCTTTTTGCTAAGTCTTTGTGCTCTCATCAGTGAGCCCATTGTTGAGTTTTGGCAGCGTCTCCTCCGCTTCATTCAGTACCATGAGGAGGATCCGGCTTATGGGACATCTGTAGTTTGACAAGAATGAAACAGGGGAGAAATTTTGGGACTAAGCAGCCCAGCACTGATTAGTTGTCAAGCAAAAATTTGTTTGCTCCCTGCAAACTGAGATTCAGCCTTGTAAATTATTGATCTTGGACCAAATGCGGCCTGTGTGCCGGCTGCCAGCGACAGAACGCTGTAACAGGATTAAAGATTTGGTTTCTAATTTAGGGATCCCTGTCTAAATGAAGGAAAGAGGGATTTGCACAGTGTTCTGTATTAATTATAATAAGTGTTCTGCATTTTATCAAGAGTGTCCTTCGCCATTACTGTGTTCTTGTGTAACTCACTGCATGTCGAGGTCGAGTTCAACTCCAAGTATAAATCTGTTTGTTCTGTAGAACATCCAGTCAGGAACACTTAATTCAAATTAAATAGCACATTTTGTGTTATTAAGGGCAACACACTGTGCCTCTACCAAGGCTTCATCTCTCCATGACCTTTACTTTCTTAGTTAGTCTGCACTGGTTAAGATAGAGAACATTTAGGCTTTATTTTTTATTAGAAATTGTTTCAAGTTGAAGAATTTGCTCCCTAAAATAGTTACAGTACTGCATTGCACTTCTGATAACCATCTGTGGAGTTGCATGTGTGGACAGAAAATGCAAAGCATGCTATAATTTAATTGATCTTCTTCTACCCCTTTTTTTTCTCCACCCAGACACATTTGCCAGTAAGGTAGCTGCCATCCAGGATCAGTATGCAGACGCATCCATCGGCAATGTGACGGGCTCCAATGCTGTCAATGTTTTCCTGGGCATCGGGGTGAGTCTGGCACATTTAAAGATTCAATAAATGATCTGAAGCTGATGAAAATGCAGTGGTGCTTGTAATACTGCCTCAGTTATATTGATATTTAATATTAGGAGTGCTGTGAGTCACTGCAAGTCATGTTATTCAGTGTAATTCTGCTGATGTTTAACAGGTGGCGTGGTCCATTGCCGCCATCTACCACAGTAGCAAGGGAGAAGAGTTCAGGGTGAATCCGGGCACTCTGGCCTTCTCCGTCACGCTCTTCACCATCTTTGCCTTCATCTGCGTCGCCACGCTGATGTACCGACGGCGGCCAGAGATCGGTGGAGAGCTGGGCGGGCCGCGGACTTCGAAGGTTCTCACCACCATGCTGTTCGTCAGCCTGTGGCTCCTCTACATCCTCTTCTCCTCACTGGAGGCCTACTGCCACATCCAGGGCTTCTAAGACAACGGGAGATGACGAAGGGAAGGGTGAAGAAGAACATGGAGGAAGAAACCGAGGGGAGATGGATGAATGGACGGATTTGGAAATTAAGGCTGTCTCATTGATCTATCACTCCCTCCCTTTACGCAATAGATTGAATGACGGATGAATGGATGGATGTACAGATGAAGGAATGAAGGACGCATTGAAGCATCTATAAACAGAACAGAAGGAAGTAGGGCTGCATGGAAGGACATTGACAAACAGAGGAAGCAAAAGAGCTAGAGAAATAGCTCAGAAGATGGAAAAAAGGTTTTAAAAAAAGGAATAAAAGGAATACATTTTTAGTCTTGATCTATAAATCCAAACAAATCAAGTTGTCTTAGACCAACCTCTGTTTTCAAATCATAAAAGTAATCTCAGTATGTGCCCCAGCCGGTTTTAACCACACAGAAATCAAAATGAGTTTCAACAAGACGAGGAATTAAAAAGGTTAAAATCACAGCTCCGAGGATTCATGGCTTCAACAGCAGCATTCCCATTGATCCCCCTCCAATCGGAGCAGCGCTGCTCCCACATCCAGCTTCACTAACAGGCATTACTGAGACGGAAAACGACAGAATAACTGTGTCAGTATGCAGATGCATGACCAGATGATACTGAAAACACAATCATCAGAAGAGAACCGGACATTTCGCCACAACTGTTTAATGACAACAAACTGTGTGTGTGTGTGTGTGCTGGTGTGTGACTGTGTGTTTCTGTGCTTGTGTGTTGTGGGAAGATGGTTAAGTACTGTGAAAAAAAAAAGAAAAAAAAAAACGCCTA
>JAPZDY010000003.1:19668094-19679671 GCA_029783645.1 Ctenochaetus hawaiiensis
TCTTTTTTTTTTTTTTTGTTAAAATGTGTACGCATTTGTCTCTTCACTGGCATGGAGCTAAAGGGTTTATACACTGTAAAAAAAAGTTATTCTAGCTTGTGCAAAAAAAAAAAAGAAATAACATTGTGGAAGCTGTTCACACCACCTTTTGAGTAACTTCAACAGGGTATGAAATATCTCTGACATCGCAAAATCATGTTGGATTTACTTAAAATGTGCCTGCTGCCTAATTTTTTCAGAGTAAACTTGTGCAGGAATGAAAAGCTTGCAGTAATTTAGTTGTTTGCTACAAAAAGATTTCCAGAAGCAAACACACTTCATTGATGGGAAGTAAGTTCTTTGCTACACAGACTGTGTTGCACCACCTCTTTTAGTGCATCCACCTGGACTTTTAAGCTAGTCTGACATGAAGCTAACAGCAGTTTAACAACAACTGGGGGTTTGGAACAAGACGAGAAGCTAAACACGGCTAACAAATGTTAACAGCGGTGATTAGCAAGGTTGCTCACTTTGCCTGGCAGGATTATAAGAACTAAATCAAGTTCTTACTATTCTGAAGTTATTTCTGAAAGCGAAAAACCCAGTAGCACTTGAACTTAGCCTCCTGTCTTGGTCTGAACTCTTGAGGTCTAAAGGGTGAAAAGTTAGCCATGCCACCGCTGTAAATACGGGCTTAAACTAAGACCAAGCGAGGACTAGACGAACCTTCAGTAGACGACAGCAGATTTTTGTATCCTCCTGTGGTGGGGTCTGAAGAAGAGGGCGGAGTTTTAAGTGAAGGAAAAGCATTGCACTGGTTCTTGTCGCTTATGTGAAAAAAACGGCTACTATGTTGATTTGTTGGAAACATTCACAAAGTTTGCTTCTGATGTAAACAACAACAACAGATTTTGTTTTTTGTTTTGTTTTTTTTTTGGACTCAAATGTACACAATGGTAACGTTTTTACCTGATGTAGAAAAAATGGTGTTGAATCAGATGTGAACCACGTTGCTTCTGATGTCAAGCGTGATGATGCGTTTTCGTTGCCTCGTTCACTTTCTTAACTGACTGTCCGTCCGACAGACTGAGGAATAAATGAATGCAACTCCAAACAGACAAACGAACGAACAAACGAACGAACAGATGAAAGAGGAAGGACAAACACCCCTGCTGGTACAAGCTGAGCGAAGTCACGCTGAGACGTTGCTACAGCAATTTATGTACTTCTGGAAAAAAGAAAAAAACATTACCAGAGCTGTTCTCTACCCTTAAAGTAACATTTAACGAGTGCAATTTAAAAAAAAAAAAAGATGATGACAAAGAGAGGAAGGAAGTGAAGGAAGACGAGGAGGAAGAAGATGAACATTAACGGAAAAAAAAACAACATGAAGTTACAGCCATACCTTGATTTCTGGGTCAGTGAGACTGAAACGGACTTCTCCTGCCCAGCATGTGTATTGTTATTGTGTCTATCTGTCCCTGTGTGTCTCTTCCCTCCTCTTTCTCTGTCTTTCTTTCTCAGTCTTTCCGCTGCCAAAGCAACCAAAACAGGCAGCAATCCTTTCGTTCTGTCTTTTTCCTCCCTCTTTTTCCCCCCTGAGCTCCCTCTTTACCCTCCGTCTCCCTTTGCCATGTTTCCATATTTTTGGAATGTCAATGTGCTACTTGTTGACACTGTGCATGAATGATAACATGTCTGTATATAGTTATAGAGAATCGTATCCCATTCCCCTGATGGTGACAGAAAAAATGGTTTGAATGTTGTACAGATTCAGGTTTTCTGTTCATCTTTTATTCTGTTCGGTTACATTTTTTTTAACATGTAGAGCTTAAAAAAAACAGTTTGTTTTTAATTTAAATGAGGAAAAAAATGATGTTTTGTTTCGGAGTAACTTGCACATTAATGATTAATTGATTAAGTTTTTTTTTGTTGTTGTTAAAAAGGCAATATCTGCTGTTATTGAATGAGAGATGAGATCTTAAAGGAGTTATGTATCTTAAATAAATAATCTATACAGGAGTTGCATGGGTTATTTGTACAAAATAAAAAAAGACACTGCTTGCTACTTCTAATACCATGGCTGTATTCTCTGACAGAGGACGAGGAATACTGTATGTACATCTAAAGGTTATTTTGTCATTAAAGATATAATAATAATAATATTGTGTATATACTGTACAGTGTTATAAGTGAGGTGGACTGTATGGCCATCATGCTAACCGTAGAGAATTAATTCTACATATTTATTTAACAGAAACAAAAATGCTCACTACACTCAAGAATGACATATATTGCCTTTTTTTTGTTTTGGAGAAGTTGTAGTTTGCTTAAAGCTTGTTTCTCTGTCTGCCTCGGTCTTTCTTCTCATTCATCCTCTTTCTTCTGTCATGGCTGGATTTATTTGATCTCTTTCTCTCTTCTATTTCTCTGCCTGTCCCTTTTTTTTTCTGTTTGAAGGGGCATTTCAGATGGGCTTTTGTCAGTGTTTTCACGGCTGATTCGGACTCAGACGGTGTCACTTTTGTTCGGTGAACGTCTGGCTGCTTTTCCCATCGCCTCAACAGTATCTCCACACCTGCCTGCAGTCACCTGTTCTCTATCTGTTGACTTACATGCGTTTCCTGCCATAGTTAAGCGGGATTTCTCTGCATGTGTTCATCTGTCTCTTTAAGGACTATTTGTCATCATTCTGATTCAAAATCATCCGTCATTTTTCGTCTTTGAACGATCCCTCTTTTGTCATCTTTCTCTCCATCAACTCCTCTTTTTCCTTCCTTCCATCCATCTTTTCTTTCTCTCTTTCTTTCTCTGTGCTTCTCTTCACTCTCACAGGGTTTAGTCGGGAATTTCATGTTTGTCAATTTTGATTCGGTGTGTTTTTTAAAATGGAATAATAACCGCAACAGTTCTAATGTTGGTAATAATGAAGATTTTTTGTTTTGTTTTTTCTATGTTTTGGTTTATCTCTCTCTTTTTTTTTTGGCCGCTGTCCTCTGTGTGTGCGTGTGTGTGTTAATTTTTCTTTGTTTTTGTTTTTTTTTTAATTAATTTTTTGTTGAATACCAAGTGATAGAAGGAAAGTTGATGTATGTGTGTTGCCACTAACTGTGACTGCTCTCCATGGTACTTCTGATAAAAACCAATAAAATAAAGTTTGGGATACCCTGTTTCAGAGACCCCGCGAGTCCACTGCCTTTCTGGAGTGTGTGTGTGTGTGTGTGTGTGTGTGGGTGTGTGTGGGTGCGCATGTGTGTGGCAATGAAAGTTTTTTTAAAAAATTGGGTTTTTCATGCAAATGTTTACATTTTTTTACATTTTAGTAACAGTGGGAATTACAGCCAGCGCTTATTATTTTTGTGTGCATGCATGTGTGTGTGTGTGTCAAGTACACACACAGTACACACTATTTTCTGTTTTCAGCCTGTTCAAACAGTCGACGCAGATGACACCCGTCTGAATGGCTGACATCTCATTAACTGTCGTCTGGTTCGTCCTGTCATTGTGTCAGGGATGGAAGTGCAGTTGAATCACTGCTGATTAATGCTCTCTGTTGTTTTTTTTATTTGTCTAATGAATGTGCATTGTCTCCATATAAACATGTATTTTCAATAATTATTCCCTGCCAGAGAAAATTACAACTGACAAATTATTAATATGTATTAAAATCTCCTTTTAATCTTCCAAAGAGTAGAAAATTAGAACAAATTAAATGTTTTACTAAAGGATTAATTAAATTAGCTATCTGTATTGTAGCACATTTGAATAAATTAAAGAGTACAATGATAGTGTAGTTATATATCGTTAGTATGACAGGATGAAGGACCGGTTGTTCTTGATAAACAAAGAATTCAATTTTACAACCGATTTTTAATTAAACTTTCTTTATGCTCCCTTAATTATTACATACAAAGCCTCAACAGTTTCTAATGACCTGATTTTGGTCATTAGTTTGTTTTGTAATTTTTCTGTTTGTTTTGTAATTCTTACCTTTGGCATTTATCCCATAATAATTGAATTGAAATCTCTGCCTGCCACAGAAAAGTAGGTTCAAACTCAATCCACCTTTTTCATGTCTACATTTTCTTGTTAGTCTTTGGAACAGCTGCAGGCCTGAATCCATTCCAACAGAAGTTCATCCAGTATTCACTCACATTTCAATCCTTTGGTCCACAAACTCGCTCTTCCGGCTTTAATGGCTGAATTCCATTTAGCTGATTTACTTTCAGGTTCTTCCACTGTGCAAACTGGCTCACTGTCTCATTATCATAACTGTCTTGGTAACTTTAACAAGACACTTAAATAGAGTGAAACACACAAAAGGTGGCCTGCAAAAGCATTTTCTAATTTCCAAAAAAAATAAAGAAAAAATTCACTCTCAAATATTTTCTGTTTGTTTGCAGCAGTTAGTAAATGTTCAGATATTCCCCTTCTGGCTGCTAGTTGATAAAACATCACTGCAGCGTTCTGGCCTTGTAGCTCCACATGAGCAGAGATCATCAAGACTTTAAAGTGGTCTTATTCTGCCCCTTATGCTAAGAAAGCAGCTGCTGCTTTGCATTGTGTAACTTGCAAGCCATTTGAATGTTAATTTTATTTCATATGAATAATATTTGTGTATAAACTTGTCCCTGCAGCTCTCCAACACTCCAGCCTTCTCTTTGTGTGCTCTATTTGATTTAAATCAACTAAGATTTATGTGTTTAAAGGGGGATTAGTTCTAACAGAATCCATATTACTGCCTGGATTCTCAAATGTTATTGTCAAAGTAATCGCCATAATTGCTCAGTTCCTTGATGTAAATGTCAGTCTTAACTCGATGCAGACAGAAGCAAATTGCCTGTGAAATCTAAAACGCCGTAACATATAATCAAAGTAAAGACAGATCCTGAACCTTTCCAAGCATTTCTAGTCGACCGTCTCGGTGAAGAGGCAGGTGAAAGTGGAGTTTGGCTGTGAAAATTACAATGTGCAAAACTTTTGGACACAACCGAAAGTTTCACAGCTGGTAAGTAGAAAGCATTTGCTGTCATATGACATCTGACTGATGGAAGAGTTAGTGTGCGGTTCTTCTTCTCCTCCCATGCTGCCACTGTGATAGATCGTTCCCATTCTCAACGTGCAGAGTGATGGATTCCTTCCACTTTGAATTAAATCCTCTTCCTGGTTGGTAAAGTTTTGCTTTTTATGCATTTGAGGTTGAAGAGCCTTTGGACAGACTCTCTTTTATATGTTTACCTCTTGCAGAATTTGTATGAATGAGTGAGTCAGCAAAAGAGACTATTTACTGCAGTGATTCATGTTGTTGCTTCTTGTGTTCGGGCGTCTGCCTTGAGTGTTTTCACGACCCGATCACTTCTGTGTCTCTCTCCAAAATCTCATTATTCTGTCACATTTGATATCTGGACAGGTTCTCGTCATGCTTGAAAATAGTATGAATTTATATCTGTGTTTGCTTGCATGGTTGCTCCTGAACAATGACTAATGCCTGACTGTCGGAAAGTCAGTGTCGGCTGTCAAACTACTCACAACCGCTTAGTTAGTGAGAGACAACAGGACCAGCCTTTCCTCTCCACTGTTCACTCGTCTTTGTTTGGCTGTCTGTCAGCGCTAAAAGCCTTTACGTTAAATACAGTTCACTGACGACTCTTGCAAAGGTCTCGCACAACTGCTGAAGCACAGAAACTTCTGATATGCGTTGCACTGTGTAGGAAACTGCAGAGGGGGTGTCATCTTCCATGTAAACTAAAAGACCAGAATGCCTCCCCCCATCATTAACAAGCCCTTCTCCATCTTCATCCCTAGAGCAGCAGAGAGAGAGCAGAGGCAGAGGGCTTGTTTAGTCGAATATGTGAGTCTAGTCTGCCTGACTTATTGATCTTTCATCCGACTGAAGTTCGTGCAAGTCAGAATCGTTGCTTCAAAATATTTTGAGCCTAACGATGGTGCCGACAGTGATACTGAGGCAGCAGACAGATTTGTAACTGGCATTTTTCCCTCTCAACTCCTCCCTTTTATCAGTTTCCTATTGAATATATCAAATTTTCTAAACTATAGACTAGAAAAACTTAATAATTCCATACAATATTATAGCAGAGAGGGTTCATCTTGATGATCAAAGAGGAAGTTGCAGTGTGTCGTTATGGAGGAGTGAGAGCGTCATGGAGATACACAGCTGCCTGTAGAATTTCTATAATATTCCTCCAATATTTATACGATCAAACAGCAGTGTCTGTGGTGCTGGAAATAGATCCACAGACCCACTGCAACCCCCCCTGGAGTACAGAATATATTTTCAGTGGTTTTATCACAGTGTTGTGTATTTCCTCAGGAGTATTAGCATCTTGTACTGGAATTAACTCCATTGCAAACACACCAGGGGCCAGAAATAAAACTTGAATGGATATGTTATATAAATCTCAATCATACATGAGGGCACAAACACAAGCCTCCTCTCTCCTCCCACGGTAAGCCATAAACCGACACAGAAAATATCAGTTTGCATATTCATATTCCACCCCTGGTTAGAAGTTTTAGTGAGAAGAACGGCAAAGAAGAAATCAAAAGTGTTGGAGAAAAGGTTAAATTTCCACTGTAGGGTTACAGACTCAGAGGCCGGTTTCATTAGAGCTCTGCAAAAGCTGCAAGGAACTGTAAGCTGCAGTATATGTGTTCCAGTGTTGCTGCAGGGGTTGTCAATGAGATCAAAGAACAAAGATGATTTCCATGGACTCACAGACAGCCAGACGTTGTTCTGGAAAATGCATGCAGCCAGAGACACGGAGAGATTCCTCAGGAGACTTCATGGATTCAGTTTCACGGATTGCATTGCATCCAGCAGCACCGCAGCGGCTGTCGATTTGATGATTGTTACTGACAGCCATACGATAGTTACTCTTGTCTCTTCCTCCCTCCGTGTTTGATCCTTCCTGCTCTGTTGAGCTTTGCCTCATGTGTGTTTGTGCAGTCTGTCCTCTTTACAGGTCTCTATGGTGAACAGGAAGTCATGTGACCCTGGTTCTCAGTGTCTGGCTGTACATTTAAATTGCTTGACAGTCTCCCATTTCTATATTCTTTATACAATCTATGACTATGTAACACTGATTGTAATTTTACAATGCTGGTCTACTCTGCATGCAGCCTCCTTTTGTGTCCGTCCATCATGGAAGAGAGATCCCTCCTCTAATGCATATTTTTTGTTTCTATTTAAGTGTTTTTTTGGGAGGAAGTTGAGTTTTCAAGTTTCAGTTTTTCAATATTTTTCAAATGCAGAGCACTGAATCAGCCACCGGCAAGGAAATTCTTCCCTCATTGACAAATCCTCATTTCTTATCTGAATCAGGGGTGGAGAGAGTGTATTTCATATGCTGTTCAGATTGTAAGAACCCTGAAGGCAAACTTCCTATTTGTGTGATATTGTGTTGTTTACAAAACATCCCCTCTACTTAACTTGACTCTCTACTTATAGCACCCGTACCACTAACAGATTCATCACATCTTAATCATCATTATCAGTGACTCATTTATGGAGTTCATATCAAAACAAACTTTCTTAAAAATGCTCCCAGACAAAAAAAACTTAAAAGATTATTACAGTAACACAGAAGAAGAAGATGTCTCTGTTGCCAGGCTTCAGTTTTATGTTCTCCTGTTGAATCAGCAGGTCAAAGTGAGACAACAGATGCCTTCATGGCTTGTGTTTGATGCCCTTCGATGCCACAGCATAACTCTGCTTACCCTCAGTGAGCAGAGGTCTGATTGGCCAGAATAATTAAAAACACCTGTGTGGGTGTGAAGGGCCACTTATGCTGTTTTAGGTGGAGTTAGATAAGAGGAATAACGTCAGTTTCATCTGCACTTGTTCAGGTAAGAGATGGGTCGGGATGTGTTTAGTCCTGCTTACCTCAGAGTCTGTAAACATGGTGATGTAAAACAGTGAAGGTAAATGCGTCTCTGTGTGGGTTGAAGTTTCATTTTATCTGTCTTCCTGTTTGTTTCTTTATTTTTCTGTCTATATGCTGCATGAGGTTACAGCCACTCTTCTTCTCCGGGGGCACTTTACAAGTGTAGCAGTTTAAAAAAACACATTTCCTCCAGAGGATTTTCAAGTGGGTGCTTCATCTACAGTATACCAGAGGAAAATGCACGCTGACTCTTCAGGTTTCAATATGTCAGTCTAATTTTGTCTCACTGTCTAGACATTAATTTGATTCTTCGTACATTTCTTTATTTTTTGTGCCTTTTTTTTCTGTCTCTGAGTCAGACATTATTCTCCCTGTCCCAGAGGTCCAGGATGACAGCTTGGACAATCCTGGAATAACAATAAGTGCCAGACTTGTGCACAGATTTCTTAATAAGAATGAGCTGTCAAACATTCAGCAAAAAAAATGTGCTTTAAATGTAATTTTGATTTGTGGAGGAGAGTTCTTTCATCTTTCTAGCAGGAAGTGTGAAACGCAAATGCAGACACTCAATTCAATGAGAGAAAAAATGATTGAAAAACTGATTATTCACTTGTTATTTCTGTGTTTTGACGTATTTCCGTACTTTTCCATCTCTAACCCTGCAGATCAACTGGCATTTGTGCTGTAATAATAACAACCTTCTGTTTAAAAAAAGAGAAGTGAAAGTCTGGATGACTGAACAGGCTGCAGGGTTAATTTTTAGTAATGGGACTGTCACTCCTGCCTCCCTGCACTCAGGTCCAGGTAGAACCAACACACACACATTTGCACATACACACAAACAAATACAAAAACTTATCAAGCACTAATAATATACATTATATCTGCTTTTACCTTTGCAAACTATTAACCGCTGCCTGGCTTGATTGACAGGCTTGAAATAGCAGCATAAAGTAATTTCATATACAATGCGTGTGTGTGTGTGAGTGTGCTAATGTGTGCATTTGTGTGTGTTTTGTACATGTGTTATGGTGTGTGTGTGTGTGTGTGTGTGTGTTTGTAGCCATGTTAGAGCAGGTGTTTCACACACATTGAGCGGATTGAAATTAAATGTCAGGCAAATACCAGAGCATGAACTCTCCCCCAGATCCGGTGTGTATGTGTGTGTGTGCGTGTGTGTGTGTGTGTGTGTGTGTGCATGCGCGCATGTGCATGTGTGTGTGTGTGTGTATGTCACATCTGGGCCATCATTGCAGTTTAAGTCGACTTTGTTCTGAACTCAGCTAATGTAAATTGCATGTGTGCCAGGTGGGTAAACTTTTCCTGGTTTTACCACCAAGAGACTTAAACCATGTTTAAGTGATTCCAGGACGGTTTGACGTCTTTTTAATCTCTTTTGCAACATCTCACACACTCCTGATGTTTTTGTTCAATATGAAAAATGGAGAGAGAAGCATTGAACCCATCGAAGGCTGTTTTTGACCGTTGATGAAGCATCATCTGCAAACATGTCCATCTCATTCTTCCTTGTCTTTGCATCAGATCTGTTGTCTCTCCCTCGTTCTCTTCTTCCCTCAGTGTGTCACCCCTTTCATCACATCCTTCCCTCCTTTTCAACATTCTGCTCTCCCTTCTCATCTCTGTTGTTTATCTTTTACCAGTTTGCTGCCAGAAGTTCAGTCTTCCTCTCTCTGATTAGCAAAAACACACACACACATACATACGCACACACTGAGCTTACACACGAGCGCATCCACCAACACAAGCACACACACATGGAACATACACCCACACACACACACGCTGTAGGTTACTCTGTGTCAGCGACTGTTCTCGGCTGAGAGGCCGTGGGCGGCGAGATGATGTCGAGTTACTGTGGCGATTTTCTGTTGCCGCGGCGACGCTTTCACGACAACTGACAGTGACACACACCAGACACACACAACCACGACCAAATACACACCTCAGTTACATACATTCACACTCAGATTCAGACTCTCTTACTACATCTGTGTTTACATACACACAGGCCATCAGGTGCGGTCACTTTAACAGGGACACACTGATCCTCTGCAGGCTTTATTTTAAATGTTGGTGCCACTTTTAAAACTTTTATTCCCACGTGACGATGACCTACAAGAGTCAGGATTGTGGAGAAGAGGAGGACAAAGAATCATGAGAAAAAAAATAGAAAGAATAAAACAAAAGCCTAGAAATTAAGTTGCATCACACAAGATATGAAGCAAAACTTACAAGTGAAGTCACTTACCATTACATTTACTTATTTATTGATTGATTAATTGTCTGTGGTTGCTGCAGGATCTGAATCCAATTGTCAGGTGATGGTGGGGTCTTTTATTGTGAAGTTTACATGTTCGCACTGTGTAAGTTTCCTCTGTGCTCAAATTTCCTCCCACAGCCCAAGGAGATGCAGCTTAGGTTTAGTGAAGTCTCAAATTTGAGAGCTAAAAAATGTCTCTGCCATAGTTTCCAGCAGAATGTTTGTTTCACAAATCTTGGAAAAGAACATAAATAACATACTTTTTTTTCAGGGAAACCTTAACAAGAATATCAGTCATAAACTGAAGTTACTGTTGTTTGTGTTGCAAAAATAACCTCTCAAGTTCGTGTCTTGTGGTTCAACACAAAGTCAAACTTTGATGCGAATGTGTTTTCTGCCAAATCAGAAGCTGAAGTTTACACACACAAGGATTGTGACTCTGGTTTGAAGTTGCTCTCTGTATACAGTATGCAGGACTAATATTCTCCAGGGATAAGTACATGTTCAAACAGGGTATCCCAAACTTAAACAGTGTTTCTTGAAGTTAATGTTTTAGTCGTTAGTCAGTTTAGTTGTTTTCAGCCGTTCATCGAAGTGATAATTATTGGAAAGAACTTGTTCAGAAATGAGTCCCAACGTAACATAAGTTTCTGTAACTCTGTTAACTTTACTTACACCTGTCCTCAAATTAATTCTTACAATTAGTTAAAAAATCATTCTTGCACAAAAGCCTGAATCTCCACCAGACCTGCAAGTGCACAAACTTTGTGGTTTTCTTTGATTTAAAAAGGTATTAAATATGTATTTTAAGTCCCTCAGTGTTTTGCAACTCATTTCCAATCCCGTCACAGCCTTTTTTCAGTTAAAATATTCTGAAATGCCACCTCTTTTGATGTCTTACTGTAAACTTGGCTGTGAAAGGAACATTTTAGCATGCCGATAAATCAATCTGAACTGAGTCAAATTGCTAGAAAAAGACAATGTATGCTACAAAAATGAAGCGGGGGATTCCAGGAAAAGCCATTAAAAATAATGGACACTTAGCTTTAAAAAAGAGCCGTTTCAACAGATCAGAGATGGAAAGAAGAGGGAACAGATAAAACAGAAAAACAGAACAAGACAATCAAAGAGAAAATACAGTGAAAAAATAAAATAAACATGAGCACAAGAGGAGAGAATAAATGCTAAATAAACTCTTTCAGCTCAATATATACTGCTTTACATTGCATATATATTACATTTAGTGCTTTTCATTAGCGTGGAAAAATATAAAAACATTCAGATTTTTCGTTACAATGAATAATAAAGTCACAATAGTGTGATAGCCGGTGGAGGAGAATAAAAAAAAATGAAGAGGGAGCAAGAGAATAAAAGAGCGAGAGAGTAATAACACCAATCAGACAGCATTAGCGG
>JAPZDY010000003.1:19713380-19741720 GCA_029783645.1 Ctenochaetus hawaiiensis
ACCTAACACAGAGTCCACTTGTCAGTGCAGGAGTGAGAGTTTGCATCAGCATAGTGAAAGTTTTGACAGCAAACATTGTAGAACATGCATATTTTTGATACAAACTGGACCCTGTAACTTTCTGCCACAACCAAAAACTCCCTTTATACTCCCTTTGTTGTATGTCTCACAGCTGATTAAGCTGTGTTAGCCTGTGTTAGCTGTGTCTCCTCCTTCACATCACAACCTATCAAGCGACCAAACGACAAAAAACAGAAAGAAGATGCTATTTTAACTTCACATTCCTGTATTTTGGTGCATAACAGACTAAAAACAACAAATAAATAAAATAATAATTATATATTATTACAATAATAATAATACCTGTTTTTGTGTACCTGTCTTTCCACTCCAGGTGAGGACTTTGCTGTCGTCCAGCAGGAGATCATTATGATGAAGGATTGTAAACACTCCAACATCGTAGCCTATTTTGGCAGTTACCTCCGGTAAGTGTGTGCTTGTGTGTGTGTGTGTGTGTGAATGAATAATTTATAATTGCTATCAGTGCATGACATGAGAGTCTGCACATGTGTGTGTTTGAAAGGGAGAGATATAGATGAGTTGGTGTAAATCAGGAAAAGAAATAAATGGAAGTATGTGAGGGGAAAGTACTTTTGTGAGTTTTGTGTGAAAGTGTACTCACACTCTGTTCTGTGTGTGTTTTGTGTGTGTGTGTGTGTGTGTGTTTGCAGGAGAGATAAGTTATGGATCAGTATGGAGTACTGTGGAGGAGGTTCTCTGCAGGATATCTATCATGGTGAGGACAGCATGCACCCGAACAAACACTCACACATGCATTTTGATCGTAACTGTGCCATTTTGGTTTTTGTTTATGTCTTTTCTCGCTCTGTGGTCTCCATCCATCCACCCCCCTCTATTTTCCCTCTCTTTTTCTCTCTCTTCGTTTCACTCCTGCAGTAACTGGGCCTTTGTCAGAGTCACAGATAGCCTACATGTCACGGGAGACCCTGCAGGTAACATATACAGTGTGTTTATTGTCAGTGTATTAATGAAGGCATTTTGGGAGATTGGCCCCTTGTTTAGCTACTGAGAACATGGACACTAATATCATTAAAAAAATCTTAACTGTTGCTTGCTAACACTTAAACATTGACTTAGTTCAGAGAGAGTTGGCTGCTCACTGTACTTTTTTGATAAAGCTGGAAAACACACTTGAGCTCTTCAGGATTTTTTATTTTTAATGTTTTATGATCCAAAGATTGACTTGTGTTTAAACCTGGCATTTTATAACTGAATATTACTCGTTACATATTAAACATAAAATACAAACTAAGACAAGAAAAGGAAGAGAAGGCTTGAATTATTACTCGAAGCACAACAGCTGCATACAATTACAGAGAAAACTATGTTAAGTGTTAACATTGTACATTTTAGCCAGTCAACCAGTAGAGACACAGATGATGTTACTGTGCTGCCAACTGTAAGTGGAGCCAGTCTCCCATTTAACCAACATCTCCTGAGGGAGAAAACAACAACAAAAACATTCAGTTTTTTACTGCCTTTTTTCATTTTAATTACATGACTTTTTCTCTGTTTTTTCTGCGATATCAGCCATTAATAGTAGTTTCTGTGTGATTCTGTTAACAGGGTTTATACTACCTACACAATAAAGGAAAAATGCACAGAGACATCAAGGTAAGGTTGAAGAAAACTGTATGAAATATTGAATCCTGACGACCTTTCCAAGTCACCTGTCAGTTGCCTGTCAGCTTTGACAAACTGTCAGTTTTCAGAATAACAAAAAACAACAGCCTCAATAAAAAGCCACGCAGTTGAATCAACACCTTTTCAGGTGTTGCAACAACAATTCTGACAATCATGAATTATTTATGAAAGGTAAAATAATGATGTATTAATTGTAGTTCTGCAGTCTTATTAAATAAGATGTATTTAGTGATGGAAGAAATGAAAATTGATCCTCATAATTACTGCTGCTCATGCTGTTTGTGACAGGAAAAATGGTTATTGATTCATAGCTGCAGGCCACATTGATCAAACCACTTTGCTGCAAACCTGCACTGCTTAGTGTGTTTCTCAAGTACATTTAAATTGACCTTAAATGTGATTTTGTGTGTGTGTTTTTTTTACGTTGGGCTCATGTTGACATATGGCCTGTTTGTCTCTGACAGGGAGCCAACATCCTCCTGACAGATAACGGCTACGTTAAACTAGGTGAGAGCAACACACAAGGCCTCTGCAATTACTTTCTGCTTCTACAGATTAAATCTGAACGACCTCATGTATTGACTTTTGAACTCCTGTTCCCCCTTCGTGTAAAAATTTCTGCTCCTGCTCTCACACTTTCTTATTCATTCTCTTTCTCTGTCACTTCTCTCTTTTTTTTCAATTCTTTCCATCTTTTCTCTCTCCTAATTTCATTCTTCTATCTCATCCCTTCGCCCCTTTTCCCTCCTGTTTTCTCTCCACAGCCGACTTTGGTGTATCAGCCCAGATCACAGCAACTTTAGCCAAGAGGAAGTCGTTCATTGGAACTCCATACTGGTGAGTTGTGCTTTTTTTCCTCCATCAGCTCCTTTTATACTGGATATGCATGCAGGCAGAGTAAATACACAAAAAATCTTACTGCAGGCAAAGGTCATCGATCACTTGGGGAAAGTTTGGGAATTAATACATTTCCTGCTGCATGGCTGAATGCCTCTGTGTGCTGCTCCTGCCGCTGTTGTGCAGTTGCAGTTGCCAAAGACAATTCTGTTGTAGTACATAGCTGTTTAATTTAACCTGATTTAGAAACTGGATTTCTATTGGATTTAGTGTCTGCTGTTTCTTTCATGGAGACTGGACATGAAAACAGTTTTTTTGTCTCTGTTTGTTTGTCTCTCCACAGGATGGCTCCAGAGGTAGCAGCAGTAGAAAGGAAAGGAGGCTACAACCAGCTGTGTGATATCTGGGCTGTGGGCATTACTGCAATAGAGCTGGCTGAACTACAACCACCCATGTTCGACCTTCACCCGATGAGGTGTGTGTGTGTTTGTGTGTGGGTGGGCATGATTAAGGCTACTTTAAGGGAACTCATTTCAAACTCCAGAGTAGTTAACTTGGGGGCGACTGGTGTAATAAGGGACAAAAGCACTGTGACAAATTGGAAAAGAGATCATTTTAGGCCAGTTGTGCAGGTAAAGGAAAAGGTTAGGCAAGTAGTGTTTAGGGTAAGACTGAATCTCCAGGACCAAAACTCATACAAAAGTCTTTGTATTTGGAATTATTATTTATTTAATGCATAGTATAGTACTTAATGGTAGCTCCTCTGATGAGATGTTAACATTATCACTCCATGGTTTGAGGCTCTTTGGCCTCACAGAAGTACTTCTCTATAAAAACTTCAATTTTAATCTTCCTCTTTTTTCTGCAGGGCTCTCTTCTTAATGACCAAGAGTAATTTCCAGCCTCCTAAGTTGAAAGATAAAGTCAAGTGGTAAGAGTCTATCTCATCAAAGGTGTTTTTGTCTTTGTCACTTGTCTATCTTCGCTATTTTTAGCCTCTGATACACATTCACTTTTCAAATCTGAGCCCTGTTTGTTACAAGGCTGAGGGGTGAACCCTCTCATCTCTTTTCTGTATGTCTTATTTTCTCTCCCTACTGGATAACAGGACAAACAACTTCCACCATTTTGTCAAACTGGCCCTGACAAAGAACCCAAAGAAGAGGCCCACAGCTGAGAAAATGCTGCAGGTGAGCCAGAAAACAGCATGTTTATTATTCTTCAAAACAGAGTAGAGAGTTTTTACTCAAAATAGAGTTACCCAGGCCAGCTATACTCCTCTATGGATACATACTGTAGATTAGAACATTTCCACAAAAAAGTGTCAAAAGAAAAGTGTAAAAGTGTCTGAAAACTGGACATTTTTGTTAATTGTTGAGAGAAACATGTCACATCTTTTAAAACTTAAATACTTGAATACCTAAAGATTTATCAGAGAAACAAAATAAGCAAATAAAACACATCTTTCTCATTGTTTCCTTCTCTTCACTTGTCGTCCAGCACCCGTTTGTGTCCCAACCTCTCAGCAGGACGCTGGCAATAGAGCTGCTGGACAAAGCCAACAACCCTGATCACAGCACCTACAATGACTTTGACGATGATGACCCTGAGCCGGAGGTAACCTTTGACCTTCTCACGTTTTTCTTCTGTCTTTGAGCTTGTTGTCAGGTCACCAGAGCAGTGATTATGTTTTGCTGGATCTCGCTTCTTTTCCTTTCTTTCAAATTTTGCGTTCTCTCTCCTCATTTGTTCATTGAATTCCTTCTTCAGTAACCAACCTCCACCCTCTCAAACCTCAGTCCTTCTTTTTCTCTGCACACATGATTCATCCCTCTGCTCTTTGTCCTTCCTCTTCTCTTTCTTCTCTTTCCATGACTTCTTGATGAACCTATTTTCTCCTCTTTGTTTCTAATTTAACCCTTCTGGACTTTTATCCTCTTTTTCCTTCTGCTTATCCTCTTCCTCTTTCCTCTCCTCTTATTCCTTGTAGCACTTCTCCTTTCTTTCCTCCTCTCTCTTTTCCTTCTTTCTCCCTTCATTCTTTTTTTCTCCTGTCTTTTGATCTTCATCCCCCATCTTCTACCTCCTCCTCAGTTTAAGTACAGGGGTCACTTCCTACCCATAAGCCCCGGTGCTCGACGCGCACCACGTTTCGCGGCCCGTAGAAAGGTACTAATGTGGACTGCGTTGTCTGCAGTGATGTCATTCTAACACGAATGATACTTTCAGTTGTTTCTTCTCTTGGGGGAGGACCACAGAACTGAATGACAACAAACTGGATTTTTCATTCAAATCAGTGTCTATTGATGCTGTTATGGAAACTGGCACTGGCATGTTTCTTTCTAAGTACATTATTACACTGTTTAGTGTCACACATTGACCACTTGTCATAAAAAAACGCCACGCCCACTTCCATGACAACATCATCGCCATCTTGGCTAAACTACGGCAGATCACTAAGTGTCATCACGAAGGATGAGCTCAGTTCATTGTAGTTCTGTGGCAGCAGATGGCAGATAAAGAAACGGTTTTATTCATGAAGATGGCTACCAAACTGTGACATCATCTCACCCCTAAATTAAAGCACCCAAACCAAATTATGGTCAAATTCTGTTTCCAACTAAATAGTGTTGACATTGTGGTTCTTGTCCAACAGTCTCTGACCTTTTAAGTGGGAGTGTAGTCTCACATTACCAGCCTTATCTTTATAGCACTGTGCTGGTTGTGGGAAAAGGACTTGCTGTGCCAATTAATATTCGTAGGGGAGAAAGTGCTGACCTGTTAGCCCAACTTTGAACCAATCACAATCAAATTCAGCAGCATGAAGCTCACTGACAGCAGAAAAGGAGGAGAATTTCAACTGAAGTAGTCGCCTAATAGCAGGCTTATACCTACAGTCTGTATATCCTGTCAGTCAGACTTGTGCTACTGCTGATTTAAAGTCAACTTTGAGGATGTGAGAAATATTGGAACACCAGTGATTCGGTATGGCTGCCCATCTGTTACTCCAGGGAGCTTAAAATCGACATTAAGGATTGTTTTTCCCAACTCTGATTAAAATATTAGAACTTTGTCTCCATTCAGCTTTTTAAAACAGAATAAAGGATAAATTTTAAGATGGGTGGGAAGTATCAAGTATCTCATGTTATGGAAGCCATCTTCATCTACCTTTGCCATTACAGTTGCTAACTTTGACTTGGCTCTTATAATTATGAATTTTATTACAAATATAAAAGATTTTTTTGAATATGCTGAGTCTTTAAATGGATATGTGCATCAAGTTATGCTTTGATGGATGCGGTTTTGTATTGAGTTGGTTTGTTTCCAAAACTCAGTAAGCATGGTTTGAGGTTGCTGTGTTTTTTTTTTTACATTTTCTAAAAGGACAACTTTTCATTTTCAGATTAAATATTGAGGACATGAAGTCAGAAAGAGCTTACATTCTTTAGTGTAGCAATGTCATACAGCCAAAAGAGTGGGAACACAGGATAAAACTACAAATACCATCTGTCATATGCTACTCAAAGTATAGAGGAGATCACACCTCACAGGGATTCATGAGGACAGTTTATCACTGAGGTGAAATGCTGATATTGCTTTGAGAAAATTGTCTTTGCTGCCCACTTTGTTGCTATGTTTTGGTTGCCTTGTTGCAGAGTGCAGCTGTCTGTTTTGCTGTGTCATCATATCCGAACCACAGGAAATAGCTGAGGAGTTGTGTTTTTTTTTTAAATGTATTGTTATCTTCTCAAGTACCGTGTAAACTATGAATGGCCTTTGCACAGCTTTTTGACCCTGTGTGTATGTGTGTGTCTTTCTTCTGTCCTGATAGTCTCCGGTCTCTGTTCCTCATCGTATTCGTTCCACCAGCAGGAGCACCAGAGAGGGCAAGACACTGTCAGAGATCAACTGTGAGTTCAACATGAACAAATACAGTTTCAGTCAGAAAAATCTACAGAATTTACCAGATTTTAAGAGTCTGTTTAACCCAAGAACCCTCTGTTACTGTATTATTTTCTGATCTCATGTTTTTTTTTTACTTTACTTTTTTTACTTTATCCTTCACAGTTGGTCAGGTGAAGTTTGATCCTCCATTGAGAAAAGAGACAGAACCTCATCATGAACCGGTGAGTTATCATCTTCATCGTATGTCTTTATGAAGGTGTGAGTGTTTGAATGTGTGTGTGTGAGTGTACGTTTGTGTGTTTGTCACTTCATCAGAACCAGCATGGTCGATTCCTTACCCAATCACAGGAAGCACCTCGACCAATCCATGTTGTTGTCGGTCTGTGTTGAACCAAACAAGAAGCCCGTCCACAAAGTGTCACTCTGTTATTTAAAAATATTAGATTACTGACCAGCTGCATTAAAACATAGATATTATAAATAGGTTTCTGCATTGCACACTTATTTATTCCTTTTTATTTTTACTTTAACCTCTTTTTTTTTCATTAATCTGGTTTCTTGAGTTCATGTAAGTTTAGGATTATGAATACAAGCAGTTTTCCTTGCAGTGTTAGGGCTGTCCTTTAGGGAAAAAGTAAGGAGCTTAGATGCCAAGAAGAAGCTCAGAGAACCACTGGTCATTTCCTTTGTAAGAAGCCGTCCTGCAAGGAAATTCTGGGTCTGTTCAAATAGGAGGAGACCTTTGGATAGACCTAAGACATGCTGGAGGGATAATGTGATCTTTCTGTCTGAAATGCTTCAGAATCCTCCCTGCGACACTGCAGGATGAGGTGACTTTGGCAGACAACTAGGCTATCCCACTTAGCTACCAAGACTCAGGCCCATACGAGCATCAGAAAGTGGAAGTATTAATATGACCCTCTACCTTCTGTCTTTGGCATGGTGACTACACTGACCTGCAGCCAGACAGCGACCTTTGACACTGATAAAACAAGATCAGTGAACTCTGAAAGACTTCAAGTATTAGCTTTCTTGCTACAGTGTCTCTGTGAGCATGGATGGACTCTTATCTTCTAGGTTTGATAGAAATAGGAGGGCAGAAGTGGTTCATTTTTATTTATATGCTGGATTTTTCGAATGAAACTGTGAATATTATCAGTTTTGGTTGAACAAATAAGCACTTGTTTTGAAAAAAAAAATGTGTTTTGGTTGAACTGTAGAGACTCAAGCTGATTTTCATATTTAAGTACTGAGGCAAGAAGTTGTACTTGTGGACAAACAGGATGATGCAGGCTTCACGCACAACCACAGTGTCTGGTTAAAGTCCTCCACTCCCTCACTCCCACCCGCTTATTCTGTCCTTCCTTTGCACGAGCACCTTCATTCCTCCTCCCTTCAAGTCAGTGGTCAAAAAGATTCATCTTAAAACACCTCCTTCTCTCCTCCCTCCCTCCATCTATTTATCAATCGATTTGGATTAAAGTTATGAAATGTAGTCACCAGTGTAGGTCTGCAACATTCATCTACATCACTCCTTTGTCCTTCAGTTTCTGCCCTCCCCCCTGGAAAGTAATAAAATAACACGGAGTCTCTCTGTCTTGCTGACCCATCATGTTCTTAGCTTCCCGATATCTGTCCGTTCAGGATTATGTTGCAGTGTGTAGCACTTTAAAATCAATCAAACATTACCTTATTCATATCAATATATTAATTACATTACTTTTATTGTTGCCAAGAGGACGAGTGGCAACTTTTTGTGGCATTTTTCTTCATAAGAGTCATTCAGGAGTTGCAGGGAGTCAACTGTAAATATGTGTCACCTCTTGTGTAATACTAAGCCAAAAACTAACACGCCCATAATGATGCTTGGATTGAACCTGGATTATGAAACATGTAGTCTGAATTTCAAAGGACACCACTAAAATGAATCAGAGGCTACTGATCGTCTCATTTGTCCACCGAAGGAGGCTTTACAATTTTATTTTCATTCATTTAGATGATTAACATGTCACCTATGATTTATATATGTAATATATTAATGTTTTTCCTTAGTTTTGCTGGCTTTTAACCCAATCCACACCAATTTACTCATCCCTCCCTCCCTCAATCTAAACCTCCTCATTAATATTCCAGTATCTCCCTCCTTCTCCTCCGTCTTGCTGATCTGTGGACTTCAGAGCCCATTTTGGCCTTAATCCATTTTTCATCCATCACCCTCTCTCCTGCATCCGTGTCCTCCATCAGTCCAGGTTAATGTATTAACTGAGGTCTCTCTCGCTCTGTCTTGCTGACCAGTGTGATTCTGAGCCCTATCTGGACTGTGTTGAGGAGCTCTACTATACCGCGAGATCTAATCTGGTAGTACTCTTTCTATCTGTCTCTCTCTCTCTCTCTGTCACCCTCTTCCTCTGTCACCTACATCGACATTTTTAGTTTTATTTTAAAGCTGTCTTCAATTTTTCTAACCATGTGCCTTCTTTTTTTAAAACCACCGTCTTATTCCTTGCATAATTCATTCATTCTTTATCTGTCTCTGAAGGACAAGTCCTTGTCTTTTTTTTTTTTATTTTGGCTCTCCTGCTCTGTGAGCCGTTGCCGTCTGTTTTCTTAATTTTTTTTTTCGGTGCTGATTGTTTTGGCTGCTCTGTGTTCATTGTCACTGTTTTGTTCTGGTCTGTTTATCTGTTTATGTTCATCTCTTTTTCTTCCTCCAGCCTTGGCTTTTGCCTCACTAACTGGTGTTGTAGTGGTCATGGTGTTAGGAGTCTTTAGTGATGTTGTCGTCTTGTTGTTGCTTTGGGATACAAGTTCAGTACACAGATTTATACAAACTTATTACTTAATCAAATTAAATTGTAAGTCTTCTCTTTATTTTTGTGCTAAATATAAGTTTGGACACACACAGACGAAAGTCAAAGGTCAGATGCAGTTGCTTGACACCTAAGATTTAGTACATGCATTACTACGCACAACACTTAATAGTTTTATATAGGCTTAGACTTAGACTTATATAGACTTATATAGAAACTTATATAGACTTAGACTATAAACTTTACAAAAGTACATAGCCAGCCTTTTAATTTTTGCTGTATTTTACAGATTTGTTGTAATAATCTCTTAATATTTCTGTCAGCAAAGTGCATCTCTCTGCTAATGTATTTCTTTCGTAGTTGACCAAAGCAATGAGGCCTTTTTCATGTGTGTGTATGGGTGGGTGTGTGTGTGTCTGTATAATGTTTGTCTTCATCTGTTTGTTTGCAGTATGTGTGTTTCTTTCTGCATGCCCGTTACTTAATGTCATTTTCTTTCTTTCATTATTTTGTTTCCTTCCTTTTTTTAATACTTTGACAAGATGCTGCATTCACATTGTGGCTTTAAAGGGGAAACTCAGTCAGAGCCTCTTCTCGTCAGTCGTCCCCTTAAGCGACTTGCACCTGGTTTGAAAGGTGCTGCAAGAATACAAAACTGTATGAGTCATGAATCCAGAACGCATTCAGAAAGCTTTGCTGAGTTGTCTTTTTATATTAAATGCATTCAGGCTTAGAAAAAAAAAATTTTTTGACATACCTGACTTCACGTTGACAATTCACCGCCTAAATTGCATGAAACAGTGTTTCCCAACCAGGAGGTCAAGATCCCAAAGTGTATATGAGCTGTCCAATTATAGTTGAGCAACACAGAGGCGAGACACAGTAGGACTGTAACATAGCAGCGTGCATGAGGCCTGATTTAGAGAGAGATTTTCTGTCAGAGGATGGTGTTTTTGTTTTTTTGCCTTTTGAGAGAACATAACTGTGTGTTTATCCGTTCTAACCTGCTGCAAAGCTGTTATCGTTAGCATGCCTGGCAAACCAGATTGCTACCTGTTATTTGAAAAATATGCAGTGCACATCGATAAACCATTTTAAACTAATTTGCAGGGTTACAGTTTGTTAATTAAAAGCTCTGTTCACAAATGGCACTCCCACTGTGAAATGTGTCCCATCAGAATTTAGAGAGTGTTAATTAGCCAGCTAGCTATAAAATCTGTTAACAACTAAAAAGGACATTTCAGCCGTCAAAAGTCTTTAATTTTCTGTTTACTTTCTCTTGCTTTTTCTCAGTGTTTGTTTTTTCTTCTGACACATCAGTTTCATTCCCCTCATTTGGGCCTCAAACAAACTCATGACTTAACGGGTCTCAGTTCACGTCCGCACACAGGCAGCGACATGACGACAGCTCACCAAGCAGATGTTGCTTCATCGTTGGGCGTCATAGCCAAAAAAGATTGCAAAGAACTGTTTTGAAACCAACAATTGTTTTCAGCTAAGCAAATACTGATGACAGCAGGTGTCAACATGTGTCGACCTGCTATTTTTGTTGCTTTTTCTAATGATGATGATAAAGAAGCAATTCAGCAACTGCTTAACTTTTTTGGAGTCCAGAAAAAAAACTTTACCAGTTTACCAGTTACCTAAACAGTAACAGTTACCTAAATTAAAACAGTTTTACTGAAGCAGCAAACATGCAATTGTTAAATATCTTCTTTATCAAAACTGTGAAAACAAGAGGGAAATGCTGTTGTGGCTAACGTCTCATTATTAAGACACGTTCTTTGACCACAATGTGAACTCAGCAAGAGTCAAATCTGCTCATAAAGTTATCCGTACACTCTCTGTATACATCTGCTTATGTCTGTGGGTATGAAATAAAACTACTGGGGGTTTTATTGTTTCTCTCTGGTTGTTATAACTTCACCCTGCAGCTGCTACAGTAGCAGCTCCTGCAGTAATTTGGCTGCTGATCAGAGTTTCTGCTGTAGTCACTTTGTGTATGTGGTTTATTCTGGCTATTGGCAGATGTCTTAAGCCCTGTTTATGTTCTGGGAGTAATCAAAAAAACCTCCCACTTTTTTTTTAATGAGCCACTTATGAAGTATTATGTCACAGTTGTAATATAATTTGCTTGTCTTTTAGGACCTGCAGCTGGAGTACGGGCACGATTCACCGAGTCTTCTGGGAGGAAACAAGTAAGTCTTCTGTTCACTTGCTGTCTGGTTTTCTCTCTCTTGCTGTCTTTTTCTCATCGGGCCTGTTTTGTTCTTTCTGCATCTTCATCTCTTTACCTCTGTGATGCTTCGATTTTCTCCTGTTCTTTCGTCTGCTGCTGCAGTTAGACAGAATATAAGATGGGGAGAGTTTTCATGCTGTAGGTTGATGATTTATTCATAGTTGCAGCTCGGGGATGTTCTGTAAGCTGTGTATTTGTGAGAGCTTTGTGCTTTAAAAAGTGTGCTTTGTAAGCAGAGAGCTCAGGTTCAGATCAGGCCAGTAGATTGTCCTGAAAAGCCTGGCAAGAAATAAGGATTTCTCTAGTTTGAAGATTTTTAGTCTCAGTGAATAAAATCGGAAAATAAATGCATACTTTTTGTTTCTTCTAGTTTATTTTGATCATTTTCTGTCATTTATACGTTTCTCTTCACTTGTCTGTCAAACAGAAGTCTTCTGAAATCTGTGGAGGAGGAGCTCCAGCAGAGGTAAGTCACATCCTGACTCACCTAGAAACTGTCTATTTGCTGGTGTCCTAACCACGCCCACCCATCAGCCAATCATTGTTAATGGCAGGACTAATCTTGGCCAATCACACGCATCTAATGCTGCTGTAATGACTTCAGGCTGACTCGGCTCTCTGCATTTTGGATTCTTGTGGGTTTTTATTTTCCCTCTGCGGCTTGCTTCACGCTTTGATGTGAAAAGGCTGTGCATCATGGGGGCTTCCTGCAGAGCATGGCTCAAACACACGCAAACACACTTTCATGTGTGCGTTTGCACACACAAACACAAGCAAATGCACACAAACACACATGCACGTGCACACAGTTTTTAGACAAAGCTGCTGCGGGTGTCTTAAGCAGTTTTCCTGGAAAGACATTCTTTTATCTTGCCTCAGAGATTATGGTGATTGATTTCTTATGCTTTGCTATTTTCTGAGACAATCTGGTACAAATGAATGTGTTTTACTCAATTCTTTGTTTTTCATAGTAACAAATATATGGAGAGTTTCACATTATAAAAAGTAGGTGGAAAGATATCAGAGGAAACTAGGGAATGAAAGAATCGATGCTGATCCTTTTTTTCTCATGCAAAATTAGTACTCAATGCTCACTCAAGTACAAAGACAGTATATTTAGGTAGTTGATATTTTTTTGGGAAAATCCGTGTTTACTCTAAATTTTACACAAGCAACATGTTTCAAACAAGTTTGGACAGAAGCGACAAAAGACTGAAAGTTGTGGAATGTTCCCAAAAACAACTGTTTGGATCATTCAACAGGTAAACTGTGGTGAAACAGGTGAAAGTATCATGATGGGATATGAAAGTGGCATCCTTTAAGACTCCTTTGTTCACAAGCACAGATGGGATGGAGTTTGTAAAATAAGGATTTAATTACATGAGCTCAGGTCTGTTTTGTTAAACTGTTGTCAGTAAACACAGTTTGCTTGCAAATGATTACTTTTTTGTCTTTAGATGCACAGCATGACAGCTTTTATTGAGTTGGGGTTTCAAACAGGATGAACAAATATTTGAGAAATATTTTCAGGTTGTTATGAATTAAGTGATTAGAGGTTAAGTCAATTGTTTAGGGGAGTGTACATCTGTAAGGACTGTATGGGTTTAAACGGTGCAGTTCAGTTTAGCAGTCTTTGTTGAAGTAATCAGCGGCATGTTTGTGGCTGTAGAAAAGATCAGACAACCATCGATTAACTGATTTATTGATTTTCTTGGAGGATTTGGATTCTTCTTTTTGTTTGGATCCGTCCAGTCCTTTCAGATCTGCCCAGGGTTCAAGGGTTAGAGGTAGTTTGTGAACCAAGCTTCACTCAGATCTCCCTCCCCTTTCCCTTCCTCCTCTCTCCTCTCTCACTTCCTCCTCCTCTTCCTCCTCCTCCTGTTGTCACCTTTGCTTGCTCCCTCTCTCCCTTAACCTCCCCTACTTCAACCCTCTCTTTCTATTCCCTCCTTCCCCTTCTCCTGTCCCTCCTTTGTTCTGTCTTCCCCGCCCACCCTCCTATCTTCACCTCCCAGGGGCCATGTGGCACACTTAGGGGATGATGAGGATGAGGATGATGATGGTGCAGATGATGATGAAACTCACACTCAGTAAGTTCTCTCCCAGTCTTAGAAAAGGAGGCCTCTCCCTCCTCGTCTCTTCCTCTTTCTCCAATCCCTCCTTTTTAATGAGGAAAGGATGAGGATGAGGAGGAGGAGTAAGAGGAGGTGGAGGACTTCCTGTCTTTGCCACAGTTTCATCCACGCATCTCTGTGCAGCACACCCCACCATCACGCCACATATGCCACCTGTGTTTGTGTGTTTTCTGTGCCGTTACTACTGACATGTGTGAAGTTTAATAGCTACTAACAGTAACCCTAACCCTAAAAACTCACCTGCAGGCTGTTAATACAGAAAGTATTTGGTGTATTTTTCAGTTGTTTCTACATTTTACCTCCATGAATTCAGGGGCAGGAGATAGATTTAACTCTTAATGAGTGTAGTTTGGCAAGTTATATCATTTAAAGCAACATTATGTAACTATTTAGCCCCAGAAAAGCAGTTTTATTTGGGTGGCACATTGACTTGTGATATGCTGAATAGTGTCTCTGTCTCAGTAATTCTGCGACTGGAACACTAGTTACTGTGCTGGGTAACTTGATTGAGAAACCACACACCATCAACTGCCTCTGGTTTTGGTGAAACTGTATTATATTTTATGGAGAAAGTGCTTTCTGGTTTTGCCTGTGATGTTCTCAAGCTGCTCGTTCTCAGTGAGCATGAATGTGATTTACAGAGTTTCCTTAAGCAACTAGTATCTCCCACTAATGTAGCTGCTAATTGGCTCTGATAGCCCTGTTAGCCCTGTTAGCCCTGCTAGCCGTGCAGCTAAACACTCTGCTCAGAGCACAGAGGAATACTAGTGTCAGCACTGCTATTATAAGAATTTTGGGCTGCTATGAGAAGAAATTATCATGTCCATGACAGAATGGGAACCAAGCAAAGAATGCAGGCAGGGAACAAAGCTGAAATGAGCAGGGCGACCTAGTGTTGTCAATTTGTTCTACCTGTCAGGGCAACACAGCTGGGCTGAACAGCCTCTGCAAACATCACAACAGAGGCAAAGAGTCAGACGAGGAAGCTTACAGAGGAAGCAAAGAAAAGAGAAAATTATAGTTTGTATTTGTAAAGTTTGTATTTGCTGCAGTGGTGTTTTACTCAGAAACTGTTGGGGAACCAAACTGCACATAAAACTAATTGTTACATAATGTAGCTTTAATATTCACTGGATTCTCAGTGATGTTTTGGTGCTTGACGTATGAGGTCTGGGTGTAGTTTTGGTGTTCAGAGAACTGATTCTCATGACCTTGACATCTTATTTGCTGTTGTCTTGTTTGTTCTCCGCTTGCATCACCATCTGTGAGCCTCCTTGCTGTGTGTGGGTGTGTGTGTGTGTATGCACATTCATGCTGCCTTCTGTCTTCTCCTGCTTTAATAAAACTGTGCATTTGGCGTCCAGCCTCATCCCTCATTGTGTAAAAGCCAAATGTCTGCAGCAAAGCAAAGCACTTTTTCTAGACATGTATTTTCCACTGCAGTCAGAAAGGCCTTTAAGCTCAGCACACACACGGAACAATGATCGCACAAACACAGAGAACCTGTGTTCATAATCTGACTGCAACAAATAGTGTAAATTGATTTCTGGCTTTTAGCAACTTGATGGGCATTTTAAACCAATACTGCAAAATTGTTCTTAATTGCCCATCAAGTTGTCAGGAATCAATTACAGGACTATTACCTCCCATAACATTTAGCTTTCAGCTAAAGCTTACGATGCTTGGTAGTGACACCCAGTTGCTAAGTAGCGTATTAATTAATACAAAGATTCATTCATTCATTCTGAGCACATTGTCACAAAAGGCTTTTGTGCTTTTCTTCTGATAAAACCAAAATCAGTATTGATCCAGCTTCAAAAAATAATCAGTGACAAGTTAGTTTTCTCTTCTCTATTTATCAAATTAGACGTTAAAGATCTAAAGGTTGTTGTTAAAAATCATCCAGCTTTATTTATTTTTTTTTTTTTTTTGCCAATTTCTTTGTTTTTTCTCAGCAGCCATGTTTGCTTTCTTTGAAAGGTGTTATTTGCATTTGTCTACCATCACCATGCAACATTTTCTAATACAGTGTCCTAACTCTGAGGTGCTAACTGTGTCACTGATAAAGCTAATAATCAGGGACTAAGCCATACATCTGTTGATCCCCCATTCTGCTTAATCACTGTCTCATTTTATTCGTGTTTTCATTCACTGTGATTGGCTTTCAGCTTCTGTCCATTTTAATTTGTGTGCTCTGATTGGTTTTATGTCTGTCAGTCATTAACAAGTTGCTTAACAAATCTTCAGTCTACACGGCAAAATAGAGAAGGTCTCTGTGAATGTAGAACTGTTTTTGAAGTCTGGTGATCCATTTTTAATACCACAAAAAGGTGCTTAAAAGCCTTAAAATGTGGGCTCTTTTTAATAAAATGATAAGCAAATATAATTTAAACACTGTAATATCTTTACTTTTTCAGTTTCAGCGCTACACTCACAGAGACTTTACACATGCTTCTTCTGTAGTTTGTCTTAGTGACTCGTAGTTTTCCAGTCTCACCTCATGCATAGTTGTTAAAAAACAGTTATTTCATCTGCCTGTCAAACTGTGTCAAACTAAGGTTGTACTTGTCATTTCAGAGACTCTTTTAACATATTAACACTCCATCAATTGGTCTTTTCATGTAATCTGATCTGGTTTCACATAAAATGTCTCAAGCTTTTACTTCTGTTTTTACAGTACATGTTTATCTGTATGTGATTCCGCCTTTTCATATATTTTAGTATGGATATTAAACTCTGTGATCTTACCAAATCTGTCTTTGAAATGGCAAATCAAACCACAGAGTCAGTGTTGACATGTTAGAAAATGTGTATACTTTTGTCAGTGAAACTTTTGTCTGTTGTCCATATTAGTTGTTAGTCTATTTTTTGAGTTTATAAAGTGTTTTAAATCCTTTACCTTCTCATTCTTCAGTAAATCAAGCACCATCATGAGACCAAAGGTTCCACCTCCGCTTCCTCCCAAGGTACAAACACTTGAGGTTTCATTTAAAAGTTCTGTTTGTCTTATTTTGCAAAATGGTTGTTTTGAAGTTTAAAGCATTTTGTTTCCCACATTATGAGAAACAAGCTGACTCTTTGTTTATATCTGCGTTTCCCTTCAGCCCAAGTCCATCTGCTCGTCCCAACAGCAGCAGCACCAACAAAAACATGACGACAGCCAATCACACAGCGAGGACGACGGCGGAGGAGGAGGGACCATCAAACGCTGCCCGGTCCCCGAGACGCCGAGCCCCGCCAAGCCCGCCTCCAACGTCCCCCCGCGGCCCCCGCCCCCGAAGCTGCCGCCCCACCGCCGCAGTAGCTTAGGTAACGAGAGCCCCAAGCGCACGGACGTGGAAAACTCTGCCCCAGAGGATGATGGGAGCTTTAGGCATTTCTGGGAGTGGCTCCACACGCCTCACACAGAGGAGGAGCTGGAGGAGGCGTGGGAGGTGCTGAAGGAGGTGAAAGAGGAGCAGGAAAAAGTGGAGGAAAAGGAAGAGAGTAAGAGCAGCCACTTGATAGACTGGTAGTGTCCGCAGACCCTGTCGTCCCCTCTGATTGGTTGTGTGGTCTCCCATTAGTCAGTCCTCGTAGTCTGATTTCTTTGTTCCATGAGTCCATTAACAGTTCTGTTCTTAAATATTTTGTTTGTAGTTTCTCGAGTCCATCAGCTGCTTCTCAATATAAGTGTTTATCACCTTTTTTTTCTTTTTTTTTGTGAAGTCTGATTGGTTGTTTAATCCAACCAATCAAAGGCTAGTAGTTTTCTACCGCTGCCCCTCACTTCCTAGAAGGAAGAAGGAAGAGGAGAAAACATTGTCCTGGCTGATCAGATCTTCAGACAACAAAACAGAATTATAACGATATGAGACTTAATATTGATTAACGATGGCACCAAAAAGTCAAAGATGGAGTCTGTGTTCATTCAGGCCTGATGATAACATGCACACGATCCTGCCACCATGTCCTCCTTAAATAATGAGTCAGTTTTGTTTCTCTGTCATTTTATTTGTGTCTTTTTCATCAAATTTGGTCTTTTCTGTTCCTGCCAGCAGCTCCATTAATGCAAATTTGGAAGAGTAAAATAAGAATTTCCTTGTTTCATCAAGGCACAAGTTCAAACAGCATATTAATTGAGGTTTTTTTGTGTGATGATAACAGACTAGTACAAGAGAGATGGAAGCTGACCAGGAACAGGAAACACAAAGCTGAAACAAACTTATTTCAATTAAAAAATAATAATAAGGATGCTTTTAAAGGAATATACATGTTAAAAAATATCCAGTATGATTGGAGTATTTTGAGTATTTTCACCACATTTTCATTGTTGTTTACATCTGATCATTTGCAGTGCTTTAAAAGGTCTTAAAAGTGTTATAGTTTACACTTTCATGACTGAAAAAAGGGCAAACTCTACCTCACAACTAAATAATTTGTGAAAGTTTGTGAGATTTAGCTGTTAGCTTACGAGACTGACTGAGGAAAGTTGGTTCCCATGTAATGTCGGCCCACATTGGTGGAGTTGAACTGTGTGTGCATAGAGAATTTGTGTTTTTTCCATAACTCCAGAGTCTAGTGATTGAAAAAAGTCTCATCATTTTGCTATTTAACAGCCATCTGAAACATTTTTTAACAGAACAGGGCGGGCACATTTGTTGGGTGCTTGTCAGAGCGGTGGAGTAGATAAACCTGTCAGTCATAACCAAAGAGTATTGATCACTTTCTGGCGGGTTTTATGTGGTGCATTAACATCTTCCTGTGCTCAGTACTATATTTGATCCTCTGTATTCTTCCTGCTAGCCTGCTCCCTCCTTCCCTCCCTCTCTGCTCCCAGTAGTTTGTTTGTTAATGTTTTCAGTTGAATTCTTACATGTTTTCAATCCTGCAGGCTGGACTTTTCTCATTGAAACCTGCTGCAAGTGTCCGTGTGCAGCTCAGTTCATTTTTTTTGTTTTTTTAACACTTTTTTCCTCAAAGACACAGCTGCATCTCTCTCTCTCTCTCTCTCTCTCTCTCTCTCTCTCTCTCTCTCTCACTCCCTCCCTCACTCCCTCCCTCCCTCCCTCTCAGTTTTTCTGTCACAGATTGCATTGTGTTTCTGTTGTTGCAGGTAATGGCCTGAACTCTCCTCACAGTGGAGACAGGGACAGTCCAGCAGAGAGACAGTCCACTATGCCCCCTAGTGTCCCCATCCGGAAAGACAAGAAGGACATTCCGGTAAGCAAACTTGGTTCTACAGCAGGAAGTTTGAGTGTGTTTTCTTTTTTTTTTTTGCCCATAAGTAAAGTTTTGAAACAATCAGCAACAATGCTGCGGTGCAAAGGAAGAAGTAAGGGAGTCGGTTGAGTTCAGATGTCTGAGTTTTGTGGGTTTGAAGCCAGTGAGGGATCACATCCTTTCTTTTTACTCGTGACTCCTATTGGTCAGCACCTCCATTTCCCCATAATTTCACCCACTGTGGATGATTTTTAATTTGTGGGGTTCAAAAACACTGAGATGGCAGGAAATTTTGACTTTTGTGCTATAATAAAAGCTTGGGACTGCGTCTGTACTTGTCAAATATGTGACACCAAGAATAAGATTCTTTAATTTAACTCTGATAGCATCATTTACTATCCTGTGCTGACTTACTGTTTATGTGTTTATGTTTATGTGTCTGTCTCAGAGGCCAATCAGCAACGGCCTCCCCCCTACACCCAAAGTCCATGTAAGTCACCAAATCTTTCTGCTTTCCTTTAAAAAACTGTTATTGTGAGTGATGTTGGGAAAAGCAGATTTTTTTTATTTGGAAAAAAAAAAATTTGCAAAGATAAACCATCCACCCAAATATTCTGTAAATTTCATCATTTGAGCTGCATTAATTCCTTTTCTCTCGTTGGCAGATGGGTGCCTGTTTCTCCAAAGTGTTTAATGGCTGTCCATTAAAGATCCACTGTGCCACTTCCTGGATCAATCCAGACACCAGAGGTAACCAATAGGAAACCAGATACGATATTGAACTTTGATTTAAATCATTCTGACTCTTAAAGTAACATTTCGGTGTGACTTTGCTCTAAGATTAAATGTTTTGGGGTGTTTTTACTTGCGTTTCAGACCAGTATTTGATATTCGGAGCTGAAGAGGGAATCTACACATTAAACCTGAACGAACTGCATGAGACCTCGATGGAACAGGTGAGGCGGGGATCATGCATTTTAAATTACAGCAATAAACTGATTTTCTCCTTCTTCATGTTTTGATTTATACTTTTTTATTGTTATGTTTGAGAAATTGGTAAATAATGATGCTTTGCAAGGACAGTTATTTTTTACACAATTTATATTTCAGATGAAAAAACCAGAGTTGAAAAATATTGAAAATTGTTCAGTACTTTGAAACTGTGACAGATAATTCAAGGAGCATCTCTCACTACCTTTTATGTGTCTGCAGCTGTTTCCTCGGAGGTGTACTTGGCTTTATGTCATGAACAACTGTCTCCTTTCCATATCTGGTGAGAAAAAACACAACTATTTAATACATTTATCTGGAAGAAGACTACATAAACTGTTCTATTTATTCTTTCTTTTGGTCTCTTCTTTTCTTCTCCACTCCAGGAAAAGCCTCTCAGCTGTACTCTCATAGTCTGAGTGGTCTGTTCGAACAAGCCAGACAGTTACAGAAGTTACCAGTAGCCATTCCCACACACAAGCTGCCTGACAAGATGATTCCCAGGTAACCTGTTTAAACAGGAGGTCAAACTTCTGTCAAAAATACAAGTTTATTTCACATTGTAATCTTTCTCTCCAGTTTAAGCACCAATCTCAAATAAACTGTGCAGCCCGACCTGCACTGAGACACAAAAAGTCTCTTTTTAATGACGCTGATTTCTTTGTTTTTCTTTAATAGGAAGTTTGCTGTGTCCAATAAAATTCCAGACACTAAAGGGTGCCAAAAGTGCTGCGTAGGTGAGTCACAGTGAAGAAGGATTTTATATTATGTGTTTTATACGTATAATACTACAGTCAGTACTTCAAGTCTTATCATTACATACTTGTACAGTGTGTAGAAACTGTAAAACCTCAGGATATTTTTTAAAAGAAAAACAACCTTTAAGTGTTACCAAGATACAAAAGCCCTGATGACTGGTGTTGTTTCTCTGCAGTTCGTAACCCGTACACCGGCCATAAGTACCTATGTGGAGCCTTTCAGTCCAGTGTCATGCTGTTGGAGTGGGTGGACTCCATGCAGAAGTTCATGCTCATCAAGGTCAGTTTTTTGCTCCTCAAAACTTCTTATTTGTTGCAAAATGTCTCAATAAAGTTTGCAGTCTTTTGCAAAACAACCTGCTAACATCTTTTCTTGAGGATTTAAGTTGTTGTGCATCATCTAAGACAACAGATAATATGAAAGAAACATCCCTCTGCCTCCTCATCTGCTCCACAGAACATTGACTTCCCGTTGCCGTGTCCGTTGGAGGTCTTCGAGATGTTGGTGGTCCCGGAGCAGACCTACCCTCTGATCTGCGTGGCAGTCAGTAAAGGCACCGAACTCAACCAGGTGGTCCGGTTCGGCACCGTCAACCCCAACTCTACCTCCTCCTGGTTCACAGAAGCAGGTGAGCACAGTGAGAGCGGCTCTGTTGTTTGCAGATGTTGTCTTCATCAGCACGGAGACAAACTAAATGCTCTGCCATCATCTTTCTCCCTGCAGACACACCACAGACGTGTGTGATTCACGTCACACAGCTAGAGAGAGACACCATCCTCGTCTGCCTCGACAGTGAGTAACACAGACTCATTTTTACACCTCTGTGTATTTAAACGCTGCAGCTTCAGTGACTCCACGTCAGAATAAAAAGGTTTATGAAACAGATTTGTATCAGAATGTCACTCAGCTGCTCTCTTCGTTCTCTCTCCCTTCTCTTTCTACAGGGTGTATAAAGATAGTTAATCTCCAGGGAAGGTTGAAATCCAGTAGGAAATTGTCAGCTGAACTCACCTTCAACTTCCAGATCGAATCTATAGGTAAAGAGGAAAAAAAAAGTGAATTTAAAATTACAAAAGTATAATTCATGAACTAAATTGCACATATTTTCATTCGTTTAGACAGTACAGGTTCATTTTCAAGTCAAAGTGATAATCCTTGTTGTTGTGTGTCTTTGTTTCTTTGCAGTTTGTCTCCAAGACAGCGTCCTGGCCTTCTGGAGACACGGCATGCAGGGACGGAGTTTCAAGACAAATGAGGTGAGACTGATACAGCCTGTTTGTCTCTAGCTGTGAGTCTGTGTGTGTGTGTGTTGCACAGCAGAAGTGACCTTTAAACTGTGTAATGAGGTTCACTTCCATGCATGATGTCAACATGTTCCTAGATCTCTGATTTTAATGCATTTTGCACTTGATTTAACAGTGTAAACACCTGTTTCCTGTGCTAGTAAATCCCTTTGAAGTTGGATTGAATTCATACATACTATTGTAGTTGCTTCTCAGTTCCTTCTCAAAGTACGGTTGTAGATTAATGCAAGATGTTATAGCATCATATTATAAAAATAACAGTAGATTCTTCAGACCTGCAAAATCTAAATATCTTTTTTTTCTATAAAACAGAAACAATGTAAAGGTAAATTAAGCCTAAAGAAGCTAATTTCATCATGACATATTTATGTGTTTGTTAGTTAATGAACAAATTAAATAGACTTATTTGCTGAATCAGATATATTTGTGTTAATATTTGACATTCTTTAGATGTAACTGCCTGTGATTTTGTCTTATTCTTTACCTCACATATTTTTAAGACCAGATTCAAACATTTTTATTTAAATCTTATATTTAATGTAATTAGTAACTCAACAATCAGAGCATTTCTGTTATATTTGACTATGATACTTTATATTAGGACATTTGAACTGGTTTGTGTGTGTGAGCTTCGACCTTGACTGTCTGCTCCTTTCTCTATTTTTTCTCTCTTCCTGAATTATTCATCAGATCACACAGGAGATCTCTGACAGCACACGCATCTTCAGACTACTGGGATCAGACAGGTGAGAACACACACACACACACACACACACACACACACACACCAACATGTACACACCTGCATTACACAGAGATACACACACATACACACTTGGTTTGCTGTTAACATCCTCTCTGATGTCTCATCGCTGAAGACGTGCCGACTGTAGAGATCCAGAGGCCGAGGGTCGAGGCCTCTCTCTGCCCAGGTACACTCACCGCTCGCTGGCCGCTGCCGGCTCAGAACACTGCCTCTCTGTGTCGGGACTCTCGCTGCTCCGCTTTATGCCACGTTACTGAAAACTGCAGAGTTTTAAGGGGATTTAACCTGTTAGGTCATGGCAGCGTAGACACCAAAATTACCTTTATCTGCTCTGATGCTGCAAACTAATACTATTTTCCTCTTAGCTGCAGAAAATGAGCTGTGTCTCAAAATGTGATAGATGAGACACTGTTGCAGTAACTCTCTGCAGTTAGTTTTAAGTCATAAATTTGTAAAATCTACACAAAATATGATTGTTTTGAAATAACAAGAGGCACTATTTGTATGCAATGGGTAATTTTGGTGTCTATTGTTCTATTACTGAGCAGCAGAGTCCCTCTGAGTTATGATGTGTGAATGTGTGAGCCTTTGGGTCCCTGTTTAAACAGTATTAACAGCTTTCTCCTACTTTTCCTCAGGGTAAACACAGTGTACTCTGTGAAGAGCTTACTGTCAGAGCAAGTCATCTCCCTCTGCTGTCATTTTCCAAATAACAGAGCTTTTACAGGCTTGGACCGTGTCCTGTGTGGGTTGCTGGCTGTCTGTACATATTGCTGCAGTAAAATCTCGACTCTTTACTGCGTCTTCCTACTTTAAATCGCTCAATGGTGGATTTTTTTTTTTTGCTGAAGCAGGGCTCCTTTTTTCTCTCGGATTTAAAGGCAGAATGAAGATTAATGAATCACTGTTTACCTTCACTTGAAACTGAACTTGTTGTTCTTGTGTGTGTCTGTGTTTTGTGTCTCTCTCGTCTCGTCTTGCCTTGCAGGGTGGTGGTGCTGGAGAGCAGGCCTACAGACAACCCTACAGCCCACAGCAACCTCTACATCCTAGCAGGCCATGAAAACAGCTACTGAGACGCACACGCACACACATCCAGATGCACAGAAACACAGTTCTCTAAAACAGCCTACCACTAATGCAAACAAGGGAGTGAGCGACCGGGAGAGACACACTCAGCCAAACCCCACCGCCAACCCACCCAGCCTCCTGTCGGCCGTGTGACTGGGAAGATGAGCCGTTGGTGGGTGCAGATGTGGATTCCCAGTTGCAGACATTTCCAAAAAAACCCACCGCAGTGTTAGATGTGTATTAGTTAGGCGTGTCGTAGCAGGGCAGCGGGGTTTTGGACCCGTTTCTGACAGAACGAGGGTTTGAAAACGGCCGATCTGAAGCCTGTTTGGGTTGCCGGGAGTCGGGGAATCTCTTTCTCTGCACCTTACAAGAGCAACTTCAGCCCAGAATCCCTCCTGAAACCATCCCACCTACCCTCCCCCTGCGTACTGCACACTGGGAAAACAACATCCAGCACAGAAGTCTGACTTCAACACTACTTCTACTACTACTTCTACACATACTACTACTACTACTGCTACTGCTACTCGCGCTAAAGCTTCACAGAAGAGCCATCTTGCACAGAAACTCCTTCTCTCCTTCATCCTCCCTTCCTTTTTACTTTTCACCCCCCCCTCCGACCCACCCTTTTTTTAACGACACCTTTATTTATTGTGGCATGATGTAACTTTAACCGCCAGGATGGCTTTCCTGTTTTATTTGTTGTTTTTTTTTTAAAAAAAAAAGGATAAAAAAAGAGAAAACGGACTAAAAAAAAAAAAGCTTCGCCACCTCTGCTAGCATCGAATTTCAATACCCGTCACCACACCACACAAGTGCTTAATTGACCTCTATTTAATTGTTGTAAATATAAATGTAGTATTTTTTTGACAGAGACGAACACTAAAAAAACAAAAGACTGGTCGCGTGTAGATAGGCGTGTGTATAGTAACTCTGTACAACTGTGGAGACAAACAGAGACAGACAGACAGACAGACAGGCAGGCGTGGAGGAGTGACGGGGCAGTAAATTCGCCTCTTATTTCCCTGATCATGTGACAAGGGTGAGGAAGCAAAGACCCTTGCAGTCTCCTCAAGTGGACAGCTTTAGTAATGGGATATTACTCTAGTAACACCCTGGAGCTCAGGACTGAACTGAGCGAACACAGGAAGCAGCACTGATCGGTCATGTTTTTTTTTTTTTTTATTTTGCATGCGTCACCGTTGAAACTTCCAAACTGTCCTCAGAGCTGCGGATGTTTTAAGTTCTGCTCATTTAAGTTTGTTCCTCCTGTTTTGACATCATCCTTTTAATTTTTTTTTAATGCTGTTTTAATCAGAAAGTTTTGTTTGTTTTTTTTTCTTTTAATGCTGTTTTTTTATTTTTATTGAACCACTGGTGTTAAAATTTGCACAGAGAAAAACGTATTTGACAAACAAAATTGATGTCAATATAGTATATGACCTTGTGTGTATGCACAGTGTGTGTGTGTGTGTGTGTGTATGTATGTATGTGTGCGTAGGCATAGATTATGCACATGCATCATGTATCGAGTGCATCATGTATAGATCTGGTCTTTTATCGGTGACACTTCTGTTTTCTGCTCGAGGCCATTTAAAAAGAGCATTAACGGATTATAAACATGTTATTTACAGATAAGATATTAAACAAGACATAAGCTGGATTTAAACAAAAAGAAAAATCAGCAGTAGACCTGGAATATTAGCCTTCAGCCACCGGTTAGCATTTGATATAACTTCTGTGTGATTCCACATGTGTGGAGTTGAACGAGTCCGTTAGATCAGTCACGTTATAAAGCTGAAATGGTTTAATTTGTTTTAGTCACTTTTAAACTCCAGCCTTCATTGCTGCGACTATTTTAAAGGCCAACATCTATACTGGAGATGGCAGTACATGCATGTACGGTGGATGTGCGCGGTGTGGTGTGTAGCAGAGTCCACATGTGGCACTGCACTACCTGTCTTTACAAGCTGTGACACTAGAGGTGGTTTCAGTGGACGTGAACACTAGTTTTTACCTGAACCTCACTGAGACACCGCCGCTTAACCAGAAACCTTACAGAGCTGAAACGTTTGGGGTTTTTAAGTGGACCAGATTCAAGAAGTCAAGATCTCATTTTTCTCTAAAAAAAAAGTTAATATAAGCTTATAAATAAAACAACGAGATGAACAATCGCAAAATTCAATACTAGACGTGTAACTGCTGAAGCATTGAGCAGCTTCATTAAATTCCAAGTGATCAAACCCCAGACAGTCACACAGTGTTACAAACGTATATATATTTATGTCAACAGACTGTAAGAACAAAGCTGAAACCCAATTGACGTCTTTTAAAACATTATGGCTCGCTATGAGATGATGGAAAAATGGTGAACGGATGACATCGTTTCAGCTCTGTACAGTCGTGTCACTGGAAAGCTGATTGCAAAAGAGACGTGTCACCATCTTTGGAGACTGACAAGAAAAGATTGTAACAAATTTATGTTCCTGCTTGGCCTTTTATCACCTGTTTGTACGGTAAAAATTAATTCCCCTCTAAAAGTTAATGTCCAATAATCTTATAGTAAACCTTTTTTTTTGTCATTTTACCAACATGGCAGCATGTCCCTCTTCCAGACATTCAGTGACAGAAATGACACCGTTGCCCCTTCACACTGTTTCACTGTGTTTTCATGTTGTCCTCTCACTGGATTTCAGCTCCTGTTGCTTTATCACGCTGTTGTGGTGAAGCAACCAAAAGAAGCATAAGAGAGCTTAAATTCCCTGTGAGGATATAAATTATTTGTCCGTTTTTTTATCGCCTGTTCACGGTTCTTGAGTTAAACACTCAGAGTTTTGCTTCATCAGAAATAAGAACTATACAAGACACTAAATCTCTGCACTTAATTACTATGTAGTAAGTTTGAAGTGGAGAGTATATTTCCATTTAGAGTATATTTAAGGTGCTCTTCATAGGACTCCTATGTTTGTATATGTGACCACAAATTAGCCGTAGAAGAGATAAATGTCACATCGGTTGAACTCAACAGGCAACAACTGTGGTTGATTTCACCTTCAGGGTCAGAAATTTGCTCAAGCCAAAAGGAAACAGTTAAAACTGCAACCTGGAGCACGTAAAAGTTTCACAAAAAATATATATATTTAAACTAGGAGCTTTTATCATCTAAAGCAAACACTGAACAGCATTAGTTGTTGTTGTTTTGACCTGCCTTGGAGGTGAATCACGATCCTAGCTTTAGCCACGATCGTGCTAATCCATGTGCTTGTAGCCAACACCCGTAAATACACAAGTGTCATAGTTTCATAGCTGCAAACAAGTTTTATCTTCACATTCATGTTATTTAATACAAACTCATTAATTTATTCATTCAGTGGAAAAAAAGATCAACTTTCTACCAAGTAAACTGAGTAGCCTTAAATTAGCATCATCAGCTAATAAGCCTAAATAATTACTTTCTTAAAATGTAATCAAAAGTCAGCAGCCCTGCAAATCTTAACTTCTTCCAGGTTCATCATGTTCCTTAATATAAGAGTTTCATTAATGTCAGAGGACATTAACATTTTTAATTTAATGCCAAAATTTTGTAAAATTTTATGGCCAAATTTAGAAACCTTGTGCTTAAAATAATGTCTTATTGAAAGACAGCCATCGATAGCCTATAATAAGATTTATGTGAAAACAAAACATTAATTCTGGGACTCATTAAAGTCCGTGTCCATCAAGTTAACTTATGTAAGATTAAGATATCAATGAAAGTTATTAAAACCTATCAGACAAACAAATGAGAGATTTCACTGAAAAATGATTTTATGGTTGTCTTTGTTTTTTTAAAATACTCGATTTTATCCGAATTTGTTTGCATATTGAGATCTAAAGAAAAAACTCCCCTTGTATCAAAGCTGCACATCTAAAATCCTTGAAAGTTTTTCTGTGGGGTTCATAGTTGGTTTTTTTGTTGGTTTTTTTTTTTGATTTTTGGTGAAACTGTCCATTTTGCTGAATAACCAAGTATGTTTCTGTGGGATTGAATGATGCTTCGGTCATTATTTCGACTGTCGTAGATACAAACTTTATCTATGATCCCGTGAAGCCGGTGCCAACTTGGCCTTCCATCGTAGGTTTTATTAAAATTTTAAAAAGTCTGTTTTATTAGATCAACGACTCCTGGGTCAAATCACATGTGAAAGTAATTCTGTGGGATTGTTTGTAGATGCTGTGAGCACCAGATATGTGGATTTCCTGGACAAACAGTTAGAGAAAAGATACCAAACTGGTTTAAAGATCATTTTCCTGGGAATGCCTGTGTTTTCTGGCCCTTCTGGTTTCCATGTGAGGAAACTCCATCTGTCTGGTGCTCCCATCAGATTCAACAGCCATGAGTTTTCGTTTGATCCCAGGTCTCCTCTGTTCTGTCGCTACCACATCACCTTTGTCTTTTTTGTTTTTTCATAATGCAATGCACACGTTATGAAATGTATATAGTGTAAAATAAAAATGGGTTTGTTTTACATACTGTATAATTGCCTATATTTTGGTTCAGAAGTGTAACAGATTTATGAGATGACAGGTTAACACATTAAAAGAAGGAACTTA
>JAPZDY010000003.1:19745976-19766610 GCA_029783645.1 Ctenochaetus hawaiiensis
GGTTCTCACAGTAAGATGTCTAATCAATCAGAAAACAAACAGATCTTCTGTTGTAACGATCAGAGGCTTCTGTGTCCACTCACCTGTTGGTTTGTGGTTCCTTGAGTCCATGTCAGGGCTGAAGAACGGCAGCTGTGGAGGCCAATCGGCGTCGTAACAGTGAGTTTCAGGGTTCTGGTCTCGATCCCATTCCTGGAAGCGATGAGACTGAATCTGCTCCAAGAGGCGCTGCTTGCTCCGCTTCACCTGGCTTGCATGTTCTCTGTGAGGGACAGATGATCCTCATTAGAGCCGATTCATCGACCCAGTTTTCAGCAGCAGCAGGCAGCTGTTCACAGCGAAATGTTATCTGCTCCAAATGAGAGACAGATAGAGTTAGTCTTGACTAGAGAGTCAAGAATGTAAAAATACTCACAACATGGAGCCGCTGCAGGGGTACGGTGAGCCGATGTTGTTCACTTGAATCCCACTTTCCACCGTCTTTAACAGCTGTTTCATGTTGGACCTGCGCAGGAAACACTTTATTTTATCAGGTTCAAAAAGTGAACAAAAGTCTTGTTTGACCTCTTAAGCATGCATGTAATACAGATTTTTTTTTAAGTGTGCTAATCGTTACCTTTTGAGCTCCTTGCGATTGTGCAGCAGGAGCTCCTGGTTGTGTTGGAGGAGGTGGTGGTACTGAACCGTGAAGGACCTGAACTGCTGGATGCACACCAGCAGCAGGTAGTAGTCTGGATGTTCTGCCTCCGTCTGCCTCAGCAGCCCCTGCAGACACACACAGATATATAACTCACTATTTTGAGTTCACACAATTAAATAATCACATTTATTTTATTATGAACCAGCTCATCTTTTAGTATAAATTTCTGTTTTTCTTTTTAGAAATCTGGTTATTTTTGTTCTGTAAAGTGCCCTGAATCATTGGTGTATGTATGAAATACAGAATTTAAGTTCGAATTGATTATCTTTTTTAAGTTAAGCCGCCTAAATTGAAATCATTATGCTAGAAGTGCATGTGTTGGTCCGACCTGCAGCAGCATCAGGTAGTCAGGGATCCTCTGAACTGGCTGAAGCAGCAGAGTGTGGAGGGAAGGTTTGGTGTCGTCGCCTGTTATGTCACTCTGAGAGAAGTTAAAACAAAAAAAAAATAAAAACAGCAGCCAATCAGGATGGAAAGACAAAACCAGCTAGTACAAGAGATACAAACAAAGTGACTTTTATTCATCTGTGACTGTCGCTTTTGTTTTCTAACAGAGCTTGAAAATTAACTTTTCAGATCACATTCTCCACGTTCTTTGGTCTTAATAAATGAATGTTCTATATTCTCAGAAATGACAAATTAACATACTTTCTCGGGACATGTTGTCATTTACTTTTGCATGTTACATCCTGTTCTGCCAGCCCTCTCATTTCACGCTCTATTTTCCACTGATGCACGGTATCATAATGCAACATTGCCTTATCCTCCAGTGTCATTTCATCTCATTTTCTTTTGCGTTACCTCGAGGAAGGCGGGAGATTTCATGGCACTGGAGGCGAGCATGTTGACGACGGACAGACAGTCTGGAAGCTCCTTCAGATACGACACGTAAAAGTCCAAGAAATCACTCTGCAGGGAGAAAAAAAAAGAGTCAAAGGCTGAGTTTGCATGTAAGTTTTAATACCATCCACCATCTGCTTGCTTGCTTTAGAGTTAGGATTAATTATGAGCCCAAGATAGTCAAGTGCAGCAACTTTATGTGCTAATTAAATGCACCTATTTCATGATATTATCCACATTGAGCTGAGCTGTGCTGAGGTGAGGTGAGAAACTTTCAGAAACTTTATTAGCACAATAATTAACTTTAGTGTATTGTGTCTGTTTCTTTCAAGTTAGGGTTACCAAACTAGAACCTTTTTAACATCACAAAACACAATAGACCTTAACTGGAAAAGGAAATTCCTAAAGTGCACTCAGGCTTTAATAGAAATAACTTTCATTATACATAAAAAAACATAGTTTTGCATCACCATTTAGTTTCCATAGAATATTGTATTTTGCCGGTTTAAGGCCAGTATCATTTTATTTACATGAGTAATTTTGCACAGTGATAACAAGACTTACTTTTGTCTCTGTGCAGCAGCGTATTCCAGCTCTCAACATGGCTCTGCTGGAATTTGACATTTCATTTAATTTCCGTCATGGCTGCCAAAGCGGCTCAAATTCATTAGAAATGGCCGGTCACAAGACCAAACCTTTTGACCCCTCCACACGCACCAGCCCAGAACAGCAGTGTGCATTGTGAAAGCCGAGTTTTTGATTAAAACGCGAGCAAACTGCAGGTCCACTTCTCTTTTTGTATTTTGGCTGTCGAAATATCTACAGAAATAACAAGATTTGTAGTACATTCATGGAGATTTTAGGATCAACAGAGACACTCTATGGTTATTTTGAATGCTCTGGTTGGTGATGGTGGTTGTGTTTTTGAATTTTATGCCAGGATTTCTTTTTAACATTTTGGCAACTGTGGACTGAATACACCAGAGAGACAGCAGAGTTTAAAAAAGTTGTTTAAGCAAAGACCGAAAGACCTACAGTGCTCACTCTGTGGATTCAAATTCTCTGTTTCTGTTTCACCTCTTTGCTGGTGAGCCTCATGAACACATCTCCCATGATGCCTTGCCACTGGCACTTGAGCACACGTTCCTGCAGAGTGTGAAGGAGCTCAAGATGCTGCTGGATGAGAAACCTCAGAGAGCTGGGAAATGGCCTAAAAACAGCAAGAGAGAGAGAAAAATGAGAAGAGAGAGATCTTTAATTAAAGGTTTGTTAAATGTTGAAAGAATAAAACACTAAAATAATGATAAAAAAATGCTCACCTCAACATCTTAAAATGATTTTAAAGCACATTCAGCTCTCAGAATCAGCTCATTCACGGTAATAAATTAGTAATAATTGCAAACATCCTTAACAGTTGAACTTTCATGTAATGTAACTGAGACGTTTGACAGTTTTGGGCCATCTTATGTGACACACATCTGGCAGAAGGAAAATCAAGTTTAAAACTAATGCAATCATTTATAAATACCATTAAAACCAGTTAGGGGTTGGTACCTTTTTTTTTATCGGTGCCTCTGGTCATTGGGAACACGTGTGTTGGGGCTGAGCGCTGATTACAGCAGTGAGCTGAGCAGAGTCTTTCAGAAGAGTGACCCCTCTGTCTCACTGGTGTTTGTTACCTGATTTTATTTGATTACTTTATTTCCTGTTCTCCCCTCGCTGCGAGCTCTCAAATTAGATCAGGAGCTTCTCCTTGAATCAAATCTGAGCCTTCATCTGTGTGTGTGTGTGTGTGTGTGTGTGTGTGTAGGAAATAGAGAAATGACTGTAATATTCTCTGTAGTATTTATTGAGTTTATGACTCATTACACATCAGAGAAATCATTTCTGCATCAGATAAGGTCGGTGACATCTGCGTTATTCTGAAGGTCATGTGTTCTTTTTTAATGTGTGTATTGTTTGAGTTTTCTACAGAGGAAGTCTGAATCCATCCTTTTTTTTTTTTTAAAGTGATACTGTCAAACATTTTCATTGAAATAAACACACATTAAGTCACTATCTGCTGCTGAATGAGGCAACCCGAAGGTGATGAGCAGTGTTATGAACTGGGTGTTGGCGGCGACATTCCCAGAAAATAGGTTGTATTAAGTTACTGCTAATGCAAACCAAACGCTTCCCACTGCTGCAGTTTAACATCAAGTGCATTTAAAGGTTAAGTGGGCAATTCTGGAGAAATACAGTTCGTTATTGAGTCTCATTCCCAGGTTGTCAAATACCAACATCAATATAACCTTAAGTGTTGACATTTAGCGACCTGGAAATCAGGCTCAACAATAAACCCTCTGTGCCTCGTTTTTTTCATTAAGGCGCAGTGAATTATTGTAAATGCAATTAACCCTAATATGACGATACGAACAATAAAGATACGACAGTGGATTATTTGCTGCTGTAATATTAAACCACCACAAATGTTTCAGACTAAAGGAGGACTGAAATCTGCAAAACTGCATCTTTAAATTTAACCACCTCTTTAGTTATTATTCAGTCAGTTTCCATTATGTTTTAATTCTTGTCAGATAAATGTAGAATTTATGGATATTGACCCCTTGTCAATCTCTCTGTGACTGCAGACTCACCGTTTGTCTTTGGAGGTGGGAGCTTCTGATCCGTTGAAGGAGATGTTGGCCTTCAGTAACAGAGACAGGTGAGACACGTAAACCCTCTCAGACTCCAGAAGCTCCAGAGCGACTCTGTGTCTCATATCTGCACACACAGAAACACAAGCTGCATTCAAACTGTGCTGACTTACAAATAAGTCATGTGTTGTTGTTTTTTTTATCTTTCTTTCTTATCAGACTACGGAAGCCTGACATCTAGTGGCGCTCAGCAGCAAACTGAACCCTCCTCTGTTATTGGCTGACCTTTGGAGCTGAGTATTGAAGTGAAGTATGAAGTGAAATCACCTTGGTGAGATCAATTTTATTGATATTACAAGCACAAAGATAAAGTTCTTCTTCTGTGGTTTTGTAATATGTGCTTTGGGCTATATCATCTGCAGCAGTGGTGTTATTATTAGAGTAACACATTCATTTATAATGAGTTGACACATGTGTTTCTTACTGTTTTCAGTCAGGCTGTTGGGCGTCTCTGTTTCATCTCTGCTGTTCTTTCTCTCTCCCCACGCTGGAGTTTTGGATGACGAACCTCTCGGCTGCTGCTGAGACTCCTGCTCAGAGGTAGAAGCTGCAAAACACACACATATTCATAATTAAGGAGAAATATCTCATCAGCTCTGTCACAATTTCTTCTTCTTGATAGATGCCAGAGACATGCACACAGGGACTCACTCTGTGTGGACGTGTTGCTCCTCTGTGGTGACCCGCCGTGTTGCAGACTGGAAAAGAAGTGTTGAATAACACTGAGGTCTGACTGGCTGGGCATACAGATGTGCTCATCGCCTGATGCCGTTAACACATCTGCCTTGGAGCTCTTTCTGCTTTTGGACAAATCAGCAGCAGGGAAAAGTAAAAGATGATGAGATAAGAAAACCTATTTTGCGAAGTTACACAACAAATTTCATCTCCTTTTTTTGTTTAGAGATCAAAATCAGCACTGGAAGACTTTCTTAGCTTTCACTTCACTAAACAGCCCTCTGACAGCATTAGCAGACATTCAAAATGTAAAGGGGGTACATCAGATACTATTTAAATCATGAAATTGTGTCTCTACATTGTATCCTTATCGTGTGTGTGTGTGTTTCAGCTCTACCTGTATGGGACAGAGATAATATCTTTGGTGTTTTCTGACTGTAACACTTCCATCTTCTTCTGCACCTCCTTCTGTCTGCTGGAAACCTCCTTTATGTGGAACAACGCAGCATTCAGCTCCTCCTGCAGGCAGATTATACCAAGTAACTGCATCAGTGTTGCTTCTGAGAACTGATGCTGTCTGTGCTGTATTTCACACTGAGAGTCACCATGTCAGATGTGTTGGGAAATCTGCTGACACGAATAAAGAAGAGGCTGGTTTTTTTTTGCTTCTAGAGCAACTAGAGCTACAGCATTTATAGTTTTCTGATGTTTGATGGTGGAAAAATATAATAGGGATTAACAGGAATATTTTTAAATGTCACTAAAATAAAAAACACAGCTGTTATCTTATACAATTTGCTAGTTTTGTGCACCATCTTGGGTGTGGCAACCATGCTAAATATGATGCAGCTTTCTTGGCACAAGCGCTATAATAAATGTGCATATGTTCCACTGCAAAGACCCTCCATTTAATGCCACATATAGCCATCATAAAGACCATAACACATGCTCAAAATACCAGAAATGTGTGTGCAGATGCACCATGTTGATCAGACATGTTATGAATGAATCACCCTTTTGTGGGCTGATAAGGTTGGTGCATATGTGTCTGTGCAGCATTTCCTTTACTGCTGAGCAGCAGTGTGAGTGTCTGTTCGGGGCTGCCATCCTATTTAATAAATTAGATTAGTTTACAGTTTTAACAGAGTCCCAGTCAGATGTTCTCAATTATGTTACAGCGACCTCTCAACCCCACTAAGAATAGACTTGTGCGTGTGTGTGTTTATTCTGTGTAGTGTCTCCAGCACCTTGAAAGTGTTGAGGGAGTTCTTCAGGCCCATTATCTTATCATCCACATCCGTCTGATGGGCCTGGAGTTTGTCCTCCAGGCCGTGGTCCCTCTGGCGCAGCTCACAGAGCTCTGTCAGGGCGGCGTGGAGCCCCTCGCGCAGCTCAGCCACCAGGCCCTGCAGCTGCATCACAAGAAGCAGTTGGAATGCAGAATGAGTAGCGTGTTTTTGTTGAGTTGACTGCTTCAAATATTTGGGTTTTTTTGTCATCTGAAGTGAGGGGATTTTATTCTTTAAATTTTTATGATTTCTTCAGGTTACTGAGTTTTTCTTCTAAGGAGTTCTTGTTGATCTCAGTTTAGATTTCATTTTATTATTTTTAAGGCCATAAAATGTCTTACAATCTGTGTATGAATTTATAAAATTCTTCTTTTCTTTTGTGTCTTATAGTTTTGTGAGCTTCTCCTCCACCTTTTTATGTGGTTTGTTGTAGTTTCTCAGACCTCTTGTGCAGTTTTTTATACTTAATAACGTTTTACATGAACAGCCCTCTCATCTAATTTTGCTCTCATCTCTTCACCTCTTCTTCATCACTTCTTACATGACATCTCTTTTTAAAAAAAGTGTGATTTTCTCACATTCTTATAAGTTTCCTGTAAGTTCTTGATTAGTCCAGTTTTCATTCATCGCTTATTGAATTAATTCAGCAGGAATAACTGACTCAGCTCAAGAGATTATAACATGGGATGAAACAGCTCTCACTCGCCCAATCTATCCCTCTCTCTCTCTCTTTCGCTCTCTCCCTCTTTCTCTCTCTCTGTTTCTCTCCCCCGCTCTCTCTCTCTCTCTCTCTCTCTGTTTCTCTCCCTCTCTCTCCCTCTCTCTTTCTCTCTCCCTCTCTCTCTCTCTCTCTCTCTCTCTCGATCATGTGAAAGGCATCAGACAGCTGACTCAATGGGGCGTCTGTCCTGTTTTCCTTCCTCTCTTCTTCCTCTCTGATGCTATCAGTGCTTAACCTTAGATCTCATTAGTTAATAATATCAGTTGTATATTTGGGTAATTTTTTGGGTCTTTTTGTTTGAACAAGTAAATCAAAAGTTTATTAAAATGCCAAATTGTTGTTGAGTTTATTGTAGAGGCCTCAGTGAGACGCCCTGAGAATTTAATCTGAAAACAATAACACTAATTTTTGTGAGTTTTGACTTTTTTATTGAAGTTTTTTGTGTCAGCTGGTGTGTTTTCTGTAATTTCTAGGGCAAAAGGCCAAACTTGACAAGGATTTAAGATGTAGATGTTCAAGATCTCACCACTCTATGCCCCAGATTTGTTTCAGTTTAATAATGTCTGTCTACTTGAAAACATTGAAAAAATGGGAGAGTATCTTGTGATTGGATCTCAGCAGCCCCAACAAAAAAATCAGTGTGTGTGGTGCAATAAACACACTACATGAGAGCAGTGAGTTTGGCAAACAGGTGAACTGTGTCAGATATAATTAGTTCTGACATGTTTGTTAATGTGTTTTGCTGACATATTCTCTTATTTGATACAGATTCAACAATAATTATGATAATTTGTTGATATAAAATGCATCTCTAAGAGATCAATCATCAGTTTTTCAGACAGAACATGAATGTTTTTCTGTCCATCTGTCTGTCTGCGGACGTCACAACTGTGCAGGTTACTTTGATGTAACTTTTGTAGTTGAGATCAAAATAAAAGCAAAAGAGGTTGGAGATCAATGTCGTCAGACCAATAAATACTCAAGTACAAATATAAGAATAAGCACTCATTAGTTTGAACTTTGACATGTTGAAGCTGGTGTGATTCACTTGCAAGATCGTCTCCAGTTTGTCTGTAGCAATATTTACTGTGCCATAACTTACATTCAGTTCATTTGTCAAATATTAAGCTCATATATTAAAAAGCAAAACGCGCAGTGAGTCCTGATATAACAGCAGTGAATGTTGAACAGCAGGATATCAATTTCTACTCTTCTATCCAAGAATCCCTGAAGAGAAAAAGACACACACTCCCATGACCAGATTGACCTTTGACCTCCCTGTGACATATGACCCAAATGTTTGCTTGGGAGCCTGAGAAGATCACATATCATGCGGTCAAGACGTGAAGGTTTTTCCATGAAAAATTGAGAAGTAAATATTATTGGCTGGCAGCCTGAGGTTGAAAACAAAATCTGTGTGTACTGTGTGACTTAAAACTTAGACGTTAAGTCCTCAGCTCTGCAGATCGAGGGCACATTTCATCAGTCTTACCAGGCAAAGTGAGTTTTTCTGAATTATCCAATGAAATAATTAAAGCCGTTTGCTTTTATTTTCATTCGTTCCCCATGAGGTGAAAGCTGAAAAGTTACCTGAGTTGTGGGATAGCAGAGATCTTGATTACCTGAGAAATCTCTAGATGAGCCTCCTCCACATTTTCTGCTTTTTCTAAATGAAAAACAAAACAAACAAACTCAGGCAACAGTTTCATAAAGTTGTTGATTAATTCCATTATATTACCACTTCAGCTGTTCATATACAGGCATGGAAAAGGATGAATGGGTGGCCCATTTTGAGCTTTGATATTAATTTGTTTGAACATGAAAGTGGAGAAAATGTGATTTGATGTCACATTGACTTAAATGTCATCAGAGATGGAGACTTCTGCCGTGAACAATGAACCTCACTGTTTTCACACACAAAAAATGGATTCATTCGGTTTCAGTCATTTCCTTTTTTTTACTTATAATCTATTTCTCAAATCTTACTCTTTAATTCACATTATTTCGGATCATTTAAGGGCTTTACTTTTTATGTTCTTTTAAATTAACAGTAATACCTTTTACAAAATCTTAGTGCATAAACCGTAATTACAGAAACAAATGCTGTGAACTTACCCAAATACTTTGTGAACCATGTGTGTTACTTATCAAAAATGTAACTTTATGTGTGACTAGTATGAGAGTGGGATGTTAACATCTGTATTGAACCATATTGTCAACCAACAAAATATAAAAAAAGATGTTATTTTTCTTTCTAAAAATTAGACACACTGTTTTAAACATCATCTTGCAATATGTTTTATTCATAGTCTTTTAAGTTTTCATTTAGGATTTTATCAAAACAGAATAAGTCTCAGTGATGGCGCTCTTGGAAAAATCTGCTGATGAAATCACATATTCGTTTTGTACTGGTTTCTAGCTGCTGCAGAGTTTTTGGGGACCCTTTTCTTCATGTTTATGAAGTGATTGGACTGCTGAAGGAATGAAATTCAGATTAATGATGCGCTGCTGTTGGGAACAATTAGCTGGGTGTAGAAAAGCACAATGCTCCTGTTTGTTGTGGGGATGTCATAGGTCGAGGTTGCTGTCAACTTTGCTTTGGGTCATCTGAAAGACGTACTTAATAAATTACCATGCATAAGTGACAGGGCCCGCAGTGCATAGAACGCCACATCTGTACTGTGCCACACTTCTTATCTGTGAATAATCAGAAGAAGGAACAGTGTGCGACCACAGGGCCTTTCTGTCTCAAGGACTGACAGTACGAGTTTACTCTGACAGCTTGGCTCTGTGCAGTTTGTTGTAGGCCAGAAAAAAAACGGTGACAAGATGTCAGAATTAAGCTGTACTTCCCCTGATTGACCTCAAGCTCAAAGACAAAAATGAGATCCTGAAGGATACGATTCTGCACTTGAAGCTCTGATAGAAAACCACATGATGTTTCTCGCAGCTGCTACTTTAAGTAAATTTGAATTGATGTATTTACGACATTACAACTAGTATAAATTAATAAATGAAAGGCACACAAATCCACTAAATACTGATGTGAAAAATAAGCCAGCCTGACTTGTTTTCTGTCCAGTGAGGCACATTTCAACTTTTATTGGGTTTTAAAATTAAAGGACTATTTATCCTGTTTAGATGTTTAGACTGTTTAAACACACTGTTGTTTCTCTTGTTACATTAAGGTTTACATTTTATTTTAAAGTCATTATTTTCTGTAAGACCTTGACTGATAAATCAACCAAAATTGGCAGATAACAACATTGCAGGTAAATCTGTATCAGCATGTATGATGGCCTGTAAATGACTGGTGATTGGTTTACGGATGCTGTGATATATTTGGCATTTTATGGCACAGACGAATCAAATGAGGACACATCTGGATGTAAAAGGACCAGTGAAGCTCCCTCTGATGGGTGACGCAGTGCGAGCTGGGCGGTGCTTGGGTTTGGGTTTTCCATTTTTCAGCATAACGGATCACAAACTCTCTCTTACTAGACTAATACTAAACCATGTTTCTGAAAAATATTTAAAATGACACATAGGCAAAGCAGAAACAGAGTCCTAATTCATATTTTAACAGCATTTCCTGGTTTGGGAGTTTGATCTGATTTTTATGAGCCTGGTTAATTGACGGCTGGATCTCCTGATGTCCTTAGAAAATGAAAATGAAAAGGATCTGTCGACTGAACATCTGTCAATAGATCCAGTGTGTCCATGCCATTAGAAAACGGCCTCCGTGAAATGTTTTTCCTACAGACAACATTTAAAAATCCACTATTGTACATATTTTAAAAAGAAAAACATCTGTGATATTTTAAAATTACTTGGGAACATTATGTTCTTATATAAAAATGTTAAAAGTTATTGATATTGGGTTGTTTTATCTCAAATATGATCAATATTGACCCCCAAATTCAGTTTAATTTGGACTTCATTTGAACCAGCAAACCTTTGACGGGCAAAACTGTTGCACTTCAAATCTTCCAGAGCCATTAAGAATAAAAAGTTGTACAAAAGATCAGCGAAAATGAATGTTTTCACTGTGGCGCCTTTACGTCAAAGAGAAAATAGCTCTTTTATCTGTTTCATATCATTTTCCTTGTTAATCGAACATGTTTTGGTCTTGAGCTGTTTGTCAGACATAAGGCGTCACCTTGGCATGTAACAAGTTGTGATGGCCATTTTTCAATTTGTTTAATTCGTTTAGACATTTTACAAACTAAACAATTAACTGATTACTGAAATAAATACAATAAAAAATGAGTCCATTATCATCATAACCGTTGCAGCCGAAGAACAAGCCTGAACTTTTGTCTTTAAGAGCACTTATACGAAAGTTATACCTCAAGTTTTTTGACACCTGTTTTACCTTCTGACACGTCCGTCTTATCTTCTGTTTCTGTTTTTCCATTCTCCATGTTTCAGTATCCTTTCCAGTCTGTAGTTCTCAGCTGTCCGCTTCTGAAGTCCTTATCCAGCTCAAGATGACTTCAGTCTGTTCCCCAGCCTTGTTCTTTTCCTCTGAAAAACCCTATCATTCGCTCCGATCGCTGACTTTCTCTCGTCCAAAGCATGTGAGTCCTGTGATTTCCCTTTTGCACAATAAAGCCCTTGTACTAAGAGAGTAGAGGGACAGGAGGGAAAGATCAGGGGAAGAGAGGGAGACGTTTGTTCATCATGCAGTCTCTTACTGTAGCGAACTCATTAGATGTCAGGAAGCATGAGTGGCTGTTAATGAGGATGATTCACACAACATCACTGAACAACATGCGCTTGAAATGTAAAAGTCAGTTGTTGTAGCAGGTAAAAGTGAAACCAGCTGATGAGGAGGATTTCACAGTGGGACTGTTCTAATAAACTGTAAGCAAAAGGATGTATGTGGCTCAGATGGGCATGACAACATGTGTGGATGGGTGTCTGTCACAAAGACACACAAATTGTTAACACATTTTATAATATGAATGGTGGACATTAGTGAACAGTTGCTAAGCAGATACACAGCAACATTATCATTCATCTGGAGTTTTGTTTAGAGGAAACTGTTTAATAAATATACAATATTTACTCTCTTTTAGCTCTGTTTCCTTCAAAAATATCGGCATCTTTAGCTGTGAAACGCTCCAGCTGTGTCAGTTTGCCATTTGCTGTTGGATGGTAGCATAAATTAAGTTTATCAGTGTTTTTATATTAAAGGAACTTTCTGTAGTAGCAGAAAAGTATGTTGATGAGAGCATTAAGAATGAACTGAGGGAGTAAAGTTGCAGCCTATAAACTGTAAACAATGAAGTTAAAGATGGCGTGAAGCCTCAGAGTGATAATTCACAGTGGATTCATCTCTTCAAGCAACATTTTTCCATTATGCAGTCATCTGGCCTTTTGGTTATATAAACATATTAGAGTAGCTCTAAAGTGATGTGCTGCTTCTTTAAAAGGCCTGAAGTGTCATATACTCATAGCTCTATAAGCTCTCCTTAAAAGCTTAAGGGAAACTTAGTATAATTCATACTGTAAAGTCTATCTGTAGGTCTTGGGGACTAAAACGAATGTAAATTTTTAGGTTGTGTTAACGTTTTGTGGCTCCAGAGGGAGCTGTGCAAAATCTTTTACATTTTTTCAAGCATTGTTAGCATCAGGTGGAGCTGAAAACCACAAGCTTGAACACCCGAAAAAGCTGCAGCTTGAGTTGAAAATTAGTCTGGCTAGCAGACTTCTGTAGCTCCTGGTGAGCCTTTTTAGATTACAATGGCTGCTACTAGCATAACACACCCATGTCTCCAACCAAACTGCCAGTGGTTGCGTTGTAGAGTTGGTTATGTAGGCTCTAAAGAAGAAACTGTGTGAGAAAAAAGATGATATTATCCTGCATTATTTTTTAAAATCATTTTTTATTATTTTTTTGTATCATCTTTTACCATTTTGACAGGAGGAAAGTGTCAGTGTAAATATGAGAAGCCTCTGTACTCCATGAACTGTAAGTGGCACTTTGTTTGCAAAGTCAAGATTTCTTCCTCATAATCTTTTGCTTTGATTAAATAGTGCAATTTCCAATATGTCATATTTTTTATGTTCACTTTTTACCTCATAAAAAGTTAAGTCAGGTCAGTGTAAGCTGTGAACATGACAGTATAGTTTCCCTTAACAAACATGCCACATAGTTTTTGAAAAAAAAGTGGGTGCAACTCTTAAAGCCTTACATTCTTAAATAGAGATATTGTTCACATGTGTATGCATGTGTTAGCCTGTAAATCTAAAATCTTATGTTCACTTCTTGCGTCATGGCTGACAGAAGACTTTGTTTGTCTCTTTATCCATGGCATTACCTCTGTGAGCTGGAAAAAAAATATATCAGCCCGCTCTGTCTGTCTCATCTACAGAACTCTCTCTGTTTTTACTGTCCCTCTGTCTGCGGTGGAGACAATAAAGCCCTGAAACTAACAGCTGAACCGTCATCATTTTAACAACAAACCTGTGTTTGAAGGCCACATCATTCCCACGCATCATCTGATTCTGTGGTTACATGTGAGCATCTGCAAGGAGGAAAAAACATGAAATGGGAATAAGAGAAAGTTCCATTTTGCTTTCTGAGGCTTCGAAATCAATTTATTTTTAATGTTACGTAACACAACTGTTTTAAACCCTCCTTTTGTTGTTGTATAAGTCTTCTTCTTTATTCTTTAATATGGGTGATATTATTTCTCCTTTATAAAATTTAGGTTGTTGTTTGTGTATCACTGTACCATCTGAATAATATAAGGTGATAAATATTTGCACAGAGTGCCTTCATACTTATGTGAAGTTAAATTCGATCAAAGCATGATTTTCTGCATTATGACTCATAATGCCAACAGGGCAACCATTCCACTATTACAAGAAGTTATTGTAAGAAGTTCAAAGAAAGTCTTGAGGGTGTTACAGAGAAGATTTTATAAAAGTCATCTATACATATTTTTTTACTATTATTATTTTTAGATGTAGTAGTGGCCTAGTAGTAGTTGGAGTAGTGGAAGGCTATTGTTACCAATACTACCAAGGTGAAAGACGTGGAAAGACCCTAAACTATGGCCTAAAATTTGGTGGATAAATTATTTCTACAATCAACAAAAACAAACTTCAGGTCTCAGATTTATCGGAGTTGCCTTTATAAAACGGTGTTTCACAATTAGGTTTTCTTGTTCTTCACTGGTGCAAATTTCATGACAAAATTGCAATTTATCAAATTGTAAGTAGGTGCCTCACAGACAGGCCCCTGTAGATCTGGGATTGCTGGATGCTCCAACAGGTAAGAGAATTGACAGTTCAGCTCAATATTAATAAAAACTAATAGGTTTAACAAATGGGTTTTTATGTGCAACATTAATTTTTTTTGTCTGTTTTTTTTCTTATCATCATAAAATAAAGGTCAGATAAGTAAGAAGTTAACTTTTTTGGTTTGCTCGTGCTTCTCCCACAGTTACATATTGTTTATGGATGTACCAAGATCTCGCGAGAGTAAGTATTTTAATCAAAGTCATCAACTTTCCGAACCTTAACTTTACCAAACGTTGTCTCTCAACCTAGACAGAATTTTAACCACATTATCACACCAGAAACACAATTTGTATCAAAAAAAGAACAATGAAAAAAATACACAAAAAATATCGCGAGAGTTCCTAAAATCTGACGTTTCAATTCACTTCCGTTCCGGTGTTGTTGGTCACATGACGCTAGCTTGTGTTTGTAGAGATGAACCGAGGAGGAACTCAGCTGATCAGACACTCCGCGGAAGTTTCACGGTGCTAATGTCGCTGTCCGGCAGGTGCAATCCGTGATGCTGTAGATTAGAAGTTAGTGAAGTTTTGAGTGAAAAATGGAGCGGTACGGGTCGGACACGGAGGGAGACGAGCAGGACACCCCGCTGCTTCGCCGAGAACATGAAGACAAAGCCCGGAGAGGTAAAAGAAATTATCTTAAGCTAACTAGCTAACAATAAGCCTGCCCGTAAGCGAGGTTCATGTTGTTTGCCATATGTTTAGAGCTCTGCTATTTGATTTAAACAAAAAAGAGGCAGCATTCCTGTAACTTATGTTTCTTTTCTAAACCGGTTTGCCTTCATGCAACCTTTTGCTTACTTAGCGAGGAGACATTATCTATGAACACCTGCAACATACCCTTAACAGTATGTATAACAGCATGAATGAAGCGGCAGAAAGATCACAGTGTAAGTAGCTATATATGATTTATTAAAAGCTAGAATTGCTACAATTATTGCAAAGTCGTTGTTTTATACTATACTCAGAGCGTGCAGTTAACACACTGAATTGTATTTTTCCAAACATGTTGACATTTCAATCAGCTCGTGTCACGAGTTCAGAGAAGTCTAACCACATATCACAAGACGGACATACCTGAATAATGAGTCGTGTCATGCTTACCTACTAAAGCTCATTTAGGTGAAAATACCAGGTTTAAATTCAGTCTGGGCTTAAAAGTTGTAGCTACAAGAAACGGTGTGTAATTCTTCAAAACTAAACTTACAACCCACAAGGGGCATTTAGGATTGTTTTGGCTTGACTTAAAGTAATAAACCATCATCTGTGAGTCTGTGTATCTAAGCAACCTGCAGTTTAATGTGCCATGGTTTAATATAAAACCTGATATTTAAGGTGCTTCCAAGTTTCAATAGAGCAGCAGTGTTTACATAATGATAGTCATATGATGTCTGCAAACAGCTGCACCTCATGCAAAGTCCAGAGCATCAAAGTTTACTTATAAAAGTAGATGAAACAAGACATGAAAATAAAACTCGTTCATAAAGCTCTGAAACAACTACTTCCACTACACAACAAGAAATGAATTGGTTATAGTTTAAGGAAGAGATTTGCATAGTATTTGCTGATCAAGTCAGTTTTTGCAGTTTGTCATCTATAGTATTAATCTGCTTATCATCATGTCTCTACTGCAAAGTGACAGAAAACACATCTGCACTTATGCTTTACTACTAAATTTACCCATGAATGTTGCCTTACATTGCAACAGCATACACCTTTTAAGGAATGTTACCTAACAGGTTTTACATACAATGTACTGCATCTTGTAACTACAGCTATTCAGAGTATCATCTCCTAAATGTATCTCATCGTCTTTATTCCTCTGTAGCCCCAGTGTGCTGCTCATCGCGCTATGGCCTGGCGCTGCTTTCCTGTTTTGGCTTCTTTGTGGTTTACTCCCTGCGGGTGAACCTCAGCGTGGCCATGGTGGACATGCTTAACAACACCCACCAATCCAACCCCAACGGCTCAGTGTGCCCTGCTCACGCCAGCCCTCCACGGCCCAAACACAACCACACGGTAACACATCAATAAGAAAATCTGATTTAACTGTTTGAGCATGTTAGGACTGTCGCCAGTTGAATTTGAATGGCATGGTGATAAATTTGCAATGTGCAAACACATGTGCTGCTTGAAAAGACTCTGTGTCCAAACCTTAAAGCTAAAGCTAGAGGTAAATCCACTCCAGTTGTAAGCAGTGAGTGAGTACAAACTACCTCAGCTGACATATCAGCCTTTTGTTTCTATATTTGTTTTCTGTTCATGGAAAAAAACCTGAAGATGTCAGGAATGTGTGAATCAGAAGATTGGAGCAGTTTGTCAGTTTTGGAACAAAAATGAATTGGAAACAACTTCTTTTTTGCATCTGACATGATTTGGTGTCATCAAAACTGGTCAGTTAAAGCATCTAAGCAAGTAAAGTGAGCCATCATCTTTGGAAAACAGCAGAGTTGTCTGGAAATTGATCTGTATTGTCTTGCACACTGTAATATTAATGGTTGATTCTATAGGTAAACAAAAAAACATAAGACTTTGTAACTTGCATAGTTCCTAATACAGCGCCCACCCTGTCCCCTCACAGGCCAGTGTGTATGACTGGGACTCTGAGACACAAGGCTGGATCTTGGGCTCCTTCTTCTACGGCTACATCCTAACACAGATCCCTGGGGGCTACCTGGCCGGCCGCTATGGACCAAAGTGGTTGATGGGCTTAGGAATCCTGGGAACTGTCATTTTTACGCTGCTCACCCCTGCAGCTGCTGACCTCGGGGCAAGCTACCTCATCGCCGTCAGGGTGCTGGAGGGAATCGGAGAGGTAAACAATTATGTTGTTAAATTCAGACATGATTCATGAGAGGGCGACAGAATGTGGAGTTGGAATAATTTATACTGTTGTTTGTACAATAAGCATCAGCTGTACTGCAACCAAATCTAAAAGTTGCAGTCTCTCACACTCTTGTTAATGTTCTTGTTGTGTTTGTCATCAAGGGAGTCACATTTCCTGCAATGTACACCATGTGGGCAGCATGGGCCCCCCCGCTGGAGAGGAGCCGACTACTAACAATTTCCTACATCGGTAAGATGCACAGACACAAGCAATGACAATGGAAAGAAAAATGACAGCAACACTTGTCTCTGTGTACACAAAACATCTTTTGCATAACATGATCAGTCACATTATTTCCAGAGTTGACTTGCCTCTCTCTGTATATTCATCATTTTCTAGTAACATTATGTGCTTTTAAACAGATGTTTGTCTTTTCTCTTCCATCTCAGGAGCCCAGCTGGGGACAGTCATAGCTCTTCCTCTGTCTGGTGAAATCTGCTTCTACCTGGACTGGACCTATGTCTTCTATGTATTTGGTAATACACCTGAGATCACACTTGTAGGGTTGGGATTCAGAATTCCAAATTGGCAGCAAACCCAAAGTCAGTGGGGTGTGGTAGGGGTTGGTGTAGGTGTTAGTCATGGCCGACTCAGCCATGAGACAGTTGTTTTTAAAGGAATAATCCCACCCGTTAGAGCTACCCAGCTGCTCACTGGTGAAGTGTTGTATTTGTGGTGCACTGACTTTGCCTGAACCTGATCATTTTTAATACTCGCTTTTGATTAATTTTTTAACATATTGCATTGATTCATTAGGTGGAACACCAGGAGGATTTAAGGACATAGACATGCTATTATGAATAAGTAATGGAAACATCTCATCATAGTAACACTTTACACTCTGTGCTTACTATCATGCTTATAGAAGCTTTTTATCTAAACCTCCAGTGGCCTCTTCATTGTTCTTTTAAGCATCACACAGGCTGTTTGCAGTGCTCGCTCCTTGGTTCCTCTTTGCTCTGTAGAAATGATGATTTAGCAAGTTGTAGAAGAAAATGCTTACAGATGGAAACGCTGCAGAAGCCTCTGTTTACTTGCTTGCTTGCCAGGAAGAACTACTAATGTAATCCCATTTTTCAACCACTGGACAAATGTTTAAGTCAACAAATATTCCTGTTATTTTCAGTGCATAGAAGTGAAATGGGGAGAAAGGACACTGTTCTGAACTGATTTGTTCAGTTTCAGGAAGCAGATCACAAAAAACATGGTGTCTTGATGGGAGCTCGTTTGTGTGTTCAGGTGCTGTTGGCCTGGTGTGGTTCGTCCTGTGGTCCCTTCTGGTCTTCGACAGTCCAAACACTCACCCACGGATATCAGAGCGAGAGAGACTCTACATCAACGCCTCACTGAAGAAAGAGGTAACGCCAGAGACCAGACTATATGTCCTAAATTAAAAAAGCACGGTTCAATAGCTTTATGAAAATGGTCTCTAATGGTTCACTGGTGTATATAAAATAAGAATTAAGATTAGCTGCCTTCTTTAACATTTTTCTCAAAAAAAAATTATAATCTGAAATTCAAAAATGATGCTTTAGTGCAATTTCTTTATGATTTTCAGGAAAAAACTTCTTAAAACTATGAAAACACAAGTGAAATACTTGAAAAATTATTGTAATACAAGTAATTGAATGTTAGTTTAAGTTTTAGTTTTTTCCTCTGTTATTTTTTTTATCACTTAAGTATATAATAATAAATATATAATAATAGTAGTAATACACAAGAAACAAAAATGGTTGACTTTCTTTGAGTTTTCTGTAATTAAGGTTAATGTAGATTATACTCTTAATTAGCATTGCAACATATGTGAGTGCTTGCAGGCATTTCTGGTTCGGCAGTTATCAGATGTTGATGTTACAAAACGTCATTGTATTGCAGAGTTTAATTCTCTTATCTTTCTTGGACAGCTGTTAGGTCTCAACCCTCATTATTACTCTGCAGTTTTTATGACATTTCTAAACAAGACTGACCTGCCTGCTGCTCATGTTCACAGTGATGGTGAACACTGATACAGTGTTTGTCTTATCTGCCAGGATCTGAACCCCTGTATCTTCACCTACCTTCTGATTTAGTTCAATCTGCAGCCACCTTAAAACTCCACAAGCATGTTTGACTTCTGTAAAGAAACCCTTAAAAAATGCCTTGATGATATTTAGTATTTAGTTACATTTTTTACCAGGAGTCAGACGCGACTTTGTCTCCAGAGAGTTGCATGCTGGTAATGGCATCAAGGAGGTACTGTCACATTTCTGGCCAGCAGGGGGAGCAAAGACTTAAGACAAGAGAAGCAAAGAAAAATACCTGTATTTTCACTTCTCTTCATAGTTACTTAAGAACATAAGACCCACATTTTTGGTAATTGTCTAAATTTTTAATGATTCCACTGCAGTTATCAAGAATTTCCTCATTAATCTTTGCTCTGTTTTCTCCTTCCTGTGTGCACCAGCTGTCCACCACAGCAGATTACACCCCCTGGCGAGCCATAGTGACGTCTGTACCGCTGTGGGCCATCGTCGTGGCTCACTTCTCCTACAACTGGACTTTCTACACTCTCCTCACCCTTCTGCCAACCTACATGAAAGATATACTAGGATTTAGCATACAGCAGGTGAGATCATCACATGATCAGCATTCATTCATGCTTAGAAGTGCTGGCAAAAAAATAATCACAAACAAAGGGATCAAACAGTACGACACATTGTTCATGGCCAGGCATCTTTGAAACTTTTTCTCTAGTAAAAATATAAACTATTTCAGTTAGTATCAATACAAAAGGGCTAATATGCCCCTTAACACCTTTTACAGGTGTAAATGCAACTTAGACACATTATGAACAGATTTTGATGAGTTCTCCTGCTTTCATCTTGGACACATCAGCTGTTGAAGATGGCTTCTGTATCTGCTTAAGGACAATAAAGGTGCATGCAATGGTGCAGTTTCACTGATGGCCACCATGTTTTTTCTTCTACTGGCAAAGGAGAGGAGGTAGAAAGAAAAAAGCAGAACAAAAAGCCAGACTAAGTGATCAGATCTCAGTGTGGACGGCGGGGACTCATTAGTACCAAGTGTAATCAGGTTAAATAATGTCTAGAAACAATCTGGATAAGAGGCAAATTTTAATGCAAGATGTAAAGAGCACAACAGATGTAACTGAAAGAGAACTAGAAATGGAAAAAATTGGAAAACCAAAATTCATCATAACATGACTCTGACTACAGAAACCAACCTGCCATGTTCATCATATATTTCCAACCTGTGTTGTTTTCTCTGCTTTGTCCACAACAGAACGGGATGCTGTCCGCTCTTCCTTACATGGGCTGTGCTGTGATGGCTGTGCTGAGTGGCCAGTTAGCTGATTACCTGCGGGAAACCTGCCTCTACCGCACTGTCAGTGTCAGGAAGTCCTTCTCCATTGTTGGTAAGAAATGGCAATATCATTCAACAGACTTAGGCTACGTTCACACTGCAGGGCTTAATGCTCAATTCGGATTTTTTTGTGAAATCCGATTTTTTTGT
>JAPZDY010000003.1:19766710-19781272 GCA_029783645.1 Ctenochaetus hawaiiensis
AGATCAGATACAGGTCGCATAGGGGCGAAAAAATCGGATTTGGGTCACTTTAGCCTGCAGTGTGAACGTAGCCTTAGGCATCGACTTGGACATCCAATACACCGAGTCTGCTCCTTCTGAGGATGTTTGTAACATTATTGTGTTGTTTCTGCAGGCATGATCGGGCCGGCGGTGTTCCTGGTGGCAGCAGGTTATATAGGCTGTGACTACACCTTGGCTGTGACCTTCCTCACCATCTCCTCCTCTCTGGGCGGCGTGTCTGCGTCTGGCTTCAACATCAACCACCTTGACATTGCTCCCTCGTAAGAATAACTAAGTTCTAACCAAACAAAACTTCACAGTTTACAATTTAAAGGAAGACCAAACTGAATTTTAGTCAAAAACTTTGCACCACATAATTCCATCTTCCTTGGAGAAACTACTTTTATTCACATTAACAACTTCTGGTAAGTGTCTTGCTGCTTTATGAGGAGCATTTTATTTCTTAAAAACTTGAGATGTAAAACAGTAAACATAGTTTTACACAAGTAATCGTGTAATCATGTTTCACAGTCACGATGATCAAGATGATCATTTTTAGTGGTAATTATGCATCTTGAGAGGGCAGGAAGGTGTCTTTACATTAAAAAATGCAAACAGTACTTCAAACTTTCTGACTCAGTGACAATACAAACATTTAGGTGTAAATAGGTGAAGTTAATTTATGTAAAAGATGTTAAATGTAAGCTAAACTAGCTGTAACAATCATAGTGCTTGTGTTTGCAGGTATGCTGGAATTCTCCTGGGAATCACGAACACCTTTGCCACCATTCCTGGCATGGTGGGACCAGTCATAGCAAGACAACTGACCACACATGTAAGAATCACACACAGTCACACCTGAGGAACCAGTCAGTGTAGTTGGTATCTCATATCAGCCAGTGTCATTCATGAGCAGATAAACATTGTTTTTGTTTTTAGTATGTAGTTAGACTCTCACACACTAACAGAGGTCACTCTTGGTGTCCCTGCTTAAACAGATGGTGTCCTTAGTGCTCTGTTTCCTGTCTAAATGGTTTAGTCAGCACAGGATTAGCATGTTGACATTTGGCCACCAGGGGGCATTCAAAGACCTTTTAAAAAGCAACAAGGTCGTTCAGAGTTTTTTTGTCTGGCTTGGTTGAAGCACCACATTAACCTTGTTACTCTGCCCAGTCTCTATAAAAAGTCCTTCTCTGTAAATAGGATAGTTGCACTTTAAATATCTTTAACACTGATGTAGACGCTCAAACAGGAAGGGAGTATATGACTCCATACAGTTACTGCCATTGTAATACACTGCTCTATTATAGTGCATTGCCACTTAGTTAAGAACAGTTTGATAATCAAATAACCAAACAGAGTTGTCATTTAGAAGAACAATACCTGCACCAGGTTAAGATGTAAATAATCAATAACCTGATCAAACTACGCACATCAAACTGACAATTTTGTATTTATGATGGTTAACATGGAGAAAATCAGGTGAAAACCAAAATTAACATTTCGCATGTTTTGTGGTTCTTGTTGAAATGTAACTTGTTCTTGATATACAAACATTTTTTCGCTTTAAATTATTTTTTATTTTGCCATTAAAAGAATGAAGATACTGTTGTCAAAGACATTTACAGTGATGTTTTTAAGAACATCTTTCAAAAACAAACCTTTACACTTTCTTTTGTTAAAACTAGGATGTATAAATTGCAAACTGCTGACTCACTGCATGAATAACTACAAGGGCACCAGTTAATGTGGCACGTAGGCTTTTCACGATAGCACAAGACAATGAGACAAATCATTAATGACACATGAGCCGATGGGTGCTGAATCCTTTTCATTTCAATACTCATCATTATCTCTGTTGTCTCTCCTCCAGAACACCATAGAAGAATGGCAGACTGTATTCTACATCGCTGCTGCAATCAACCTGTTTGGTGCAGCGTTTTACACTCTGTTTGGCAAAGGAACGGTGCAGCCCTGGGCTGTCCACACCTCCTCCTCCTCTCATGGAGACTGAGGAAGGAGACGACAGCAGACTTGTCTACCTGAAACTCCGGGATCGTCAAAAGGACAACTCTCAATCACAGGTTTATTTAACGGGTAAAATCTTGCGCGAGATGATCCGTTATGCTAAGAATCACCAGAGAGTGACAGTCGTTTTTTTCCTGTGACTGAAGGGACTCGAGTCTGTTTACAGATAAACCTGCAGTCACAGCAATGAACCAGCAGGACTGCAGTTTCAATGAGGGTCGATATTCCTTAATCGAAAAATAATTATCGAGCAAGGCAAACTGAAAAAGGGAATGTAGCCAGTTAGTTAGATAGCTAAAGGCTGTCTAGGCCATATTGATTTTCAGCCATTGTAAATATCATGGTAAATAAGCTAAGGAGAAAAATTAGACCAGTGTGATTCCTCTCAGTGTTCAGGTTTGACAGTCAGCCTTGACAGGTGATAAGTCAAGGCTTGTGTCCATATAGCATTTTTTTCTGAGTGCAAGCATCCTTTTTTTTCAGTTTTGTGTTTGAGGAGAGTGTATGCAGCAGCATGCAGCAGTTCAGAGAGAAGACGCTGCATTCAGCATCCCGATGCTCTGAGTGCTGTTATCTGTGTAGTCAGCTCTCTGCACACTGCAACAAAACTTGCATGCAGCGTTTTTTTTTTCTTTCTTTCGTCTCTTTTGCCACATCGTCGCTTCATCCCAACGCCCTTCAGCACTCTGTCAGCACTTTTCGGCCAGAAAAAAATGCTATGCAGACACAGTGAGCGAGCTAGGCTCAGTGAGCTGTCTGCCTCTAGAAACACTTCTGTTTTTAAAAGATCTTTTAATCTTTTTTAATTTTAACTTAAACCCCTACAGTAAACCCTCCTGAGTCTTACTGCCAAAGTAAAAGTCTGCACTCTTAAGAAGAAGAATGTTTTCTTTGACTTGTGTATGTAAAGTTTGGGATGACACAAAATCTACCACTTGACAGTTAAGTGCCAATTTAGTGTTATTTCAGAGTGATTAAACAGATTAAGTCCCAAAACAACAGATATGTAATCTCAAAACTTAATTTTTAAGAGAACATTTTTCTGCACAGCACACACAAACACTTGTCTGGGAAAAATGCCTTAAACTGAAGCCTTTTTAAAATGATTTAAAAGATCTGTGTTTTTCCATGTGGTTACAAATGGACCTTTTTTGTATTAACATTTCGTATGTGTATGTACAACAATATGTATTATCTTTTATGGTAATGTCCAAAGCACCTCTTTTATTTTGGATTGCAGCCCTTAACTAATACATATGGAAAGGCTGGGTCATGATATATTCAGACTGTAACACTAAGATGATGCTAAGCTGTTAGCATCTTTCTAACAAAGGGAAAGAAAAAGGTGTATATCAATATTTATATTAGCCTTACTTCCACAGGATTTACATTTGTGTGTCAGTTCTCAGGTTTTTATGTCTTACAAGGATTAAACAGATGTTTGTTCACTTTTTTGATCGATCGATCTACCACACTGGGGTATGTGTCATTTTAAAATTTGTTTAAATAGAAAGGTAAACATATGGGAGTCACCATCGATGGGGGTTATTCTTAGACTTTTTTTTTTTTTTTAGGTTTTTCTAGGTTGCATTTTTATGAAATTGTATGCACCATTTCTCCTTATACACAATTATTAAGGAGGGGTTAATGAAACTTAAGCCATAAAGATTTTTTTTGGGTTGTAATTTATGTCAACAAGTAGCAGCATCATCCCAATTTAAGATGTAATGCACTTGTGCCTTATTACATTAACTAAAACGGGGTCAGAAAATTCAGGACTGTAAACTCAAACTTCCTGTGAGAGCATTCTGTTGATGCTTTTTATCAATTCATTATTACATTAGCGTCTATACAGAGAAATACAGGACTTTTACATGATTTTATAAATATGCATACATACAAACTGTACTAAAAGTTGGAAATAATTGTAAACATTTTACCAGGAGACATTCCAGAAATATGTCTTAAATTACTGTCATGTGTTGTAAATACTTAATCAAATACATCTATGCTCAAATCTGATATCGTGTTGGGTTATTTTTCTGTCACACAGACTCTGTCACAGCTTCAAACTTACAAAAGGAATTTTTATTATTGCAGTTCTAATTACTTCACTGAGTCTCTGATGCAAAATGTATAAGAGAAGATTGAATTAACCAACTTTTGACAGCCTCTTCAGCTAATCTGGAGTATTTTTTATCACCTTTCTTTGAGTTATGTAACTCTTCTGCCTAAGATGTTTGATTTTATTGCACTGTATTACAGTTTAAAAAGGGTTTCACACTAACAGATATGTCTTAACAGGGTTTAGGGCTAGGTAAGTCAAACTACAAGGGCATTTAAAAACGGAAATAAGGGCAAGAATTAATAAAAATCAATTAAAAAAACATGTCCAGTCTCGCACAATGAAAGGCTTCACTCTGTTGGAAAAACCCTCCTCTGTAGCCTTCATGGCATTACGCCATCATATCAAGTGATATCAACAAAGAGAGACATCATCATTCCGGCTGCTACTGAGAAAACCATCCGACTGAATGTTCATAAATTTTAGAAATTCTTAAAAAGATTTTCAGATTCCTATTTTCAAAATATAATAAATAAAATGTCTCAGGATTTGACTCGTTTTTGTTAACGTGATTTCATATAAACAGTGTATTTACTCGGAGATGGCTCTCCATTCGTGTTTTTCTTCCTGCTGTTTCTCAGCAGCCCTGCATTTTGTGGTAATTAGGCCTGCAGACAGACGCGCTGGAAAGCAGTGAAGGGCGTCGGGCTTAATCCACCTAGGGAGCGTCTGGAAAGGTGAGCGCGCCACCTGCTGCGAGTGACGAAGGGCGCTCGCTCCATCAGTCCCCTCACCTGACTTTATGTAACAAAACCAACCAACCATTTCTGAAATATAGAACAACCAAACCTCTGATCTATAAGTATCTCTAGAGACAAACTTATATTACCAGACATGATTCTGCAGCTTTATTTAGATTTTATTCCACGGATACTTTACTACAACGCCAACTACGGCGGATAAAACAACCGACGAGAAAACAAATAAATAAATAAAAGGTGTAAACAGCAGCTAAGCCCATCTATTATATGAGAAAACACGCCGACGGGCATCATCCTCTGTATGTTGAGTGAAAAAGCGATACGCAGGTATTCAAACAGGATCGTGTCCGATAATGGGCGCGTCGCGTGTGGCTGTGACCTATAATAAACTCGTTTACGGTAAATTCTCCTGGTCCCTCGTTGTGATGCTGTACAGCAGCGGGTGCGCGCAATTACGCAACACCCCATCCACCCCCCCGCCTGTCCTGTGCGCTATAACCGGATCAGCGTCTCTCCTCTCCGGTCCTGCACCCAACCTGACACCGTCCGAGCTCTCAGGTACGACACAGCTCATGGAATTATGCATCGAGGCGATTTGGTTTTTGTGTGCTTTTTAGGGAAAATGCACCAGCTTTGTCTCTAGCGGCTCAGTCTCCAGGCAGTGTTTTGGGAATACTGTGATGCAAAAAAAAAGAGGACAGGCGGCTGGAAGCTATTACGCATCCCGGCGTTAGTAAGCGGACAGATGAGAGAACATGGCGGAGCGTTGACATTTCTGTTAAATCCTTCGAACTGTATCATTTGTCGCAGTAAATGAGTCAATTTTATAATATTGTGCGTTGTTTTTTTTTCATATTTTGTAGTTTTAAGCGCATTGCGGCAGTTGTCGTGACCTTATATATGAGGGATGATGAGGAGGAGATAAAAAGCCGCTTGTAAATGACTGTATGTCCTGGCACTGAGTTCACCTGGACAGGTCTGGCCAAGATCAAGTGAGGATTCATGTTACAGTTTGGATTAAAGCTGCTGGGCTTTTCTACCTGGTGCAAACTCGATTTGAATCAAATGATTCTTCACCTGCTGAGATTATTTTAAGAGGGCTTTGCAGAGTGAATTCTGATATTTTGGGTTATTATTTTAACAATCCTGCAGAGTCAACAACACTGTGCAGCCTCCTCTGCATCAACCTGTGTGCAGTGCACTGCAGTGTCTGAGAAATGGCTGCTACACTGTCAGTGGATTGGACCTGACAAAATGGTGGATTCTGGCTCGGAATAATGCTGTAGTGAGTCTGTGGTTGCAAAAAAAAAGGGGGGGGACAGTGCTGTGAAACATCAGAGCCTCGATGTTTTGATGTCAATGCACAGCAGAGAGCAGGTGGATGTGAAAGAGGAGAGCAGGGGGAGCGGAGGGGTGTGGATGGATGGATGGAAGGAATAATAGAGAGTGGAGTAGGGTTTCGTGTTTGGCGCAGTTAAGTGGCCATTGATGAGATTCCTAATTTTCTGAGATACACTGTTTAAAGGCAAATATCAATTACAAGTCAGGGGCCATCATTGTCAGTGACTTTCTTATTCCTATTAAGAACCAAACAGACAAAACAGTCAGCTTATTCATGCCTCTTTGCTTGGGCTGCTTTTTAAATCTGCCCTAAACAAACAATTTGAGGATCACTAGTGTTTTTCATCCCTAGCGCTGCAAAATGTTTACTGAATCTCCACCTGTGTGGTTTTGTAAATCCCATTCAATTCAACAGCGAAAATTCACAAAATTCTATAGCGTCAGTAACAGTCATTTACACACAAAACCTTTCAGTATCAGTTTGACACAATAACTAGTGCATGAAGGGTTTCTGTTTCTTGCCCTGCAGACCACCTGTGTACTGTACTAACTGTAATTCAATACTGGTTTCAGCAGACAGACTGTTTTCGTGACTTCAGCCACCTCCAGTCACCATGGGAAAGGAGAAACTCCACATCAACATCGTCGTGATCGGCCATGTGGACTCTGGCAAGTCCACCACCACAGGCCACCTCATCTACAAGTGTGGGGGCATTGACAAAAGAACCATCGAGAAGTTTGAGAAGGAAGCTGCTGAGGTAAGGAGAAACAGGCGAGACGAAGATGCCCTCTGGAATCAGCCAACGGCTAAATTACTGTCTGTTCATCATTCCTCAGATGGGGAAAGGGTCGTTCAAGTACGCATGGGTGTTGGACAAGCTGAAGGCAGAGAGGGAGCGTGGCATTACCATCGATATCTCACTGTGGAAGTTCGAAACCAGCAAGTACTATGTGACCATCATCGATGCCCCGGGCCACAGGGACTTCATCAAGAACATGATCACTGGGACCTCCCAGGTCTGTAACATGAGGATGCTCAACCATTTGAGTGTGTTATATCTTGAGTGGCATACATCTGGGGTCCTTTTGTGAGCCTCTGTGCCACCTAAAGTGATTTCCCTGAGAGGAATAGTAAAACTGACTTTTATTCCTGCATGAAAATATTAAAAGTAGACAAAAAGTCATGATGAACAACATCCAATAAGAAGCAGGAGGATAATTCATCAGGTGAACAGCAGAATTTGCTCATATTGTTGTTTTTCAAGTTGATATTATTAAAAATGCCACCTCAGAAAGGATGTAAACAAATATCTATCAAATTTGTAACTTTCAATTGTGAGGCATGTGACTAACAATGACTTGTCCTACTACACATGCACACTGAACTTTGAGTCCTGCATGAATGAGTGCAGTGGTAAAGCCGCTGCACAAGCTCATGTTTGATCTTTACATCTACAGGCAGACTGTGCTGTGCTGATCGTGGCAGCTGGTGTGGGAGAGTTCGAGGCAGGTATTTCTAAGAATGGACAGACTCGTGAGCACGCCCTCCTGGCCTACACTCTTGGAGTAAAGCAGCTTATTGTGGGCATCAACAAGATGGACTCCACCGAGCCAAACTACAGCCAGAAGCGTTACGAGGAAATTGTGAAGGAAGTGAGCACCTACATCAAGAAAATTGGCTACAATCCGGACACCGTTGCCTTTGTGCCCATTTCAGGCTGGAATGGAGACAACATGCTTGAGCCCAGTCCAAATGTAAGTAAAACATATAAAGTGATGCAAATGCTTCAAGACTCCATGAGACATATGTAGCTTTGAATTTGTAAACTAATTTGCATAGCTGGTGCCCAAAACGGGAAGCTGTAGCTTAAAGGCTGAACAGTTGCAGTGACTATCGGTCCTACATAAATAATCTGAGAAGACTTTAAGTAGCTACTTTTCCTTTACCCTTGCAAGTACCACAGGAGTGCAAAAAATACAAAGTGTTTAAGCGGCTCCATGAAAATATTGCTTACACAATATAAGGCTCATGTTTGCTAACATTAGCCTCCAAAAGCTAATGGTGATACCAGACCAGTACTGTAGCAGCAAGACCCTTAACAGTCAGTAGTAAGTGCTTTTCATTGATTAATAATTTCCCTTCTCATAAAAGGGAAGGGACAACTGCTAACTTTAATTCATGTTGAATTCATCAACACAAGTGCTAAAAATGGACAGTTCAATCAGTTGTTTTCTTCCACTATGATCATAAGCTTAGAACTTCTTTACTTACATGAACTGTTTAAAATGTCTAACATGGTGTGGCATCTTCTGCTCTCCAGATGACATGGTTTAAGGGCTGGAAGATCAATAGGAAAGAAGGCAACGCATCAGGGACCACACTATTGGAGGCTCTGGATGCCATCCAGCCCCCCACCCGCCCAACAGACAAACCTCTTCGTCTCCCCCTGCAGGATGTCTACAAGATTGGAGGCATGTAGTGCACTGGTTGACAGACTGATATAAAATACTTCTTTATTAAAGAATTAGATCAGAACTGCAGTTATGTTTTTGTTTTGTTTCTTCCCTAGTTTAGATCTGAACTACCTTTATATTCATGTTAAATATCGCAATTTAATCTCCTCTGTGCTGATTTTATTTTCAGGTATTGGAACAGTGCCCGTAGGCCGTGTGGAGACAGGTGTGCTAAAGCCAGGTATGGTGGTGACCTTTGCCCCTGTCAATGTGACTACTGAGGTGAAATCTGTGGAGATGCACCATGAGGCTCTGACCGAGGCCCTCCCTGGTGACAACGTTGGCTTTAACGTCAAGAACGTGTCAGTCAAGGACATTCGCCGCGGCAACGTGGCTGGTGATAGCAAGAACGACCCACCACAGGAAGCTGCTAACTTCACTGCTCAGGTAGACAGCGCAAGGGATCTCTTTATAGAAGTGAAACATCAGTATGATTTAACACAAACAGCTTTCTCTCGAGTTTGTCAAAATTTCAACCACACACCCCCCAAGTTTTGATTAGTCTGGTTTAGACAGACAAAGAGGGACGGTGTCAAAAAGGACAATCATGGCAATAATTAGTCGACAAGCCAACAGCTGAATTTTCTATCATTCCTTGTTGTTTCTTTGCTTTGTAGGTGATCATCCTTAATCACCCTGGCCAGATCAGTGCTGGTTATGCTCCTGTGCTGGACTGTCACACGGCTCACATCGCTTGCAAGTTTGCAGAGCTCAAGGAGAAGATTGATCGTCGCTCTGGCAAGAAGTTGGAAGACAACCCCAAATCCCTCAAGTCTGGAGATGCTGCTATTGTGGATATGATCCCTGGCAAGCCAATGTGTGTCGAGAGCTTCTCTGAGTATCCTCCTCTTGGTAAGTTCAAGTGTACAGGATTTGCTGAATGTCAACAGCTAACCAAGATGCTTTCCCCCCCACCAGCAGCTTTATGACTCCAAAATATCTTCCTTTACTCTGTTTTCTTGCAGGCCGTTTTGCTGTGCGTGACATGCGTCAGACTGTGGCAGTCGGTGTGATCAAAGGCGTGGAGAAGAAGGTCTCGACCACTGGTAAAGTTACCAAGTCTGCCCAGAAGGCCCAGAGGAACAAATGAATGTTGTGCTACTCTGCCGACCCCAAGGTCTCACAGGGCAGGACATCGGTCATCCAACTTCATCCTACAATTGGCTACTTCAACTTAATAATCAAAGACTGGTTATTCATCACAATGCATCGCAAAAGCATTCGAAGGAAAGACCAACATTTAGATCTTAAATCCTTGAGGCGGCACTCCTGACTCCATTTCAGTGGTTAGATTACCATAACATACAATGTAATATCAAACAGGTAGTTTTAAATGTGTACTGTCAACTTGGTTCATGGCAATACCTTTCTCTAACATTGATATTGAGACATTGAACAGTTAGAGGTACTGACATGTGTCGCCTCTGTAGCTCTTTGGAGTGCAGGCATTGGTCACTTTTACATGGTACATGTTGTCTTGCTTTTAGTGTTTGTTTGTTTGTTTGTTTGCTCTGTAGGAGCCTATGGCAAGAAGTTAAAACTATGTTCTTCTGAGTAGTAGATTAGTAGACGTTAGTGATTTGTTGTGTTTCAGCTTTAAAAAAAGCAGTTAAAACAAATGGTCTAAATGGGTCCCTGCAGAGGGACAAAGAAAAGGCCACCTATTGATTCATAAGGCACTTTGATTGGTGTTTTGCTGACTTTGCACTTGCACTGGAGAAGCTTAAATTGGCATAAGCTACTGCACCTTACTGTAAGATGATATGAGCCTCTTTGCAACATTAAACATGTTTCAACCAAAATGTTTGGCTGTGGTCTTTAGTTTTTTTATGAGAGTGCCATAAATAAGCGGCTGGGGAAAAAGATACCTTTTCAATCCCATAAGACAAGTATGACAAAAATCAAAGCATCCTAATAATACACCCTTATGTCCACAAGATGTAGCTATTGGTACAGGATAAAATAGGAATCGTCAGTGATCTCCAAACAAATTGTAATGAGATCATATAAACACATTTACCGAAACTAGAGTTACCGCCTCTTTTCCAGTTGTGTAACTCTGTGAACCAATCACGTTGCACTACATCTTAAAGTGTCAGATAGCTTAAGCTAAGCCTGTAAAAAAGTTATGGGGCGGGTCCTCACAGTTGCCGGAACTACAGTGAATTATAATTAGCAGAGCGGGTTCTTTTTTCTCAGTACACAACCATGACTGGCAGAGGGAGAGCACACAAGGATAAAAGTCCTGTTACTAAGTGTGCAAAAACTAAAACTAGACCGGAGGAAGTGAGACAAGTATGTATGGATAGATGCAATGACTTTACAGAAGAGAGACAGAACGGCATCAGAAAGGAACGGAAACCAAAGGAGCACAAAAAGACAGACCACACTGAGGTGGAGTCAACTTCACAGAGCCCGCGACAGGAAAAAGCCAAAAAACACGTCACAGAAAAGATCGATAAGCGCCAACCGACACCTAAAGACAACACAAAGGGTGCTGTAAAGGGCACAAAAGCCAAAACCTGTGCTGACAGGGCCAAAACAACAGAAAAACCGTCAGAGAAGATAAAAAAGGCACAGCTACAGACACAAAATGATACCACAGAGGATTCCGACAAGGCCACCAAAGCAACAACACATGCCGGCAAAGCAAAACCAGAAGTATTTCCCCAGGAGCCGCCAATACTGCAGGACACAACAAATGCTCCTGTGCAAATTACAAAACCAAAACCTTGTGCTCGCAGGGTCAAATCACCACAAGAAGTTCCAGGATTACAGCCAGAGACCATGAAACCACCAAAAAAATGTGCCGGTGTAACCAGATCAACAGAAAAACTCAATGAGAAGGCAGGAAAGGACAAAGATGCAGAGATTCCTGCACCACAACACAGGCGTGAAGACAAAGCTCCAGTGGACTCAATCCTCAATACAACTCTGAAACAGTTAAAGATTAAGAAGAATGAAAGATCAGATGCAGCAAAGGTCATCAATAATATAACAGAAATTATCAGAACGCATTTGAAACAGAAAAGTGAATATTTTAAAGAAGTAGAGCCGCCGCTCCGCACTGGCAGTTACTATGAAAATCTAAAAGTAAGTCACTTCAGTTAAAGTTCCCTCAAAAAAATACTAGGTTCCATCATTTCTTAAGGAAAGTGTTAATGGTGCATAGCACTAAGATTAGAAGATATGTGTCCGTGTTCTGTATGGTACTTTAAACAATTGTGTCACTGTGAGTTATGGTGTTTTGAACAGTGGTGTGTTTGTTTAAAACAGATTTCTAATCCTGATGAATTTGATGTCATGCTGCCTATTCCTGTTGACCGAGTTGACATCGAGCCTTTCGGAGAAGATGGAGCTTTTTACAGTGTGGCATTAAAAAGAGGCAAGAGCCCTCTGAACAGCTTTCAAGAGAACGACTTTTTAGCTGCCAGCAAAATGCTCGACAAGTTTAGGAAAGAAGTGAAAGCAAGTGTCAAGGAATGTCCAGGTAAGTCCCAGAGAGAGCACTTTTTTAATTGTTGGTAAATGGATAGAGGTTGTCACATGCAGTTGGAGAGTCAGTCACAAAGTGGAGACAAAATGTCAACCACCATAATTACTTAGCAATAGCAAAACCTTTAAGTACTTTGTGGTAATGCTAATTGTCCATATGTAATAATATAATGTAATAATATATATATATATATATATATATATATATATATATATATAAATATAAAATAAAATTTAACAGTCTAGATAAGGAAAAAAAACTTGTTTCCCGTTTGTTCTTTCAGAATGGGAGGTAACAAAAAAGAAGAAAGGATGCCCTGCAGTGACCCTGACCACGACAGTAAATGCAACCATCATTTCACTGGATGTCGTCCTCAGTCTCGTGGTCAAATCAAGCTGGCCAGCTTTCACAAAAGATGGACTAAAAATAGAGGGCTGGCTGGGAACCAAAGTAAAGAAGGATTACAAGCTAAAACCATACTATCTTGTCCCAAAATATGAAGGCAGAGGTAACGTGGAAAAAGATGGAGTCCTTACCAAAGGTAAGTAAAAAAAGAAAACAAAAAACCCCAAACCCAAATCAGATTGCAATTTAAATAAATGACCTCTACGTACACTGAACCAAACTGTATGTCAATTAATTAAGGTTAAACAGAGTACAAATTACATTGACTGTGCTCAACAATTTCACATTTTGGCACTTTCACATCATCATAATTTGTCTTCTATATTATTTAGATATTTGGAGGGTTTCATTCTCCCATATTGAGAAGGCAATACTGATGAACCACGGATCGGAGAAGACATGCTGTGAAAAAGGAGGTGCACCCTGCTGCAGGTTAGGTTTAAAACTTATTCTTGAAGTGAAAATGCAACATTGTTTGGATCTTCTGTTCATGTTTTTCTTTCTTTAAATGCAGGAAGGACTGTTTGAAGCTACTTAAGCACCTTCTCAGTCTGCTAAAGGAAAAAGACCCTTCTCTTGATAAGTTCTGCTCGTACCACGCCAAGACCACACTTCTACATGCATGCAGCACCAGAACAAAAGACAGCAACTGGAGAGCTTCTGATCTGAGCCTCTGTTTTACGCTGCTTCTGAAAGACTTTGTTAACCATCTTGAAAGATGTGAACTCAACAACTTCTTTATTCCAACTCAGAACTTGCTCTCCCGTCCCAGCAAGAAAATATGCAACACTCTGGCTGCTCGCATCAGAGAGGAATGTGACAATGGCTTTCCTATTTTCAAGTGACCACTTCACAAAAAAACTGTGATAGTGTATGAAACATTCTTAAAGTAATAATTGGGCAAATGAACCCGGAGCAATACTAGGGGGACGACATATTTAAAATGACATTTGTATCAAACAATGTTATTTGCAATAATCTTGTGTTTGGCTGGGTTATTATTAAAACTTGTTTTTAATACATTTCTTGCATTTATTGTTTTGTAAACTGCATCACTATAGTAAGAGGTGCCACATTTAAGGCAAAGAAAGAAAATAAACGAGAGAATCTACCAATAAGGTAACTATCAGACATCCAACCCAGTTTGAAATACAAAAAGCGACATTATGATCACAATTTAATTGCTTTTTAAAACTTCTGTGGAGAATGAAAAACATGTAGATATTTTTCTCTTGGTAACTTCTGAGTTCAGAGATTTTAGATTTATTTAAATTTGAGCATGAAAAAAACACCTACACGACTTTCCAGTCCTATTTTTCCTTTCATCTCTTTTACCAGGAAAACATCTGTTTAAAAACTTGGTAACAGATTTACTACAAAGCAAGTGCAACTATTTGCCAAGTAGATTTTTATATACCTGTGTTTATTTCAATGGAAACAAATTACTGCCTGAAAGGTTAAACATACACCTCTAAAACAATTCAATGCTTTTGACAATAAAAAGCAAAAATGTTGAGTTTTTTTTTTTTTTGTAGTAAATAGGCTTACTTTCTTCCTAAAGGCCCAGTCTCAGTGTAACACACTACTTTATGATATACAATTGTCTAAACCAAATAATGAAAAGCCTTTAAAACTCAAGGATTGAGAACATTTCTTTCAGCTGTGTTCTGGCTTCATTTCCTGTTTCAATTTTGCTCACCCTCCATCTCCTTCAGTAAATCTTACATGGCCAGCAGAGGAAAGTAACTTCCCGTCCAAGTACAACCAACAAGCTCTTCAACTTGATGCAGGGCATCACTTCCTGTGGAAAAACAATGTGGTTACTCCAGAACTGTCTTCATTATAAAACTTTTACCTTTGATCTTCCAAACTAATTTTAAACATGTTTGTGAAGATACAGAAACAGTAAATATGACAGTTATCAAGCCAAT
>JAPZDY010000003.1:19786609-19799788 GCA_029783645.1 Ctenochaetus hawaiiensis
ACATTGAGGTTAAATGTGTATACATTCTAATTTAAGAAATATTATTTACAATCTTATGGGTTTTTTTTTTTTTTAATTTATGTTCTTAAAACAGAATTATGGGTCAACATTTTGGGAAATACACACACACATTCTTTCTGAGAGTGAGATGACAACTTGGTGCTGCTTTAATCTAAGTGCATTAATTACAAGGCTGTCACACAAGATTAGCCTAACTTTGGCAATTCAATTCAATCCAAAGAGAAAAATCATAACTAACAACATCTCCAATGCGTCAGTATTACACCCTGCATTTTGTTTAACTTGTTAGCTATTTTTTTCCCCAGCTCATTTGCATCATCACACCGGCAGGCATCAAATAGACAAGCAGGTCAGAACAATGCAGAGGGTGTGGGGGAACAGTTGCTCAAGTATGTAACACAGATTACAGAATCTGGCATTGATTACAGAAAGACTATCTGCAACTACGCAAAAGCACATGCCAGGAACATAAGACTCCATCTAACCGAGCCTCTTATTGGGAAATGAAACTGAAAGTGGAGAGGGAGATTCTACAGTTTCATTTCACTTTGTGACATGCTCCTCATATGAGTAATCATTTTCATAGCCACAAAGAGGAGCACTTCCAGTGCAAGAATCTATTAAAAACTAAGAAAACCCTCAGAAAAACTATTCAATTCAAATTTCAAACATATGAACTTCTGCCCATTTCCCTGGGCTCTGAGAAAACTCCCTCTCAGTATAAAGCAAATGCATTAAGTTCAGACCTTTTATATGACTTAACTTTTTAAGACTGTATGATGAAGTTATCAAAGACATGAGAGACGTACAGACAGAAAACCAGAGAACTGTAATTATAACAAAATCACATTCTTGAAAGAGGGCTCATTTACTACAACTTAGGACAAATATCGCTCTTTTGTTTTGATGTATGACATTACAGGTTTTAATGAACATAGTGCAGTAACACAATTGTGAAAATGGAGCAACAAATGGAAAGTTAGAAACCTTTTCTTTTTTGTGCAACACATAAAGTAGAATATCATTTTTAAGGGCAGCTGTGATAATAGACCTTCCATGGAGGCTTCTCATTACTCTCAATAAAGTGGAAAAGGTGAGTTATTATTTAAAGCAAAAGTTAGGTTCAAGAGCCTCTAAATTTAAGAGGTACTTTAAGCACATAAGTATGAATGAAATTATTTTTTTGGCTCAACTTACTGAGTCATGTAACACAGTGTGTTAAATGTATAAAAATAAAAATAATTTTTCCCTTTCATCAAATGTGACCAGATAGAAGGGTCCATTTCTGCTTTTGGGGAGACCACAACTATATATTCACGGAAAAACAAGGCTCAATATTTCCCATTAAAGCTGCTAGTGATGTTGGTATTTCTGAAAATGATCTGTTGTAATCATTGGGGCTTACCCATAAAAACAGACAATGAACAGGAAAGATTAGTACAGATGCAGGGTTCACTGCAACATCGAACCACACACTTCATACACTCATGGAATTTTTTTTACAAAATAAGTTGCTTTTTCTTTCATTATCCATTGAACAACTCACACATTTTACAGGAAGGTGGACAATGAGCAAATACTTCAAATTAGAAGGTTTCTAATTTCTAATCTTACTCAACTTGTTTTCTATCAATGCCAACCTCACATAAACATGAGCTCCAGCTATGCAGAATTTTGTGACACATGATCCAAACCAAACACTGGAGAGTATGGATTATTATCATCATTTGATTCTAGTATACTCAGCAGTAAACATTTCAAAGTAGGACTAATGATAAAGTTACAAAATAACCTTGCCCGGTGCCAACTCATACCTGGATGGGGGTTGGTTTGGCAAAGCCAACTCGCTCAATATTTTCCATGATCTCTGGATAAAGCTCAAAGGCTTCCAGAAAGGTGCGACAGGGATTGGGAATGAGTCGCTTCTCCCCCTCCTCCTTCAGGTCATCGACAAAGATATTGTTATTCTCCTTTCTTTGAAACAACAGAACACAAACAAGAACATAACAGCGCTTGATAAATGGGTAAAGTGGCTACTTTTTAAACCACACTACTGTGTTCAACAAAGACAAAAACGCAATGTGTTTAGCTGCAGTTTATGTTAAGGAGACCACATTTGGTCCAAACTGTACTGTAATCCACACACTTCATAAAAATTAGCTGTTTGTTTTGAGTTATTTTCTACTTTGTGACCACGTTGAACAAAAAAAAGCCAAACCACTTCTAATTCAAAATAAATCCAACAAACAGGACTTTGTACAGATGACAACAGAGAAAGACACTGAGAAAGAGAGCTAGAAGAGTTCTAACATTTGCATGAATGGATCAGGATTTGATGTTACTGTGGCCTTTTTTTCCTGCCACTAGATTTGGACCACTGTCAAGCTCTTATTGCTCGTAAACTATGCTATGAAGCTACATTTCTTGTATTCCCCAGCCACCCTGAATCCCTAGCTGCCTTTATGAGGCCCTGAAGGCTGTAAACAACCGACAAGCCAGGACAAGCAGGTTTGCAAGTGACTACGTGACAACTCTGCTCACAGTGTACCGTAGTTATCACAGCTAGATGTTCCCTGTTAACATATAAAAAGGTGGATAAATGGTGCCACCTTTTTGTCTATATATCGAAAAGGAAAATAATGCCAGCTTAAAGACACTATTTTTATGCTAAGCTTGATAGCAATGGATTATTTTTAAAAAACACACAAATAGGTTATAGAAACATAAATAATAATGGGTTTTTGATGTAATAACATTATTGACGCTTAGATGTGGTGATGAAGAGGATGAAGTGTCAGATTTACCTCCATTCACTGACTTCCTCTGCTGACAGCATGGACACACTCTTTGCTTCAGTGTAAAACTTCTTTTTCATGGGTGGGAGGTCTACAGGAAGTCCCAAATATTACAGAAATAGTTTAAAAGCCATTGATTTTGGCTGTTGCAACTGAAATTTTAGTGCCATATTACAATGATAATCTAAACAACATAGGTGAATAAAAATAAACAGGGACAAACAGATAGGAAATTCAAGATGTTGGTCATGATAGAGGAGCTTTCTTTGCACTCTGTATTCTATCACAGAGATTTTAAAATAAAACAATGAACACAAAAGTGATAAGTCTCCACTATAATGTAGTTGCATTTACATTCAACAAAGTATGAGCCCTCACCTTTCCACTTTAATTCCTCATACTTCTCCTTGTTCTCGCGGATGCTGTTCCAGTCAATGGATACACGGGCCGGGGCAACCTTAGCAGCCTGTAATTCTGCAGCAGACCAGATGGAGTCATTCCTTGCTCCTCCATTACCTTCTACCTCATTATCTCCCCCACCACGGAGACCTGAAAAACAGATCAGTTTGCTGCAGAAGATGTTTTACATTTACAAGCTGCAGGACATCAGTGTAATCAACCCTCATGTAAATATATTTGGGACAGAAGATCAGTTGAAAAAAAAAACATACATGTCATTAGCATCACAAAAACTCAATTTCGGCAACATGAATTAGACAGCTGAACTGTTTTTGCAGTCCATGTTCATGTGCAGCAAAAAAAAGCTGTACCACTTGCTCAGATATTAGCTGTAAGAAAGTTAGCGACAGACATACCAACTTAGCCAATTTATAACACTAATGGGAAGGATGGTTCCTATTGTCAAATGTGGCGAGATCAAAGAAATTTTATCTTTGTCAGCGTCTGACACATCTAATCACAAACATACGCCTGGTATGCCTTACATGTACAACCGCCAGAAATCATTTGACGATACAGATCAACATTTGAGAAAAATAACTTTGTACCATTGCGAAATCGAGAGTTGCCATCTGCCACCAGGTCCTCAATCATCTCCTTGGCCTTCTGCTGTGCAGCAAAGGACCCAAAGATGACCACCTCACCTTCATTGTCTCCCTTGTTTACCTAAACAAAACAGGAGAGTTGTATACGGTGAATACTTACTTGACCACAGGACAGGGCCTCATTCAAAATGTCTTGAACAATATTTGTTATGTTTGGCAAAGAATATTAGACTGTGGCACAGCAGTCAGGTCCAGAGCCAAAAATACAGTAACCTCAATCTATTTTACTATTACCTGACCTAGATGTAAATCTTCTGGGGTCTCCTCAAATCAAATTAAAAAAAGACTGTTTTACTAATATAAGAGTGATTTACTTGTAATGCAAATAGTCATAACCTGTTTTGTAGAACTGTAAGGATAACTTAGAACTATTTATATATGTGGTTGGGTCAGATTAGATAGCCTTGAAATGTATCCTCTTCAGATTTTGTTTGAAATATGATGACTTGGCTCAAATCTTAGAATTGGCTTTTTCTCTCAACTAGAGATGATGTTTTTCCATGGTTCTGATAATATTAAATAAAGAGATCTAAAACATTGCTTATTTTCAGCTTAAATGGCAGACAGTGTTGAAAAACTGCAAACAACAAAAAGACAGTTTTTTTAGGGTGAAAATGATTGTTACCCATTTTTCCACACCAACATATTTTTCAGTAATATGCTGCACTGGCATTAGTCAACTTGCCTTGATTCTTGCACCGGTGCTCTCCTCAAGTTCACGAATTTTGGCTCCTCCACGGCCTTGAACATGATTAAAATATTGTATTAAACTAGTTTGTGTCTAATTACATATCTCTACATTACTGTTTGCAAAGTTGAAATATAAGTAAAATGGATTACATTTCCATTTAAGTATAAGTCATACCAAGCTAGCTAACGTTCGCTACTGTAAGGTTAGCATAATGAAGCATAGCTAGTTAGCTCCGAAAACAAGTCTTAAACTTTAGCTAGCTAAGACAGCAGCAAAGTGTGTAATGCAAGTTAGCATCCAATGAAACTAATTTACTGATTAAGAAACCTACCTATTACTCTCCCAACTGAAGCATTTTCTATGGTAAGTGTCAAGGGCGGGGGGCCGTCAAATGTTTGTCTTCCCGTGTTTCGGGGACCCGGGCGGACTTCACTTCTCCGACTCTTGAACCGCAATTCTCCGCCGCTACGATCACATTTGCCCTCCACTGAGGCTCCAAACTTTGTTGCATTTCTTACGCCGAAAAACACATTTTCCCTCTGACGGTCATCACATGGCAAATTCCATTCAGTCGGAGCGTTTTTTTTCGCAGGCTTTTGTGTGGCAACGCCATCTTCGTTGTACTCATCTTCCCAGTCAGACATTTTAAATTTGGCTCCCCATCTGCCAGCTAGCTAACCGTCGCTCACATCAACGGTCAAGCCGTCAATCAAGGCCATGTTGCGTTTACTTCCCCTCCGTGATTTCATACTTCCGATCTCGTGATTTTAGATATATAAATAGCAGATGTAATAATAAATAAAATAATTGTCAAAATTAACTCTAATTGGATACGATACCCCATATTTGCAAATTTCCCCACTGTGGGACTAATAAAGGAGTATCTTATCTTATCTTATCTTATCTTATCTTATCTTATCTTATCTTATCTTATCTAACTACCCTAGACTTAAATTAAAGATAATCTTCCAATGAGGCTATATTTGACCTTGGGTGACCTTTTTGAACATGATGATTTTTAGCATAATAACAGAAACACACAAAAAAACAAAATAGTTAAGTTAATTACTTTATTAATGGATAATAAAATTATTTTTGCATTTCTCATCCAGAGAACATAATGTGCACTTAATAAATTAATTTCAAAGACATAATAATGTTAACATTATCAAGCTTTAAGGCCAGTTGTGTAATAAATATGGTATGAGATATGGTATAATTAGCCATCCAAGTCGTATAAAGTCTGTAGCTGAAGCTACATGACTTAAGTGAACTGGATGCCCAACTCAAAATGAGCAGTTTGACTTCAACTATACAGTAGGCTAGGCTGTAGGCAAACATGATGTGGGAAAAATAAAGTTTTTCTATGCAAGAAAGGCACCCTGAAGCAATTTACAGATTGCAAAAAAACAGCATGTTTTATGAAGGGAATAATCCATCCAATGTCCCACCTGGCTAGGTCTCCAGGCTTTTTTCATGATTCAGTAAATGTCCAATATCTTGTTCTAAAGTAATTAACCATTTTAGCTGGCCTCTTTTCATATGTTGCAAATCTCAGTCAATAACTACAACACATCTATTCCAATATTAAGCATTAAGCTACCATGTCACATTTGCAGGCTCCCCAAACTCATAATCAACTGTGCTTTTATGTCTAATATATATATTTCATCGTACCACAAAAACTCCTGAATGGGCTGTAGAATATTTCAAATCAATCTACAAATGTCATTTGTTAGAGGATAATACCTACTATATTCTGCTACAGAAAGTTAATTTGCTAAGCTCTTACTGGTTAAAACAAAAGGGAATAAAACAGGAAAATAATGATGAATAAAGGTTGTCATTAACATATTAAAATTTCCTTTTTTAAGACTGCTGTGACTGCACATCCCTTAAGACTTAAACATGCAAAAACAAATCAAAATGTTTCATGAAATCAAAGTGGCTGACATAGTATTGTGCATAATTATCATTCATGACAGGATGGCAGTGAAAATAATGCTAACAAGTGTTGTGTTTGGACAGTGTCATTTAACACACTATTTTTCATAAATCTGCCAGTGAAACTTAAAAAATCTTGTCTATATATGGACTAAATGAACAAAAATACAAACATGTTTACCTGGGTGATTGTTAAAACTGTTACATTATCCCTGCTTAAATATTGCTATTATGAATGATATGATGAGGGGAAAGTGCATGCACATTCAAATTTCTGGTAAATTATGCATGATTCTTTTTGTTGGCCAGCAAGTTAGAGATTATAGAGGCTAAACATAAACCACATTAAACTGAATCTCAGATTTTAGCTATTGGGCATGGTTTTCCCATCTCTCTTCCTTCTGCCTTGTTTATCATGAAAAAAATATCAGAATTTCAACCCACTCAGCAGCAGAATGAAAGTGTATAAAGTAACTAGATGCATGCAATAATGCATGTAATGCATCTTGTTATCTTGAGTTCATCATATGAATCCAAACTAACCTGCTATGATATAAATGAAGTGTCTGCATTGCACATTTCCCTCTGTAACAGGAAGGAGGGAGGAATAGAGTAGGTCCAGCAGCCTTCAATCATTATTGGTACACATGGTGCAACCAGCACCCAGCAGGGTTTGTCAAAAACATTAAATGACCTTAATTATATTTGTCATTAAATTTAATAGTAAGTGGGTTATCCATATAACTGGTAATATAGGTTTTAGCTATTTTTAAATTAGTTCAAATTAGAATAAAATAATGTTCATATGGGCAGATTTTGATGGTACCTACTGATCAAAAGTAAGGAGGAATCATCACTTAAACATGCGGAGGACACCTTGGTGACTGCTCTTGGCTTTTATATACTGCAACAGCTCAGACATGCAGCCTCTCATGCATGGCTGGAAAAGCCCATGTGATAAGCCTACTGCAATTCAGCATTCAGACTTTTAGCAATTAACTTGCAAGTCTGCTGTCCACATTTTGTGGGAAATGGTCATGTGTCTTGAGTGACACGTAATACGCCTTTTTCATTTTTTCCCAGTAGGTTTGCTGAATCCAAATGCATCGACACTTTGCAGACATTAAACCAAGCAAACATACAAATATCAATTAACATTTTGATGGCCAGAGAATGAATAGAAGCTGAGATGCTATTGGTCAGAATTCATGCTAAGGGTTTGACCTTTGACTCTTTTCAGAATTCAGCTATTCCCATTATACCAGGCCTCATCCATTATTCTCCTTTCATTCATTTGATTTTGAAAACAGTCCATGCAGTGATATGTATGAAAGCATAAGTAAAAGATGACATTTTACATCCCCAAAAAAACAGACATTGAACAAGGAGAGATTCTCCTCTTCTTCCGAGATAGTCTCTGAATCGAAGCACTTGTATGAAAAATAAGTCTGTATTCAGTCTCAGTTCTTTGTCAAGTTGGCTCTGCTCAGAGTGGACCTACTCAGTGGATGGTGGTTGTACGTGTCAGTGTGTGTTTGTGTGTGTGCATTTGTGTACTGGTTAGCCTTTGTGTTCAGAAATAAGTGGTTCACCTTTATTTTTTCAGTGGCTTCTTTAAAATTCAGCTGCATTAACTTGCAATTATTTTTGGCTACATAGAGTTTTAACCTTTGAATTTTACACTATTTTAATTGTCAAGGTTTGTACTAGATTGATGTTTCCTTTAATTTCCATACTGAAAAGTTAGAATCTTGCTTGTTTCTTTGGTTTTGGGTTAATATATGGGATTGTTAAAATTTTATTTCAAAGAAATTAACATTACTCAAAGTATGTTTTGTGATAACTCGAACCATATAATTATTTGATTTTTCTATACTCTGATCACCAAAAGCCAAGTGTCAGACTACAGGTTCATATATCACAGTTATTTTTGTTTCCTTGTTTTCAAAATTCAATTCCAACATTATCTTTTTTAATTATTATATCACATTGAATAAGACAAACATGACCTTTTTGTATAAAACTAATAAAATTGACCTTTTCTCAATGCCTTTAGATAAAGATCAAAGCAATATCTCTTAAAGGTCATTTGTATTTGTGTATTGTTTGTGCACTTTGTCTTACATGAACATGCCCACTTTCACACCTGTTTTATACATGACTGTACCTTGATTTTTAAATAATTTTAATATCCCTTGTAGTAAAAGTACAGAACATAATCAAAATCTACATGAAAGTGGACACGAGCATGTGTCAGACAAAGGGTAAAAATATTACATGCCCATATACAAGGCATTGATTGGACATTTGCAAAATTATCTGTATATCTTATCTTATATATCTCTGTAAAAAAGCTTAAATTGGCTTCCCCAGCATGTGTGCCAGTGTGTGTGCGTGTATGTGTGTTAATGTGTGGTTATGCCAGCTGTACATCTGAGGACCGACTGAGAAACTCTGAGTTTTCCTTGGGTTGGGTTGGAGCTTTTTCCACAGTTTGTAAAAGGTCTGAGGCGCTGCTAGTACCCTGGGACAAGAAGTTGAAATGTTCTTCCTCTGGCTGTAGTTTGCACTCACTAATGAAGAGTTCTGCTCCATCCCAGTTGCTATGGACACCGCTACGTTCGCTAACGTTGCTGCTGCAGCTGTTGTTGAGTGCTAAGGAGAGACCGGGGGCAAGGTTGGCTGAGGGCTGGCTGAGATTGTGCACAGAGAGGGATTTCGCCAGACCTCCTCCCCAGTCTGAAGGCGTCTTATCTGGGCTAGAAGAAAGGAGCAGAAGGGGGTTGACCTCCATGCTCATGTGCCTCCTCCAGACCCCCTCAGATTTCAAGCCATGTGTCTCCCTCAGCTGTACCCCTCCCTGGGCGGGGTTTGTCTCACAGTCCCCTTCCTGATCAGCATCCACACTTGATCCTATAACAACAGAGGGGCCAAGGCTCCCCTCATTCACTGCCAATCCCCCTGACATGTCATCTGGGACTGGGTCAGAGGGGAATCGGTGTTGGGAGGGAAGCACCATGGGAGGGGGCCGGAGGGTGAAACCCCCTGTTGAGGGAGGTGGGGGTGGCAGGTCAGGGAAATGTGCTTTTTTGGTGGTACCATTAGGGGTGACCAAGGTTGGGTAGGGGCTGTCAGGAGGAAGGAGGGGTGATGGGGAGAGCGAGGCTGTGGACGGGGGGTAAGATGGAGGTGCTGAGTCTGGAGGACCATCATCATCAGCAGGCGCCAGAATAAGGCGCAGGCCTCGTGGGTTGGCACTGAGGGAATGGCGTATGCCCCCGTTGTTATCTCCTTCACCTCTGACTGGATCACCTCCTTGGGGAGACGGGAGATCCCTGCCCATGATGGAGGTCTGGTAGTCTGAGCTGAGGTGCTGGTGATTGTCCAGCTCGAATAGGGGCAGGGAGGAGAGGGTGAGTGCTGTCGGGCCTTTTTGAAGGACTTGGCGGTAAACATCAAGCAAAGAGTCCAACTTGGATTCAATGGATGTTACCTGGGAGCAAGAGAGAAGAATAAGAGGGTGAAAAACTAGAGAGACTAAAGCATTTTAAGTGTCAAAGTCAAGAACTTTTCAGGCACTTCTGAGGCACAAAAGTACCTAGAAGAAACGTCTCATGTTTAAATGCCTCCTGGACCAGCCAAGCTGAAGTCTTTCCAGACTAATTAAAGTACATGTAGTAAGCATCAAAGAAATAAAAGGTATTAGGTGTATTTTGTGCCAGATTTATCATATATGATTCTTTGCCATTTATGATATCCTGCAATATCACATGTGCAGATATACATACATGTGTACAGTTTCAACCCTGGGAAACAAACAAATATGTGAAATAGCTCTTTCAATTATAATATTTGGAAAAAATATGGTTCAATGAGTGATTGTGTAGATAAAACATCAGATTATATTGAAATTCAAGCGCTTTTCAAGGAGTATATTTAAATCAAAGCATAGGCTGTATCAATAAAAATGATGAGCTTTCCAAACTTTCAAGACTTTTCCAAACCCCTGGGGGTTGTTTCCTAAGCGGATATCGGACCGGAAAGTGAGTTTCAAAAGCCAGAAATCTCCTAGCAGTGTCAGAGTCATCTTTGAGTCACTGGTTTTGATCATCAGCCCAGATTATCTTCTTGCAGATATATAATAAACATGACAGGACAGTAAAATATCGCAAAAGCATTTTAAAAAAAATATTCCTGATGTAGTGTTTTGCCTCCCTGATTCATTTCTAAACCCACCTGTCTCTCTACCTTACACACACGTCCCAGCATGCTCATGCCCTCCAGGGATTCTCCATCTGGGTGCAGTTTGTCCCTCACTTTCTTATCCACGGGAATCTGGCCTTTTCCCAGAATCTGATCCACCCTGTCACACAGACACACACATGCAATGGTGTTAAATAATAAACCATGATGTTGCAAATGTAAGTTGGCACTCGAAGTCCATTTCAGGTTATCCCAAGTCAGGCACAAACCTAAAGCAGGATGTTAAGATTAAGGTTAGTAAAACAAAACCAACATAAAACACACACGGCACGGCTTCTTCACTGCTATTACATGAAATCTCTGCATCTTCAAAACTGCCAGTTTTTCAGGAACAAAGAAAAACCGCATTTTCAGATTAGATTTCATGCAGTATGTAGTTTCCACGGGTTTCATTGGCTCTTGAACTTATGATGTAAAAAATGCAGAATCTCAAAAAAAAGGGGAAAAAAAGTCATGTACGACCACTACATCTCCAATACAGTACACAGTAAATACAGCTCACAGTTTTGTTGTCGCTGGGTAAAAACCAGGTATCTCAAGCTTGACAATGCATTTCTGAGTTTAAATAAATACACCAGACTGAGTGCTATTATTTAATTTCTTTCACTTTCCACTCCAAGAAATTAAGTAAAAGATACATATATATTTCTGTTATGTTTTAAGACATTTTAAACCAGGTGAGATGTGAAATTCTGTATTAAAATTGTAGCCAGCTGATCAAATCACACAAGTTCTTTATATAAAAATATAAAATTGTGAGTTAGTGAAGTTAATAAAGTCTGTATATTTCTCACATGCATCTTATGGAGATAATAATACTATGATACTGATGATACTCATACGAGGAGAGATCAACACCAAAGAAATGCCACACACATTATTTTGTTTATCTACCACAAAAAGACATGAATTCGTTGTAACTTCACACAAGTTAGCAACATTCACAAAAAAAGTTTACTCTCTCTTGTAAAAGTTAATGAAACAAAGCGAAGAAGTTTGGATAAGATCTAATGAAGCGACAGAGACGATATGTTTGGGTTTGTGAGCGCTGGGACACATTTGCTCTGAATGCAAATTGTGCGAGTCAGACCTGGTTAATCAAACTGTGCAAAATGGGTGGAATTAAATTAATTAAAACAATCACACCTATTGTCTAATTCCTAATGCAAGCTCAGACTATTTAGCACTACATGTGAGTACAAATAAATGGTGATTATTTGCATCCCTGTGAGCAGGTCTGTTTGCATGTGAGATGTCACAGACAGTCAGGCATTATGGGACCAGAAAAGGACCAGATGGTCACAGCGGGGGCAACTAATGGGATCCTACTGGAGGTAAAATTTAAATTAAGTGAAACAAAAATAACCCTGAGCCAGGGAGCTTCTTCCGGTTGTTGCTGTAATAATAGTGCAGGGCAGGAGTGGACATGTTCCTGGGTCGGCTACTGAGGCTTGGACCAGAACCTGCTGCTGAAGCTAGTCTGGAGACAGGAGAAACACTGGGTCAGATACAACTTTCAACCCCTCTCTCTCTCTCATTCACACATACACACACACAAAATCTTGAAGCATTGTTGGACGAATGAATGAATCCATTTCTTTACCAAGTGACAATAAATAAATGAACACAGAGGATGAGAGGGAAAGAAAACAGAGAAAACAAGCACTATGTTATTCTTCAGAAGCACTACTGACAACAGCAGCATCACCCTCAGCACTGCAATCCATCCAGCACAACAAAACACCACAGGGCACTCAATATCAAGAGTTAATGGCAAACGTATCAATATCAAGAGTTAATGACAAACTTATCAATATCAAGAGTTAATAATGAGCTTTCTTTTAAAACTTGACTTGTCAATGTAAAAGTCCCAATCCAAAATTGTATTACAGCGCCTCCTGGTGAAACAATATTTTCTGCTTTGCTTTTCACAAAGTAAAAGATTAGAGGAATATTAAGTTTGACTCTCCCAATGGAAACAAGAGCTTAAGTAAAACTGCTGGATTTTGACTGAATGAATGAATGAATTTTGGATTGAGGCTTTTACATGAGAACAAAACAGATGCCTGTTTCTCCATAGTAGCACTGAGTAGTTCGTTTTATATCTACATGTGTTAGCTGATAACAAAAATCCAGTTTAGTGAGGTCCTCAAGGTGTCCAAATCTGGTTTATCACATATGGCATGAAAATGAAATTAAACATATTATAACTAGGGCTCAAACTCCTTTTAACGGCACTCATTTTTTTAACGCGCGATTAACGCACGCATGGTCTGTGCCTTGCCAGCTCCCGTAGTTTCAGGAAGTGGCGCTAAAATAACATAGCAAACGGTTACAAAGCAGAAATGGATACAGAAAAGGGACTTTTAAACGGAAAGTTTAGCTTTAAGGTTTTGCCCGA
>JAPZDY010000003.1:19801038-19812847 GCA_029783645.1 Ctenochaetus hawaiiensis
TGGGAACTGCAGCAACATGAGCAGCAACATCCACCTAAGTACTTGATAAACAGTGAAAACTCATAAAGAGCAATTAACAATATGAATGAAAATAACAAACATAGAGATAAGAGCAAATGCAAGTAATAAACAAATGTAGGAACATTATTCAAATGTATAAAAAATTATGATTTTCTGTAGGATATTGTGATTAAAATGAGTGTGTGTGTGTTTGGGTGCGTGTGTCCAGTGTGTCCTGACCTAGTCTGAAGGCTCTTGATGCGACAGAGCATGTCCAGGTGTCCTGCAGAGTATTGCTCTATGACATCCTTCACATCGTACGGACGCAATGTCTCCTTAAACTTCTTTTTTGCCACGTGGAACTTCATGATCCTACACACACACAAATACAAACACAAGCAAATATAAACACAAGAAGTAAAAAGTGAGAAACTGAAAGTGATTTTGAAACAGGAAGAGTCAAAAGAGGCTTGAAAAATATGAGTGTAATTGCAACAAAGAACCACTAGATGGTAGCAGCATCTTTTAAAAAATCCTTAAGAAGATCCTTTTTTGTTTCACTTGCTGGTCTTCTTTTGAGAGAAAACATTATCGAAATCTCAAATACCTCAAAGAGTGTCTAATGGGAAATCAAAGCTCTCTGGTTCTCTTGTCAAATCCACAACAACCAAAATGACTGACTCTGAAACTTGAGTGTAATCCTCTATCTCCCTCTATTTGGTGAAAAGAGCCAGTGCTGGGAGAAAAATATTGATACAGGTAAGGAGATCTAGGTACTTGGCGCATCTGGATTCCCGAGTGGCTTCTTCTTTTCTCCAGTTGCCTGTTTTTCTCACTGTCTAAATGGAAACAACGATGACAGATGACCCCCTGTAATAACAGCGCTGACAGGGGAGGGGGTGTCCGAGCCTCAACCCGACACCCTGGGAAAGCCCTGGGCTCTGGCTGCCCATGGAGGAGGCCTGCTGGGTAGGCAGGCCGGACAGGGTTGGGTGGTAGGAGGTGATCTGTGTGTGTGTGTGTTCGAAGATGGAAAAAGTGGGTTTGGTGATAAAAGAGGTTTGATTGACATCAGCTCAGTTCTCAATAAAACAAAAGCAGGTTAAAGTCTCAGCACGTTATATCTTTGCAAACTTGGTGTGTGATCAAATTCCAGAACAAGTAGAGAAATGACAGAATTTTGTTACCAAAGTACCACTGAGGAAGGAAGAGTAAAGAAAATGTTGAGTCCAGAAAGACTCCATTGAAAAATTTCCATAACTTTAACTTTGTTACGATCTGAAAAACTACAAACTGCAATATGGACAAAGTTGGATGGGCCACCATCATAAAACACCTGACATCTGTACAGGTGTGGTTGGTAGAGCTGCCTCATGTCAGAGAAAATATTAGAATTAAACAAAAATGACTAAAAATTCACTACAGGAAATGAAAATACTGATGATTTTTGGAGTTACAAATAATTTAAATCACAATGTATTTGTAAAAAAAAATATGTATAACTCAGTGACAGACATGTAAATGTAGAATATTGCCAGTTATTCATACCATTTATATTTCATGGTCTAAATAAACAGCATCCTCACATGTACTGAGAATATTATCAAAAATTTAAATGCATATTTCCTTCCATTTATTCATCTCCTTTACGATTGATGTTAAGTGCACATATATGAACTCATCGTTGCATAAATTCTAACTCAAATTTCTGATTTAGATGTAGAAAAAACATTTTAGATAACTGGTAATTAATGGAGGAGGGTCAGAAGGCACAACACTGTAAAAAATAATGACCTTTTCTTTCATGCTGTATTAATATTTCAGATCTTTTTGATGCAGTACTTTTCGTCATCCAGAGGAGTCCAGGAAACGTTTGATAGCCGTCTCTGAACAACAATATCTGCACATATCTATACTACTATGTAAGACAATTTCTCACCAACTTGTTATTTTGTGATGAAAACCTGCTTTATTGACTGGTGAATATGACCATTATTAAAATGAAAAATATGTAGAGGGAGAAAAGAAGCGGTGGAGTGAGAGAATCAGTTGGCGCCGGTTGGATAAACATTTGCTCACAGGGTGCTGGTGCCAGGGTCTGCTAAAACACACACACACACACACACACACTCACACACAGAACTTCAAACTCTCGACAAGACTGCTGGACACCCCCTGCAGGCAAGCCCTCCCTCAAACCCAGCAGTAGGTCATATAGATAGAGAGAGATGGATGGAGCTACGAAGAAAAATACAATTAAAAAAGTTTTGCTTTAGGGAACCAAATATCATGTGAACTCCGGCGCTCACGTGGGTGAATGCATGTTTTTCACATCCAGAATTACATGTATAGAGGAGGGAAGAGACACAGGGGGCCGTGTTGTTGTTTTATATAAGGGATTGAATTTACTCCCAAGAGGCTGCTAGTGTGAGGGGAAGGATGAGGAGAGAGGAGCCTAACCTAAAAAAACAACAAGGATAAAGAAAAGGGCTAAAAAACAAGTTCATAATATCAAATAGCCATAATTTGAGATAAAAATAATTTGTTTGGGTGTCTAAATCTAAACCACATGACACCGGTGGCTTAAAGGATGCTCATGCTATAACAACACATAGGTGGTGATATGTTCATACACGTCATTAAGACATGCACTGAATCCCTCATAACATTTCGATCAATAGTCACAGATCATATAAAGCCCAATAAAAGATGAACCACCAATGGATCAATAGAAGCCTGCTCTGATTTCATCAAGAGCTCAACCACAGGAAACATTTTACCATTTACATGATCAATAACTAACCAGTCATACAAAGAGCAGGCGGCTCAGAGGCATCACAAGTTGACTGATGACCCTTTGTTTCAATGAGCTGTCACTGAGCTTTTTTGAATCAATGGACACAAGTGAGAAAAAGAAATCCAAATGAAGAAAATGAAATGATTTGTCCCAACAGAGAAATCTTTCTTGAATACAACAAAGTTGAATCAACAGATAAGCAGACAGACGGCAGATAGCCAGAGCTGATTAGAAATAAGAAGTCAGAAGAGACGGAACGACTGAAATCACATTGGTTTAAAGCTTTATTCTGAAGTAAAATGATAGTTTTCTGTTTTTAACACATTTTTTTACAGCATCCCAACCCCTTGGATTCAGGGTTGAAACATTCCCATCTGTCCGGTCTCAGTTGCAGTGTAACTTTTTTATCTTTGTAATAAAAAAAATCTTCCAGACCCTTATCTTAGTATTTGAGTAGTATTTGAATAAAATTTTGCAAATGTGATTGTTGGTGTCTTTTTCACATTAGTAACTGACTGAATGCAAGACCTCATTAATTCTTTAAGGATATGAGTTATCTGAGTTATTTTCTTTGGATGGGTGCTTCAGTTAAAATGGCTGATTTAGTGAAATGTAACTGTAGCTTGATCTCACCTGACAGCTCTGATGACGGCCTTGAGCGGAGCTGATAGGTCCTCCACTGTAACATCGCAGTGGCAGCCTCTCTCGTCCAAAGAATCCTCCGTGGTCATGCCTGCGTCCACTGAGAGAGACAGATCGCCTTTTCATCAATAAATGCAGCCCTGTGCATAATCGTTCCCAGTCTTTTAACTCATAAAACACTTTCTGCATAGTGGATCTTGACAGGAGTCTCCAAGAATGTTTCAGACTGATACTACTTTGGCTTTCAGGAGGTGAAAATTTATGCCCCGCTTGGACGGGATCTGTAGAAATGGGCAGCCTTTTGCCAGCTCAGCTATGTAAGGTGAGAGAAGAGGGTATATATATCCTTAATTCTGCCAATAATTACAAGAGTGAGAGACACAGTCAGAATTACTGACACGGAAAAAAAAGAGAAAAAGGAAGAGAAAGTGGAAAGAGAGTGAATAATGATGCAGCGAAAATAAGAGGTTATAAAATCATTTCAAATAAATGATACAAGGGAATATGAGGAGAAACAGAAGTGCTATTAAAACAATCAGCAGATTCATTTGTTACTGTAGCGTAGGAGTTTCTTGGAAATGTGAGGAAAACACTGGCGGACAATATACTGTATGTAGACACACACTAGTTTAGTTAGAGCAATAAATCCATGCTAGTGTCAAGACCGAGATTTAAAGTAGGAAAGGACTTTGTGAAAGTGTGTAAGTCAAGTTTGTTTGGAGTTTTCCCACAATGCAATGCATTACATCCTCCAGATAGAATCAATCATCATTATATAAGATCTTAAAACAAGTTTTCAGGAGCTTTAAACAAAGAGTTTTAAGAGCTTTTTTGAAATAAGTTTTTGTTGCTTGATTGTTGTTATTTGTTTAACTGTTGTCTATTGCTGGTTGTGTGATTGTATAATGTAATTTTAATGTAAGTTCATGCTGTTATTCCTTTATTACAAACTGTATGACACTGTCAAATATTCTGCGTCAGCTTGTTCCAGTTCTTAATTTAATGTAGATTTAAAGAGTGAAATGTTAAAACACAAACCTTCATGTGAAAGTTAGCCACATGCTGAAATATGATATATTTGGATGCTTAAGGTTCTTTTTTGGAATATAAAGTGATTTCTGTTCATTTGAGCACAGATTGGCTGCTCAGCATGTTTATTTAACGACTGCCCCCCCTGGTGGTTCAATGAGGTTGAAGAGATTAAATAGAGCTGTTGCACATACATGCAGCATCAAATGGCACACTGTGCTCAAAATGCTAATTTAGCAGATGTTGTGTTGCTTGTTGGTTGCCATTTACAGTATGATGGACACACACACACACACACACACAGTGTACAGCTCACCATCTGGGACAGCAGTGCGAGTCTGACTCTTCAGCCTCAGTGATGGCCTGAACCGGGTGCGATCGTTAAAGCTCCAGCTCTTCTGCACTTTGGCCGGACTCCCGCCCATCAGCTCGGCGCCTCCCACCACCTCGTTGCCAGGGGAACAGCGTTGGCGGTCGTTGATGGACGTCTGCCTGCTCTTCATGCTCTGACCACGAGGACTCGCCATCCGAACCCGCTCCTTAAAACTCAACTTCTGACTGCAGGGAGGGATGGAGGAGAGGAGAGATGGAGGTGATGATCCAGAGAGGGAAGAAAAGGGAGGGGAATGGAGGAAAGTGAGTTAAGGATGAAGTTGATGGAGGAAGCAAGTGTGTGTGGCAGAGGTCGGGGTTGATAGACACACACAAACACAAGGAGAGAGAGAGAAAAAAAGGATGCTGTCAACACCTATTTCCCCTCAGAGAGTGAGAAGAGTAAAGAGCACAGGCGAGGGGCAGCGTTCTGTCTTTTCCTTCAGCCCAAACATCATCCATCCAACTGACATGCCCAAAACACCAGAACAGGGCCAGTCTGCCCGCAAACCCACCAAAAACAAACCCTCAGCGCTGGATCCCTGAACACAATGCACGTGTTCTCTATTTTTAAAACAGAGCTAATGAGATTTTTAAAGGCAAGGTAACATTAATACATCATCACCACATTAATTTTTGAGACTATCTCAAACAAATGAGACCACGATTGAGCAAAGCCTCGAAAGAGCCTCAACATGCTGTTTTGCATCAGTGGATTCTAGTTCCTGAACAAAGAGAGCACAATCTTGCAGAGGTTGTGATTGCAAATCATTTTAATTGCTTGTCAATTATTGTTCATAGTTAAATGCAAAGAACCAAAGATCTTATTGGAAGCAATAGAGAGAATCAGAAGATTTTAATCTGCAAAACACAGTGTCGCTTTGGTCTCAGTTGTTCACTGTACTTACACCAAAGAAAGATTTACTGATGTATCTATGTTTTTTGTTCTACTATAATAAAGTCTTATTATTTAGCTTTATATTGCAAACATCTTTCCTCCTTAATGTTTTGATTTTTTTTTAACTCTAAATAAATATCACATAACCTCAGCCACTGTGGAGAGATGGAAAATAAATGCATTTATCTGCATGGTGTTTAGATTTTTTGTAACCATTAAGGATGTTACTGGAGATGCAGAATCTTCTTATTATTTAATGTGAGTTGCTGCAGTAAACTGTTATGCTATTTGAACAAATAGACCAGCATGCAATGAAGCAGAATAAGAAAGAGATGCAAGGTCACAACACATTTTACATGCCACAGTTTTACACTTTTCTGACCTCATCTGAATTTTTTTTTTGTTTTTTAACACTTAATATTAAAACTTGCATATATCAAAACCTTTAAGACTTTACGAAGTGATGTGCAGTCTTCTCCTCTTTCTGGAGTTTAAAGAGGAGCAAAGAACGGCACTGAACGCCTCTCTCGATATAAAAAAAGAAATGTTTTCACTCTGTTTTCAGTCTGATGTACCAACAGGCTCTGTACTGTCTGATCTCAGGAGTTAACATTAGTCTGCCATAGACGGTGACAGACAGATGGTTCAACCAATCACCTGCCAAGTATTTTTTAAAAAAAACGTCTGCCCTTTTCCAAACAGTTTCCGAGGATGACATCCCAGATGGTTCCCTGCAACAAACCATCTGGTGCGTCAGGTTGGACTAACACTTTAACTTCTTTAACACTTTACAGCAAATAACAAAACATGTTCAAGAATATTCAAGGCAAAACTAAATACTGTAACGACGGTGGTAGATTTTCTGTCTGAATCTGCTGCGAAACTTCCACCAGTACTGAGAAGTCTACAACGTTTAGTACCTTTATCACAGCTCTTTGAATCTCTGGTGGCTAAAAATATGACTGAAAAGGGAAGTGAAGCAGTAATGTGCAGTGCATGCAGTAAAACAAGGAACAGCTTAATACCTGCACTGGCATGTGCAGGACTCTGGGACGTGTGGTTGGAAAATAAACTGAGGTAAACTTGGTCCAGCTTAATGAATTGCTCATTTTATTTCTGTTACTTTTTACTAAATTATCGTGGGACTGCTATCTTTTACAAATAATGGGACGGTAGCTTCTAAAAATCTCCCGAAAAAACTTCAAAACCAACCACTTCTGGTTCAAAGAGTCTAGAAATCAATAGTTTTTAATGAAGAATATAAATGAAACAGGAGAAACTCATGTGGCTGGACTTGGAAAAGTTTCTAGGGAGGACAGCAATTTTAATTGGGTAAGAGGAACATTTAGATCAAAAGAAATATAAAATAAAGGGGAATTTGGACTTTTTTTCATACATTTTATTTATCAGTCTTTTCCCCCTAAATTGACTCAATGCAGTTTTAACTAACACATTATAAAGGTCTCATTGCAAACAACATCTCATGTTCATTTAATGGGATATCATGCAATTTGCTGACAATATTTAATGATTAACTACAATTTGAAGTATAATTTGGGGCCTTTTTCTTTTTTCCCAGAAGCCTCATTGTTGTTTTCTCAGAAAGCCAGGTCTACTTCCACAACATGACAGTCATTTTTGGTGGAATTCCCCTTTAATTTGTGACAAGATAACAAAATCTTTCTTGCATTTGACAGGCAGCAGGCAGCAGGAGTCGTCTCACACAATAAATCCTTTGTGGAATAAAAAGGGTTTAAGCGAAGAAGGAAGGTTTGTTTTCTCTGTTCTCCTCCATGCTATTAGTCTGTCATTCCCACAGGTTAATGGGCTAAGGGGCAGGGCAGAGAGGATGCTGGGTAATACTGCAGGTACCTCCTATATCTCCGAGTATACCTTCTGAAGAGCCTCCCATTACTTAGACCCTTACTAGAACCGCAGGAGGGAGGGAGGGAGAGATGGATGGAGGAGAGGAAAGAGATAAAGGAGGAAGGAGATTAAAAGAGGAGTTCAGCACAGGAGGAAAAGAGGAACTGCTGTCAATAAGGATGAAATAAGGATGCAGAGTGAACACACAGAGGAGGACAGGAGACATATAATTCATTTCAGAGGAGGATGGAAAGATTGAGCAGGGATGCAGCGGAAGATAAACCAACCTGAACTCACCGAATGAACAACACATATCATACCGGAGTCAGTTTCAGAGCATTTTTCTGTGTATTTTCCACCTGGACTCCGTTTTTTCTAACAAATGTAACCAAACTTTCACCAGATTCTTCACTTACTATTTCTAAAACTGCTAAAACTACTTGTTTGCCAGGATTTGGCTCTCAGATATAAACTCCAAGAACAGTTTAATCATGAATTTTCAACACCATCGCTGTTCTGTGACTTGAGATGATCAGATTTCATCACTGCTCATCTGTGTGTCTGCAGTGGTTGTGCAGGACGTTCGGCCAAATCAAAACTTCAAATTCAAATTGTTGTTGTTTAAATGATGAAGCTGCGTTTCCCAGTTTAGTCTGGTTGGTTGAGACCGGGCAAATGTGCTGCAACAGTCAAAAAACATCTTTACAAGGAGAAACCAAAGAAACATCCTGCGCATGAGTTTAAGTAAGAGCAGGCCTTAAGTAGATCAGCCTGATTTTGAGTCATAAAAAGTATTTTTATCAATCTTTGGCTTCAGTCCTTTACAGTATTAAAAATGTACCTTGCCAGGGATGTCCTGCTGGAGAGAAAATTTGTTTGTCTTTTTTTTTGCTGCACTTGTTTCATGCTGTTTTTGATCATTTTTGACATTTTCAGTATGTTTACAGTGTTTTTTTTCTTTTTGCAACACGTTCTTTGAATTGCAGTGTGTTAACATTTGCATTTTTCTTGTTTTTTCTTTCATTTTGAATTGGCATCTTTCTGAAGCTGAGGCACGTTTCCTCTGATGGAAAAGTTTCAGGCTGTTGTAGCTTGTTTGCCCTCTGAGAATTGGTCGATATTTTTGCTCAAATTGGCCTCATTCTGCCGGAGGTTTCCCCTCTTTTTTAAAAACACAACTCTTGGGTTGAATCACCTGCACCAGGGGATACAAACACACACACAGGCTCACCTGCCTACACATATAAACTCCACATTAACCTCCCATTTAGTCTCCATTTGATGTTGCCATTCACTGCCAACATCCAGCACACTTACACTCAGCATGATGTCCACTGCAGTGCTTGCGGTGCACCTAATGTTTACTACTGCTGGTGTTTACAAGTCTGCTTAAACAAAAACCACCACCCGTTTAACACCGCACCTACCGCCGCCGACTGGCTGTAAAACCACTAATAACACAGAGGTTTGTGTGTTCTCCTGGTTAAAGGGGGACATACAGAAAAGAAACTGTCATAAAAGAGTGCATAATTATGATTTCACACGTGTAAATTGGACTGACTGTACGAAAAAAAAGTTTCTACGAAAGGAAAGCCTGAATAAACACTTAAGCTTTTAAACAGAAGGATGCAGCAAAGCCTAATTACATGTGGTTTTGTTTAAGGATGAGAAGCAAGTTTGTTTGTGTGTTTTACAGAATAAACTTATTCTTTATGTGTGTGTGAATCTGAGTGTCTGTCTGTGTGTGTGCGTGTGTGTATGTGGCTGTCTTAAGTTTAAGTGTCTTTTAAGCTGCTGGCTCAATTTAAAGGCCCCCAAATGTTTCCAGAAAGTGCTGCACTGTAAAAACTATACTAGCATAATTAAACTCACAAATCTTCCTCTGCCGTCTTCCCCTCTGTGAGATTCCTCCCCCTTCCTCCCCCCCTTCCTCCCCCCTCCCCAACTTTGCTCTGTCTCTCCTAGACTTGTGTTTGATGAGTTATATAAATACCATCCCAATGGAAAAAGTGCGTCATGGTACAGACATGGTACAGACTCCCGTCTCAAAGCATGTGTGTGTGTGTGGGTGTGTGTGTGTGCGTGCGTGCGTGTATGCATACACACACACACACACACTGAACAAAGACAGAGAAGCTCATCATCCTTTCCTGCCTCAGAGTCAAGTGCAGAGAGAAAAAGGGAGGAAGAGAGACAAAATCAGAGATGGAGACTTCAGAAAAAGTTGGAAAAAAGAGTTTGGAATATAAGAAAGAGGAGAAGCTGGAGAAGAAGAAGACACACACTGTATCTTCACACAGGTCTTTGAAGTAGCTCCTGTTGTATCTTACTTTACTGCAGTATTGCACTGTTCTACCTTTGAACGATGTAAAAAACACAACCGTCTCTGTCTGTGCTTCTCCTTCTGTCTGTCTTTGTTAGATCTATACTATTCAAATCAATAACTTTGCTTCAGCAGAGAGAATAAGGAAAGGCATGAGCTTCTGTTCTTTTTACTGTTTATTTACATCGGAAAAAAGTATTGACTTGACGTCTTTTATCAGGACACATCAACCATCTGACTGCACAAATGAATCATCTCCATATGCTACAACTCGGAGGACTGCTGTGATCCTTCTCTCAGATGTAAAGGTTATTTTGCTTTTCACCTTCCATCATTCAATAAATTACTCAAGCCACTAACGAACCAATCAATCAATATATCTCAACCCTCTGATGAGAATTACAGTCTTCAGTTGTTTTGCTAATCATTAACAACAACCTGGTAAATCTCATCAACAAATGGATGAATAAAGAAATAGATTATTTCATTATTGGATCCCCTCTGTAAATCTGTAATTGGATCATAAATTATATATAAAAGTGACTAAAAAAGCTCAAACACCAAAGCAGATTCACAGAGGTCATGAAAAAACATTAAGCATACACATTCATCATTATTGCATCACATGTGGTGTGTTTGTGTTTGTATCTTTGGAGGAATGAGCTGAGAGTCGTACAAACCTGTAAGTTGTCTCGCCCTGCTCTTTCCTTCAAGGGTTAGTGGGATAAGGAGGAGGAGGAGGAGACAAAGGGAGAGAAATCAGTATTCCAGCAGATTCAAATAGCATCATAAAGACGTTTCCACTAATGGACATGGGAGGCATCAAGCCAAAAAGGAACAAAAAGAATGAATTCAATGGAGTTCATTATTAAAAAGCACATGCAAGCTATGGCCATGCACAGTAAGGGTTAAGCATTCAGATCAGAAAGGCGCTAAATCTGGTGTGTATGCATGTGTGTGTGTGTGTGTGTGTGTGTGTGTGTGTGTGTGTGTGTGTGTGAAAGTAAGAATGCTAATCCTTCTTCATTGCTCTTTCTCTAAAAGTGTCAGTACTGAACTCATAAATGCCAAAACTGAATTCAAAATTGGTCTCTGACGTGGACCAAACGGATGTGGATTATTCTTTAACTTCAAGAGCTTAAACCAAGTTAAAAACTTGGATTAATATCATGTCTGATGAAGGTCAAATGTGCACTATAATTTTTTTCACTGTTAAAATATCACAATAATTTAAAATTCTTCACTTTTTTCTGTTAATTGAAATTGCTTGTGAGATATTTTGAGCAATAAAAGTTTATGAAACTTACACAATCTCCAAGTTAGCTATCGATAATAAAACACCTGAGTAATTTCCAATGTGTCATTCAGCAAGACATCACCGTCATGCATGCTTAGCAAACCATCTCAGTTTGGGAAGAAAGGAAGGATTAATGCAGATACGCTTATGAAAGAATGGTTGCAATGCTTCACAACAGTGGGAAAAGAGTGGAAGCTGCACCGATGGAGACGAGCAGACACCAGTTGAGGAGGAAGAGATGAGGGAGAAGGGCTGAGCAGCAGCGGCCATGTTTGTAAGTCTGTAAGTTGTTACCTACTTGGCGGGGCTGCAGGTATGCAACGCCTTCAAATGAGGCTTCCAGGTAGCAATGGAAACCGAGTTCTCATCAGCAGCATAACTACGCCAGACACACTACGTGCAGAGTCAAAAGGATAAATAAAATAATGATAAATGAAAAAATTAACAAGGTAAAGTGTGGGAGGGAAAAAAAAGGGGGGTGAGGGAGGAACGTATAAGTTGGGTAGGAAGTGAAAGAAGGAAGGTGAGGAGGAAAAAAAAAGGAAAAGCAGATTAGTTCTTTGGGTAATGTTGATGCATTGTGGT
>JAPZDY010000003.1:19827380-19840209 GCA_029783645.1 Ctenochaetus hawaiiensis
AGTGAATTGCTGATATTAACACCTGTGTGACCAAGCTTCAGAAATCTGAGTGTGTGTTTGGTGAATTGATTTGAGGCAAAGTTGCTCATTAAATACTGTTAGGACTGTTGGGAGAGCCTTTATAGGATCAATTGAATCAATTATTGAACAGGAGTTATGTTTTTAAACCACGTGTTTACAGTTTTTCTTACTTATGGTCTTGAATCACAGCTAATCCCTCATAAAACCCCTGACAAGATCAAGCCTGTTGTACAAAATATCAAACTTTTACATAAAATGCACAACATGTCGTTTCTTCTGCTGGAGATCTGGAGGTCAAAACAATTAAAAATAAAATATGCAGTTCGATGATGTCATGAAACAGCATGGGATCATGCCTCTGATAGAGATAGAGATGTGAATCTCTCTGACTGACTGTGATTAAGTTTGATTCATGTCACATGTGGTGGCCAACTTCCTCTCTCACTTCCACACTGATGTGACCCGGAAGTTACCTTGAAAAATGACAGATTTCTCTGAGTTTGAACTTGCTGGAAACATTTGGGATAATGGAATTGTTTTTTCTTTTTGGAAATTTTAATGTGGAAACTTTACAAATGTTGTTTTTTTCTCGACTGTAAATTTAAAATCATTGAAGAGCATGAAATGTTTTGATGGCTTACGTGTCTTAAGCATTTCCATTGTGAGGAGGAAGGTTATTATATTTGCGATTTGTGGAGGTTAAATATGTATAACGGCTTTTTAAATGCATCAAATTGTAAAAACAAAAACAAACAGGAGAACACCCAGGAGGAGACCGTACATGCTGCCTAATGCTTAGCAGACATTAATAATAAAACAGCTGTATTGTAATGTTTTATAGCTGTAAACATCTGTCACACTATCGTACAGTGGCAGTGAGAGATGCGAGTTCACTCCATTGAGGATATTTGCTTCTGACGCTCGTCTCTGGATGCCAGTTAATTTGTTTTTATTAAAATCCTCAGTGGAGCGTTGGGCTCGCTCTGCCGTCATGATGTCAAACCAACATCTGGCAAAATTGACGCTGGACGTCCTCAGCTGACCCGGACAAGATGCAGGTGTGCGCGAGTCCCACTTAGGTGCATATGGCAGAGACAAAGTGCCTCTGACTTTATGGTGATGAATGACCTGAGGACCCGCAGACAAAACCATATACAGCCAAAAAACCTGCTCTCGTCCTCTCCCGGCTGACAAAGATGCCTGAAAAGCCTGAGGAGAAGAGGTGGGTGCGTGTGTGCGTAATCAGGTCCCTGAAGATTTGCAGCTTGGCTCACGAGGCGGTCTCATTACGAGCATGATGTCTTAAAATGCAAACAAGATGAAGGAGATATACTTAACTAGAAACAAGCAGCAGTTGCATGGCACACTGAAAGAGGAGCTTTGAACGTGGAGCAACCTAATTTACCTGCTGTAACTGTTGTATCTGTTTTTATCAACTTTTTTATACAACAAATGCATGAAAACTCATCAAAATCTCTCCTTTGTCTCATACTTCTCTCAGTGTAAAGGTGCATGATTTCATGCTTATTCACGAATGTCATCTGCAAGCCAGAAGGTTTTTGCTAGTGTGCAGAAGGGTGGACAATACTAATGCATGAATAATTTTAAGAAAGAGGGGAAGAAAACATTTTCAATTCGCACATAAAAACTGAGTTAAAATGCCAGAAATTCAAATAAGGAGGTCACAATATAATAAAATAATGTAAATACAAAGCTTGGGTGAAGTGGAAAACTTGATTTATCAATAAAAATAAGTGCAATAAAGTGTAATGGAAACAGTTTTGGCAATGAATTGGCAGAATATAAGAATGAATTGTGAGATTTAAATGTCCACTAAAGCTCAAGGAACCAAAAATTGTGCAAAAGAAAAAACATAGAGACAAAACATCAGTTAAAAGCAATGTGGAGACTTTAACTTTCTGTAAATTAATACAAATATTGGTGCCATATTTCCAGGACGTTATCTTTAATGTTTCCGTCCTTTGATGTTTGACTGATTTGCTTCAAATCTCATTGTCTCATTGCATCTTGTCCTCTTGTGGCACCAAACTGGATTATTAGTGTCATCGGCTGTGTGTTTGTAAAAGGGAGTCTAATGTCGTGTCTGCAATAATAATAAGGCAAAAACATTTCACACACTTAGCAGCCAAGCAAACGCTTAACACAGCTTCAGAGAGCAAAATTTGACACAACTTTTTCATGTGGCTAATAAATTGACCCTCAGAAGACACATTTAAGTGGAAGAAGCTTTAAAGCAATCAAACAGACTTTAAGCAGTGTGTGCATGTGTGTGAATGTAGATCCGATCCTTCGTAAGGTGTCATGAAGCTCATTAACTGGCATCAGTGTGTTGCGAAAACATGCAGCATGTCAATATGAACAAGTATGTTTATGATTAAAAAGGAGGAACTCTGTGTGTTTATATGAAATATGCATTTGAGTGTGTGAAGGAGAGAAAGTGTGTGTGTTTTATGTGTGTTTGTGCGTATGTGTGACAGATTGGGTAAGTGAGAGGTCAGCGTTTTCCACACAATACGGTCTGGTATCATTATCTATTTCCTTCTTTCTTTCTGTGCCAACCATGCATACCCTTTCAATCAAGACGGAGGGAGGGAACGGAAACAGAGAGCGAAAGACTGAAAGAGAAAAAGACTGAAAGAGGAAAAGAGAAACCAAGTGAGTGAGTGAGTGAGTGAGTGAGTGAGGCCAGTCGCTTTGGATAAGTGGATGAGTAAAAGCCTCATAATGTCAAGGCAACAGAACAAAAGAAACGATGGGAGAAGGAGAGAAAAAACGGAGGTGTGCGTGCAAAAAATAAAAGGAGCAGCAAAGACCTTCACAAAAAAAAGCCGAATTCTTTGAATCAAAATGATGATAAACTCAAATCTTTTTCTCGTGCAAAAGTAGCAACACTACTCCATTTAAAGTAAACATGAGTGTATGCACGATTTCACTTATGTAAAAGCATTAACAGCAAAATGTAGCTTCGTCAAGTTTTAAATTAAGTGAATTTGTCAGTCATTCCTTTCAGAGACTATTACAGATCGTATTATTGGAATATTATAGGAATATTATTACTGACACTTTAACATGAGGGCAGTATTTTCAGCGTTCAGTGTGACTAACTGCTCCCTCATGAAAAAAGTCAAATGTCTTTTCTTTTTTAAACAATTTTAAAGCTTTTACCAGGTGATAAAGTACAAAAATGTAAGTGGATAAATGATTCAAACACTGGACTTTAACTCAGGAAACTGAAGTTCAAGTCCAGTGTGAAACAAATAGTCACTGCTGACTTTTTCTGACATGGAAGATTTGGTTATTTTTAGTGTTTAGTCACAGTTTGGTTTATGAAATAATCACAATTTGGATGCAAATAGCATCGCTTGCTAAGGACATATAATTGATAATGGCATCTGCCTTGAAATGCTACAGCTTTTGAAGTTAAGATAATGAAATAACAGCTAATTTTATAAATTCATTATCTGTTTAATTTGTAAAATGTAAAGTAACTTCAGCTGTCAGATAAGTCTTAGTTACTAGATCAATATTTTTCTCTGAAATGTAGAAGGGTGGAGGTACAAAGAGGAATAAAATTGTAATATTCCAATAAAATAAAAGATGAAGTGTAATAATATAAAATCAAAAAAAAATATTGAAAGTAGTGCTGAAGTACAGAACTTGAGTTGAAGTACTTTGTTATTTAGTGAAGTGCCGCTAAAAACTGACTGATTGCTGTGAGAGGAGCGAGTTCAGCAGGTTCTCCTGGATGAAAGCAGCGGAGCAGAGGTTGTGATGGGACGATAAAGATTGAGCTCAGCTATAAATAACATTTCTCCTTCTAGGAAAAGACCCAGTAGATCAGCACATCGAAATAATAAAACAAGAGAAAGAAAGGAAAGAAGAAGAGGAGAGAGATTAAGAAAAGATGACAAGCTCAGAAAACAGGTTGAGGAAAGTCAGACTCGACTCTCCTTCAAGTCTCCCTTTGGGTCTCACTACTTTGTATCGATCATGTTTTTATTCTAATCAATACCTGTCCTTCTGCTACATGGTTGTGTCCATGTGTGTGTGCTGCCATGTTCTTGTTTTTTAAATGCAAAACAGAGGATTGGACGGAAACAAACGCTGGAAGATCAATAGAAGATGAGAAGAGCAGAGAGGGATGGAAGGAAGGAAGGACTGAGAAAAGGGGGATGCAGCCAGGTCGACTCCTTGCCAGCGATCTATTAGTTAATCCTCGTGTTTATTCAGTCGAGTGCAGTATCTTTCCTGATGATGGCAGCGATAAAACATACGGTTTTATTTCTAAGCAACTACTTGACCAAACAGAGTCGGGCCAAGGACACGGCTCAGCACGGGCCAGTTTCCTCTGCTCACTTACCGAAAGGTTTTTCTCCGTCAGAAGCTGAACAGCTGAACTGCAATAACAGAGTTTCTCAAATGCACCTCAGACGGTTCAAAGGGCTGGTTTGGTTCGAGGGCCGAGGGAATTTAATGTCTCGTTTAAGGAAGCTTCAATGAGGCGAATCTGTGATAATGTAAAGGTTTGAACTCCGGCTGAAGGGTTATTGCTCTATTATGTTATTAAAAGAACCTGCTGTCCTTCAAACTACAGTATCCTGTAAATGTTTTTACCTTGATGCAAATGTATTGCTAAACTTCCTCTTCCTAAATTGGTCGACTAAGTTTTCATCTACACTAAAATGTATCTGCAAATATAAGAAGTGACCTCAGCAAAGCAACCGCGCATTTTCTACATTTCATTTTGAGCAAAAATTAAAGATCTAACCTAGAACTCGTTTGTTTTCTCTGTTTATATAGTAAGTTTTAAATCTTCATAAAAGAATTGATTGTGAAAAAAGGAAAAGATTAAATATTGAAATACAAATGGACCCTAAACATCACAAAGTGTAAAATAAATCTACAGCAACATAGAAGATAGATTTGATCTGTAGCACTTAAAGCTGCTGAAGAAGATGCGTGAGGACGACTTCTCATCCGTCTACCAGCTTAAAAAGCAGACGTTTGTTTTTCCATCCCACATCTGAGCCACGTGATGGAGGCGGAGAAACATGGAGGGAGATAGTAAGTTTGGAAAAAGGGGCACAGAAACAAAGAAAGTGTCGGACAGGAGCCAATTTTCCATGATGTGGGATGTTCAGAGGATGGGTGACGGGAAGAGTTCGAAAGCTCTAAGTGTGTTTGTGAGTGTGTGTGTGTGTGTGTGTGTGTGTGTGTGTGTGTGTGTGTGTTCTCACTAACTAGACGCAGACTGACATACTGTTGAAGAAAGCCATCAGCTAACAGGGTTCATAAACACACACACACACACGCCATACATCAGATTTCTATCAGCGCCCATCTCAGCACTAAAACCACTCAGAGACTCCTGTTTGGAGAGCAGATGTCAGAGAGAGAAAATGAGTGAGAAGGTGAGAGAAAGTCAAAGACAGAGGAGGACAAGAAGTAAGAAAAGTGCATTTTAAAATCATAATGTATATTTTAAGATGTTATATTGATATTTAACAAACCAAACACAACACACGAGACTTGAAAATCCTTGAAACACGACAGGCTGCTCTGCTTCTGCGTCTCTTTTTCTCTTGAACTTCACATCGAACGCTTTCTATCATTTCATTTCTGAGAAACCTGAGTATGTGTAAACACAGTCTGATCCATCAAACCTGCAAGCCAAGTGAGTTAGAAGCACATCTTTAAAGTTACTCTGCAGTTACAGACCTAAAGTTATCCATTTTATATAAAAAAAAAAAACCTGTCTGACCGTGTAAATGCAGCAGATACACTTTCCTTCTGCTTCTTGCTGTCGTCTAAACAGTGCCACTTTCCACTTAGCTTAGCCAGCAATATTGTGCACAGCGTGACAGAGGGCATAACACTCTTCAAGTCTTAGGAAATCCACTGGGCTTAGCGGGCAGCCTTGATTAATGCCACTTAACTACAAACTAGCAGCAACGCATGAAGGCTCATTACTCAGACCTCGCCGGTACGATGCAAAGAGAACAATGACCAGACATGAACGATGGCCGTGTAGCTAATTAAACTTAGTTAGGCTAAGGCTAAACTCTGGAGTCGTTTCTTGCTTTTTGTCAGAGAATTATGGGAAGTCGTTTTTTAAAGCTTGTTTCTGGCCTGACAGGGTTTACATAAACCAACATGTCCTTCAAAAGCAGTGGATGACGCTGTCATTTCCAGACCTGAAATTTCTATATAAGTAAACTTAAAGCAATGCAAAACTGGAGTGTGACTCCTTGTGCATTGACAGATACTTGGTCAGTAAAGCTGGTTCTGATTCTGAACTGATAATATTGGAGAACAATCCTAAATCTGTGGGGTAACCTTTTTAAAAAATGCTCCAGTAGCATTTTGGCTGCATCTTGAGGGGACATCGCCTAAAAAAGTCTCTTTAAAATTGAGAATCCAGTGTTAAACTGAGTCTCTTCTTCCTTCTCTGTCTCACTCCTCTGACACTTTTCATGCACAGAGCATCTGTGAGCGTTTCAAGACTCTGTGCTTCATTCGAGAACTTCAAAAAACCTCATTTTTTACACGTCCAATAACAAGGAGACGACTGGATCGACTTCTATACATGAAGAGAAAACTGAACAAACATCAAAGAAGTCAACAAAAATAAAACAGCTCAAGACTTGTCAGTGAATTTTGTGTAAAAGCACCGCCGCCGCTGTGAGCCGAACACAGCGATGATGACGGGCTCGATCTCACTGTGGAGCTGTGAATGAGGCAATTAGAGGGGTGAAGCCGTGCTGTTGAGTTGCTTTGGTGGATTGGAGTCAGCTCATTAGGTCAACAGATGGCTGCCTGGTTCTCTCAGCGCGGAAACAGAGGCAACTTAACCGGAGAGAGGCTGAGTCAGCGCCGCTTACGCCACCGTGAGTGTTGATACTGTACGTATGTGCCGCTTATGGCCTTCTGAGTGTTCACTGCGTGCATAAATATGCAGATTTGCTGTTAAATTGTACACTCAGTCCAAGCTGCAATCATCGAAGGATACATGGACCAACGCGGCTCCATCTGCCCTCCGACTGTTCAGGTTACAAGTTTAGATCAAAATACAACAAGAGGTGATTCATTTTCAAGGGTTAAAACTGTAATCTGCTCCTTTGATTTTATGTCTTTTTTCATTCCTCTGAGGTTACGTAAAGGTCAAAGGGATGACGAGGTGTGTGTGTGTGAAAAGGTCTCACTGATGCTCTGGGTGTTAAACCAACGTCAGCTGTCATGCATGCATACGAATAAAAGAGCCTGTTTGAAGTTTAATCTATAAGAAAAAAACTACAGGAATCAGAAGGTTGTCGACTGATGATCCTGGTGTTTGAGAATATTCTTGGCCTTTAAATGTTTCAAACTTTTGCACTCAAATCTCATTTAATGTCTCACTTTAGTTTGTCGATCTGTGTGACCTGAACTGTGACATCTTGGTCTAATTTTCTAATTTCTGAAGTTTAAGAACGATTCATTACTGATTTCCTGCTGTTGCTGAAACATAAAACATACTGTTGTGCTCTTTATTGTTTTATCAAGGAAAACTGCATCAGTAGGGTCTCTGTTGCATTTGGTTTTAATAAAAAACTCTCAGGAGCAATAAACTATTTCAAAAATTTGCAAAATTAATTGGAAGATTTTGTGCAATTGCCATTTTCTTTATCATTTGCACTTTTAAAAGTCTTGATTTGAACTCCTCTTTCTAAAATTTTATTCACAAAATGTTTGTGTGTGTTAAGGTCACAACAAATAAGACTTAATACTAAAGAAATCGGTCTTATATCTTATATTTTACCCCTGATGACTCTAAAGGGATGGGATATTGTGGAGGTGAAGGTATGATGCTTCAAGACTGCCTGAAGAGAAGATGAGATGATGTAATAAGATATAAGAGGAGAGAAATTGAAAAAGAGAGCTGGAGATACAAAGAATAATAGTCAGAGAGAAAAGAAGAGAGAGAGAAAAAGAGGAAGAAGGAGATTTTTTTTCCCCATTTCCAGTCTGGTGGAAATGGGACGCAGTCAGCCTGCAGGCCGGAAAGAAATCAGCTAAACCTTCTGTTTTTCTCTCTTTTCTTTGTTTGTGTTGAACAAACCAAAAAGATGGGACACAGAGAGAGCTATGTGTGTGTGTGTGTGTGTGTGTGTGTTTCAGAAAGCCTCGGAAACAATATACACTTTACAATTACTTCTTTCCCCTTTGGGAGGGAAACAGTCACGCAGATTTACGTCACGGCCACAGATCTCTGCGACTGCTGCTAAATTATTGTTTTTAATATCTCCGAGTACGGAGTAAAAATAACACACATTTTAAAATTCTTACATCATTTCTTGGATTTAAGGCATTTTTTTCCTTCTCCCACAGTAAAGGAAGTTCTTCATCATCCTTCATCCTGCTGCTGTGCTGAATTCATACAACAATTTAACTGATTCAGTTCAGATTAAAGGCAAAAGCAAACTAGGACAGACACAAACAATGAAATGCATTAAATGGGACAAGCTTATAGGCTTAAATAAACCATAGTTCTGTACCTACACTTTATTTTAACAGAGCCAAATGTGAGCAGAGCTGGAAACTATATCTGTAGTACGAAAAAACAATCTATCCAGTCTGACTGAAATATAAATAATGGCTTTGTCAAAGGTTATTGCTCATGTGAAGGAAAATCCACATTAAAAACTGTCAAGTTAAAATGCCATAATCTTAACCTTTATGAATATTAATAAAGAAACATTTCTTTGAATTGAATGAGACTAATTGTTGTGTTTCTGTGCTGCTGAAGTCGGTACACCTTAATAAAAAAAAAGTGAAGTGGAGGAGCTGATAATGAGTTCGGCGGAGGAAACACTGCATTGCTGACCATTACTGGCATTAGTGGCAGACAAAAGAGGAATGCTGTGTAATTGGAGGAAAATATAGCACTTTGTTTCCTGAATGTGCTCGCTGGGCTCCATATATCTGTGTTACTATTGGCTGGTTGGTAAAATACAGGCTGGCAGGTCGTGCTGACTGCATGACTCCGCTCTCAATCATTAGCGCTGAGGGGTAAAATACCATCGTTTTCACAATTAACTGGACACGCACTTTATAACAGCGAAGGACATTGAAGAAAGCGTGTGCAGATGCAAACACACCAGCTCTGTTCCCTGGGAAATACATTTATTTACAACTAATTTGCAACAAGAGATGTTTTTTTAAGGGGAAAGGAATGGCCAACAAATTAGGTTCTCCATTAGCAAGAAAATGCTGTTAATAGGTACATTCTTAACATGCTATCCATTGCTATTGACTGCAAAGTTATTCATTTTTTATGTGCTTATTTAGGCAATGGCCTTACACAGATAGAGGTCCAGTGTGTAATGTGGAAACATGGCAGTGCAACATGACAGACACAATAAAAGGGAACATAAATATATGAAGTTGTCAGGGGATTACAGCAAATGAAAATATACGTCATTCATGCCAAATTCTGCCAAAAAATCCCCCTAAAACTGACTCGCTGGACCTTTAACAGTAAACAGAATCGTTCCTTCACCTCACCAAAGTGCTTTCGTTGTCTAAACAGAGTTTGGAAGCAAACCCTGAATTCTGGTGTTACAGTCATTTGTCCATTTTGCACACATCAACCTTTCCTGCAGCTCCAGCATGGTGCATATATATGTTGTGTTTACTCATTCAGAGAAGCATTGCCTCTCAACATCATTCAGGGAGCAATTATGTTTCCTTCAAAATGTAGCTGCTGTTGCTAGTTGTATTCAAATGTAATTTCTGAGTCATAGTTTAACACAGTGAATGAAAATGCATAATAGTAAATGGCAAATGTGACTCAAACTGGTTAAAGCTTCAGGTGGATGCTGGGTGCGTCATGCATGACGCCATCATGAAAAAGGATGAAATATAATAAAAACAATACTCTAAAACATAAATGAAAACAAAAAGAGAGGAAGAAGTGTGTAGTTAGAGCCAACATTTTAACCAGCAGCAGAAACACACACATTCCTGAAGTGAGGAAAAGATGGAATTCTGGGAATGCCCTAATCAGCCAAGCTGATGGCCTCCAGATAAGTCGGATAATCAGTGATAGGGACAGATGGCTGTTTGCTGATGGAGGGAGATGGGAGAAACGTGTTCCCCAATGACACCCATCCAGCCAGATCAAAAAGCTGTGACTGGGAAGCCTTTAGTCTGCTGTTTGATGTCTGATTGGGGGAAAAATTGCGGGCAATCTAATGAGTGTGTCTGTTTGTGCATAATGTGCGTAACACACTTGTTTGCGATTGGAGGAGTGTATCGGTGAGATGTGCACAGTGTCTGTGTTTTTTGTGTGTGCATCTGTGTAACGCATGTGCATGTGCTGCATAACAGCCTGCATCTGTTTCTCACTGTGCGGTGAGGCTGCAGCTGCTACAGCTGTGTACAGCTGCGTATACCGACACTTTACATCTCCTCTGGTATTTATCTGATATGCATATAATTACATGATATTACTGAGCTGTTTAACATGATTAGAGGCTTTTAACGTCACTTGGTTTCTCAAATTTCTAGAAAAATATAAACAGTTTACTGTCAAGCTGGACTATTTCCTGCAGTTATAACAAGGTTTGACAGTGGAAAAGTTACTAAACATCTAACTTTAATGTTGCAAATGTCGTATTTTGTGCCAAGTCAATATCAAAGAGAGAGCTTTTTTCCTGTTTCTATTTGTGCCAGCGTTTATATAGTCATTAATCATATATATCAACACCTGCTGCAGCCTTTTATCAAATAAAAAAAGAACAAATGATACATAAATGTGAAAACTTGTCTGAACATTAGGATTCAATCATATTTATCAGTGCAGTTTCGTTGTTCTGCTTTTTCCCCACCGTGATAAGCTGCTCACAGGTGCTTTTAACAGGTGTGTCAGCGCATCAGACAGCTGGACGACCTCGATAACTGCTGGGACATTTCAGAGAAGCACAAAAAAACTGTACTGGCTCAGGTGTTTCCTGCCACGAAGCCCGAGCTTTGTGTTTGATGTTGACATTTCAGAAAACGTGAGAAACGACAGCATGATAATATTTCTGACTGCTGTTATTCTAATCAAATCCCTCTCATCACCGTTTTTCCTTGATCACAGGAATGTTGCCAGGAATCCCGCGGCTCTGACCTTTGGTTTCCTCGCCGCCGGTTGCTTTTGATGTCATCTGATGTCGTTGGTCATGGAATTTAAATTTGAATGTTGAGTGTAAAAGAAGGAGAGACAGAGGCGGTGTGGCCTTAACTGAACCCTTGTGTGAGCTGCTTTGCTATGGCTGGTGGTCACTTGCTACACACACACACACACACTCACGCACACACACTCACACACACACCTCCTATCCCATCCCACAGGGCTCTGCGACAGTCTAAACAATATTCCAGCTGATTACATGCTGATTCCCATCAAGAGCAGCCTGTGAGGCACTTCTCCTCTCTGTTTAATGCGAACCATCACACACTCAGCAATGTCTTCAGTGTGTGTCCGTCCATCACTTCTTTGCTTTACTGTTTGCATTTTTACCTTTTTCTACTTTTGGTCTTAAATTGCTTTTTCTCCGGGTTTCTTCTGATTCTCTTTTCCTGTCGTTTGATTTTTTCTCGTTCATGTTCTTATTCTTTTCAGTCCTCACACGGCTTGTTAAGAGTTTACTTTGGATTTCAACCAACAACACTTTCAGAGAAAACAAATCTCTTTAGACACTTAAGGAAAATTCGCACAACTTTATCCAGAAGAGGATGACGGAGCCACACAGAGTTTAGTTTGATTTCTATGTTTACAGTTTTTATCAGTCAGAAACTTCAATAGCAGTGGAAAATAAGAAGTATAAGAGGAGTCATTTACTAATAAACAGTCAACTCCATTCATTTAGTAAGCAAGACGACCTGTGACCTACACAGTTATTGATAATGAAATACAAGATGATCTTGTACTGCAACAGTAAATCAATACTTTAACAGACAAAAACATATATACACACTTTTAAACATCTGTTATTCTTACTTAAAGTTAAAACATCAAAGCCCTGAGGTGCCAAAGTACTTTACAGTGATAATTCCGACTCCGTAACATCAATAAAACAAGCACACCTGTACTGTGTATGTACAGCATTATGATCTCGCTATAAAAACTGTTGTTGGTGGTCTGAACAAACACACACTAGCAAACAGAAGCACTGAGGAACCTTGTGGCCTCATGCCTTCAAACTCGAGCTCTGCCCAGTCGCTGCACATTGACAAGACCACAGACAGCAGTGTATGTATGTATGTGAGTGTGTGTGTGGGTCCAGGACTGCTAGCTATTTCCTGAACTGTCTCTTGTGTTAGCCAGTGCAGCTGCATTTCTTTGCACTTCCAAATAACAGGAAAGACTAAAATTTAAAGACTGTATTAAAAAGACTCTTGGGTAGCAGAGATACTGAAGGTGCTCTGCTGTGTTTGTGGGAGTTTGAACCAGGACAATGAAAAATGACATGCTGCTCTTACGTGCATTTAGAAAAGCTACAGTTACACTGGTCTGATATGCTGATATGTGAGTGGTCATAACAGACGCACTCTGGATTTATCCCATACAGGCTCCGCCCTCTACAGCCTGCACGCATTTGCCCACTGAACTGTGCAGACGTGTAGCCGGCCAATCAAAATGTGCCCACCGAATATGTGAATTCTGTACAGTATAAAAGACAATTAGCTCAGGTAGGTGGTCAGCGATCAGGAAGTCACTACCAGCACAGATGCAGAGTGAGAAGATGCTGTGGCAGCCTAAAAT
>JAPZDY010000003.1:19852286-19878391 GCA_029783645.1 Ctenochaetus hawaiiensis
GTGACAGTTCTTCAGCAGAGAAACACACAATGCTGACACATTCACAGTATCTCTTAAGTGTCTGGGTGTAATTCCTGCTAATATCTGCTCATTTACTCTCTAACTGTTCTTAACTTTCCTCTTTTCTCGTGTCAATGATTGTTCAAGTCTATTTATAGGACCAAGAAGCTGAACATGGAGTCTTTCTTCACCACATTATTAAATCTGAGTCATGATTGGCTTTTCTTGAGGCATTAATTTAACAGCTAATAAATTATTTGATGATGTGTCAACACACAGCCGAGCTCTCAGAAACGTCCTCTGGGCAAAGTCCACCAGTGGTTGGAGCTCACATGTGTGGAACGACAGTGAAAGTGATGAACTGCAGTTTCAGAAACAGTTTAAACTTTCCCCAGACAGGTGAAGGTGTAGGATAAAGTCTTTGTTTATGTCTTATGTTCAAGGTTGTCAACAAGGAACACAACAGGAACACAAGGCTGCGGCAGTGAAGAGCCGCTACAACGATACTGTCCTCAAGACACCAGAAAGCACAAAGTCTAACTTTCTTAGACTTAAAAATCCAAAATAAATATCAGATTTAAATAAATTAAAATCTGCAAGGAGATACTCAAGCAAATATTTTGCCCTGCCGATGACTTTAAGTGTAAAAGAAACAAATACACAAACTATTTGGCCTGAAGCCTTCAGCAGAGCACAAAGGAGTTCTATGTCAGAATTATTTATACTTCACTAAAGAAAGGCACAGCAGCAGTTTTACAACTCAGTGTCACACTCCATCCTCATCTGGTGTGAGTGTATTTACAAATGAGTGGCCAAAAATTCATTGAGATCCATTATTCTGTGTGATGCACCGCAGAGTCAAAATCTGATCAACATCTCAGCTCCTCTTCTCCTCTCCGAGGTCTCCAGGATGTGACTCTGAGTGCAGCTTTTTGTGTGTGTGTGTTTAGAGCATGGATATGATACAGACATGCTAATATTATTAAGCATGTGACTTTGTTAATAAAGGTGAGTTGCCGGAACTGAAGGTCGCAACGGATAACGGGCATCATCTTTTTTTTTTTTTTTAAGGCTCTGTGAGCTGCTGGCTCTGTCAGCTCATAACCGGCTGACTCATGGCGAGGGATTCATGGCAGCAGCTGCTCTGAGGCTTCAGCTCTCCACACACACACACACACACACACACACACACACACACAGAAAACACACCAAAGGTAAGATTTACATCAACACACGCACACACATAAGACTAACTAAATGCACAGGATGGAAAGATAACAAACATGCATGCATTAATTTTGAATGCTCAGGCTCTGCAGATGCATGTAAACACAAAAACACACTTAAACAAAATGGAATGGATGAATCTTCAGTAACTCATTATGTAAAATAACCCATGTGAGCCCCTTTTCTCTGTTTAGCTGCTGAGTGAAATGAAAGAGCTCTTTCTCCTCCAGGTATCCTATTGAGTATTTCACTAGCAACTAAATTAGGATTCACACACAGGCACACAAACACACTCTTACACAACCATACACACACATAAGTAATACACTCACTTCAAAAAAAATGCAGTCTACATTATATTCAGACATAATGATCTTCTGTCTGACTCATTTAAAAACATGAGGCAGAATATCAGAAGCACATTACAATGAAAGCAGTGCAACACCAGCAACTTCAATAGCAAATGTTCAGTTGGATTAACACCTCTGTTTAAATGGGCTCATTTGCTCAATCATTCCTTCATTAATCCGCTTACACTCTGTATGAATCACCATTGAAAAAAAAACACCAAAGGATCTCTGGTTAAAATCATTTTTCACCTAGATGTTGCTTTGCAATGTGCATAAAAGTTGTGCACACAATCCTGCTTAAGGGCTGCTGATAATGCTTCCAATGACAGACGGCTAAGTACAAAAAAAGGGAAGGAAAATGCAAATGAGCTGCTAATTAATGTGTTAAAATACCTGTAGGATTTTAATTTAAAGAGGAAAACATAGATTCTCAACACGGACTGAGAGGAAACTTTCGGAGCACCATGTTTGTTGTTTTTGTTTTGGTAATTCTTCCTTTTCCTCCTTCCTGTTTCCCTTTTAAACCCTCCTTCCATCCTTCCTTCCTTCCTTCTCTGCTCCCCTGCAGAGGGTTTTCCCTCCTGGATCTATTTATTACCCATCATCCCCTGCTGAAGGCCTCTCTTCTACACATGTCCACCAACATGCTTTTGGGATCATCTCTCGGACTAAAGCTGGAAGTTCCTGTGCTCATGTGTTCAAGTGCATAGTCTCTCTGGTATAGTTATGTGTCACACTTGACATTTAGGTCACCCACAGACCCTGAGGAACACCACACATTTACACACACACACACTCACACTCACATACGTAAATTAGAAGACAAGAAGACTGGGAAACTTAATTGTATCTTCAAAAAGCCAAAGCACCGTTCTCTCTGCCGGGTCGGGGTTGATGAAGTGCCTGCTCCCCCTGCAGACCCAAACACAACTGAATGACATCAGTCAAAGGTCACGGCTGAGCCCTGACATTGCTTGTTCATGACTGAAACATCTCCAAACATCCATAATCCCGGTGGGATCAGGAGAGGTTTAGTGAGGTAAGACAGAGACATCCACCCACACCATCACTCACTTCTTTCCTCTCATCATCCTGCATCCAGCCCTCCACTTTCCTCCATTGTTTTTTTTTCCCTTCAGTGCAGAAACTCAGGGCCAAAGATGGAAACACAAAATATCTGAAAAGCTCTTCTGCACACTTTGTTTCAACAATATGTTTTCTTTTACTTGACACATCGTTTGCTGTGCAGGAACATTTCCCTCAACTGGAAACATCCACAAACTCCTGAAGTGAAAATATCAAATCTCCAGTGTTGTTAATGTTATGTAGATGGAAAAAGTGTTAGATTTTTTTCTTCCTGAAAATGTTAGAAGTTCTTGAAAAAAACCAGAGGGGCCTGGTAAATAAAGTGACCAGTAACAGTTTTAGTTCAAACATTATTCTTGCAGTGTGACCTGCCAAAGTGTCCAAGAGAGAGAAAATGAAGCCCAGAGCTTCAGATTTACAGTAGATAACTTTGTAAATCAGCAGCTGGTTCATTTTTATACACAAAAACTGTTGATTCACTTTTAGGCCTGAGGATTTGTGCGAACAGTGTCTGTCTGAAATTTGCACAGCTGAATCTGCAAGCTGTTTCACTGATTATGACAATTCAATGTTTAATATCATGATCTCTGTCCTTCACCTGCTTAACCTTTGCACAGTCAAAAGGGGGCGGGGCCTATTTCAGCTCACATTGACTATGATTTGACTTTGTTAATGATTTGTATGCAATGTTGCTACACTTTCTTTAAAGTATCGTTTAAGATTGTTGTGCATCATGATATAATCTCTGCAAAAAGAGATAAAGTCATAAGGATGCTAGCACCTCGAGGACAGTTTGATTTTGAGGGCTAAGAAAAAATATGAGATATTTATAGACTTTGACATGGCTGGTGAGCTTTCATTCAAATTTTAGGGTCTAATTTCAATCTTTTTTCTCTTGGATCTTCATTTACTTAATTAAAATTAACAAACGATTACATGAAAAATCTATCTGATACCATTTGCATGCGTCTTAATTAACTTTGTACAAAACTTTAATTCATTCTAGGCATCAGGACCTGATGTGCTGATGTTTCTTTTGAGATATGAACCATCTCATACTTTTTTCTTCACCCTTCAGTGAATCAGGTTTGTCTGACATAAATGTGTGTATGTGTGTGTGTGCGTGTGTGTGAGATGCTATGTGACAGGTAATGTCCCGGGGCTACTGAAGGCTGAGCTCTCCTCATCCCTCTGCTATCACAAGCCTGGGACCAAACCACTCAGACCACTAAACCCGCTGCATTCACACACCCTAATCCTGTCCGTGAGACCTGCTCTCACTGAGCACGTCTGTCCATGCGATGTGTGTGTAAGTGTGTGAAGAAATATGATACATGGAGAACTGTGTCACACAGAGGGACATGTACATATGTTTAAGGATTGATTGATTGATAGTCTCGTGCTTGAATGAACCATCACATTAAGTTTTTAGTGTCATTTTATTGGAGTATCTTCGAGCAAATCCTCAAAATTTGGAACACGGAAAGCCATGACATTGTTCAACATTTTTAATATGTACTGAGTAAAATATCTTACCAGATCCCTGACATAAAATATTGAAAAAGTGATCCGGATCTAAATCTTCTTCAGCAATGCAGACAGGGAAGCTGTAGGGTTGCAGAACAGCTGGATATTCAGGGTTTTTACAAAAGATGTATCCTAATGACTTTGGTGATCTCTCGACTAAACAACACTACAATACCCACAATTCCAAGCTGCTGTAAAACTTAGCAAGAATCAGACAGTTTGGCAGTTAGCTGCTGCAAAACTCCAGTTAAATAAATTTACAAGCCGCTGAGAATTTTAACACACTTCAGACCAGATTTTGTTTCCACTGTTAAAAAAGAGAAGAGAAATAAAGTGGAGGGATGAAGGGAGATAAAGGTGAAAAAGATAAGAAGGGTAATGGCGTAACGTTTAATAAAAACTGAATAAATGACTTCAATTATAGACTAATATGTCTCACAGCCTGTTAATAATTCATGACCACCTAAAGTGAAAAAGAACAAAGAAGCATAAAAACTTAAAATTTAATAAAGCCTGAAGACACAAAAAAAAAGAAGTGCAGTGTGTAAAGTTCAAGCGGGTAGAAATGACGCAGAGGCTTACTTATACCATCGCACGGGCATTGGCAAACACACACTGCTACAAATGTGCGTCATGCTCATACAAACGGGGAAGAAGGGAAGAAAACGTGAGCGAAAATGAGAAAAAGATTGAAGAGGGAAAAAAAAGTAGGAAAGGCGTCAGAGCAGATGAAAGCAGCGGCATGTAAATGAGACTGCATGTGCTGTTGCCTGGAGTGCAGCCTGTTTGCAGGGGAACGCAACAGGGGTTTCACTGACACCACCACGGCAGATACGATGATATTTGCAGGTATAGACCTCTGCATATGACTGACTTCTATTACATGAAAACACACATTCAGTGTGTGTGTGGATCAATAGCTGGCAGCTTCATATAGTGCAGATGAGGAAGCCTGGTGAAGTGAAACCCGTGGAGACAGGGTGACTATTTCTGGACTCCATATCAGTCAGCTCCCTCTCTCTCTCTCCCTCTCTCTCTCCCTGGCGACTGTGATATTAAAGGGAGGCAGGCAACTGGTGGCATGAAATATGTACAGCATCATTAGGAGTGACCAACGAGTCCTCAGAGACGGGGGAGAGGTAAAAAAAGGATCCTCATACTGTGTCGACCTGCTGCACTCGCTAGTATCTTTGTTATGTTATTTCGTTTCTTTATTTGTGCTCTTGTAAATATAGAAAATAACTACAGGAATTCTCGGTTTACATCACCTTCTCTGGGGCTCAAAGCTGAGTCACATCACAGTGAATATTTGCACAGAGTAAAAACAGCTTTGAGTTGTTTACCTTGATGTACATTTTTTCTCTGTAAGTCTGTTTGATCTCACAAAAATTTTAAAAGGATCCCCTGAGAGAAAATCTACAAATATTCACTATATGTTCTTTATATTTCTGATGCTAAAGCTGCAAGTAACATCTTTGTTTTTTAACTAGAACCAAGATCTTTCTTGAAACTTCACTATAAATATAATGAAGGCAGCACAGATTGCCACAGTGCTAAAGTTTGCTGTGAAAGGGGGCCATATGTGATTCAGTGGGTGTATTTACTCACTTTTAAAAACTGCTCCTTACTTCTTATTGTTCAGTAAACCCGCATTTACTGGAAAGTTTCTCAAAGGTGTGAAGAAATAGCTAAATGGAGGGAAACCTGCACAGATGGGCGACAGGGGCTCACACATGGCTGAAGCAGCTGATCTTGCCTAGTTTTTGCACATTGTTCCCAGCAAAGAAGTCAAGTAAAAAAGATCTGTAAAAAGCCATTTTAGCACCAGTAAAACTGTCACCTTTCAGTGAAAATAAAACAATGGAAAACACTATTTTTTCTTGTTGCTGTCTCTCTGAACAAAGACTAAAACCTGTGTTGCTATATTTGTCAAAGGCAACTTAAATGTAGAAAGACGAGGCTGGAAATGGCGGCAACATGGTGGCAAAGCTTTCCGTGCAGACACCATAAGCGTGGGACTTTTAGCAGCTCAGTGAGGCAGAGATACATGCAGGCCCACACAGCCAGGCATAAACCCTGACCGTCGATTTGCAGTTCAGGCTCCATTATTTCCTCGCAAAACAGCAGCTCTCAGGTCCTATTAATAACTCGACATATCAGCGCTCGCTTATTCTTTCTATGATTTTCTGAGAACATAAAGAGTGTCAAACAAACCCACGCTAACTGCAGCAATTAGCCGACGAGGCTAAGGGAGAAAAATCATCAATCACTTGTCGCCTGTTGTAAATATTTGAAATCGAATCCAATCAGGATAAAATTGTGCCCTTTTCCACTGTGTTCTTACCACCACAAACACCTCAGCCTGCAGCAGGGACGAGCAGCCGTGAGTTTTTTTAGCAGGAACACAAACTGTCACAGTGACAGAAAGCAGGCTGCATCGACATTTGTAAAAGCACAGCCAGTACTGGTCAGCTGTAATGTCAGGCAGATAAACTGCATATGAGGACGGTAAATTCAACAGCACAAATACTCAGACCAGAAAGTGAAGAGGTAGGCTTTAAAAGTCTGCCGCATAAGTACTGTTAATAAATGATGTTCGAAGCTGTGTTTTAATGCTGTTTCACTGGGCTAAGAGTGATAGGATCTGTCTTTTCTTTACTACATTACGGTTATTATTCAAGGTCTGACTTACAGCTGGATGTCACAAAAACCATCCATGTAAACATCCATATGGTCGAGTTTTTTAAGCAAAAGTAATGGCAGAATAATGGCTGAGCAGGCTGCAGCTACAAGCGGGTTTGCATGTCTGAGCCCCCAACTACAACAGTAGTGTAGGCGCATGTTAACCGTTAAACCAGCTTATTTTCTAGTGATTTAACACACTGCCAGGCAAGTAAGTAAGTAATCCCAAGTAAGTAAATACAGGCACTAAGAGCAATGCAAGACTAGTTTTAACCTTGTAACCAGATTAATCTCACTACAATGCAAACATGAGCATTGCAGCTAGGGGCACTACAGCATTAAACAAGAGACAGCTAACAATGAGCCTGCACTTTTCTTTTATGTTTGCAATGTTAAAGTTAAGTCTAGGATAAATCTATGATATGTAAAATGGAGAAAGCAGTAGTTTCTCAGTTTTGCAAGTTTAGAAAGATTTGATTCAACATCAGACTGTGATACAATGAATGTGCTAAACATGAACAGGTTAAGTCTCATGTTTGTAGTAGTGGGTCTATGATGCATGCATGCATACTGCAAGGAGGAGACTGTCTTGAAACTGATTTACCAAACCTTGTCATGCTTGTATGTTGATTTTCCATAATTACGAATGCAGAAAGTTTGAAATCAGTGCGTGAGACCTTGGAAATGGTAACTGTAGTTAACTCCTCGCAGACTTGGAGGATACAAGGCAGAACACTGTAGCAGATGTGAAATATGTAATTAACATTTAAACGAGGGATTGCAAAGGTCAGAGAGAAGCTCAGCAGCAGATGATGAGTCCGGACTCGATTAAATGACTGACAGCAGCGCACCTACACTCACATTAGTGGCTCACACTCAAGCTTCAAGTTATACTTGTGAGGACCTTCTATCAGCTACACTCATTCTTCGTTTCCTGAATCTCACCTTCAACTTTTTCTGCTTAAACTCAAATTTAAATTTTATCTGATTCACAAATTTTTTAGACCCCAGCGACTCTTTAAAGGAGAGTTTGTCATGAAACACCTGATAAACATGTATGTACCTACACAGGTGACTGGTTTTAAATTATAGATTTATTGTGTTATATTTAAATAGACCGATTCTAAGCCACTTAGAATAAAAAGCAGATGGATATCACATGTGAATATTAAAGTTATTCGTTTCATCATGTTGTTTCACTTTTGTTATTTGTCTTCACTGATGTATCAGTACAGGAAGCTCAGAAGTGACAAAAAAGTGCCCACTTTGGGGCAAAAAACATAATACAGTATCACTTTTTTTTGTATCATACAGTTCTTATTTATTGAATAATTACATATAATTCTACATTTTTAAGTTATGAATGACTACCAGAGAATCTCAAACTTTAGAAAATATCAGTAATGCCCACTTTTTTCACTCACAGGTGACAAATTCAGTGCAAAAACAATTTATGTGAGCTTAATTCAAAGGCAGAGACAAAATATGAAGTGATTTCATGGATTTTTGTTTCAACTCTTCTCATTTCAAAGAGATAAAAGAGAAAAGTCAGATACAACCTCAGGATCGGCTGGTGCTGGATCAGTGTTAACTTTTTAATAAAAACTCGATATGAACATGTTTTTTGCTTACTGACTGAAGCGAGGACAGGATTTTATTCTCTTCCATCACTTTATCTTACAGAGCTGCTAACTTATTGTTACTCATGTGCTTTACAACTTCAACTTGTTCAACACCTCAACAGCTAATTGAGACACTACTAGTGACATTTATGCGTCACTTGTGCCTTTTATTGGCTTCACATGTTTTGTGCCTATGTTTTTGCACTTTTCACATACTCAGCATTTAACTGTGGATTAAGAAAGATACAACTGTGTACTGAGAAGATGAGAACTGCAAAGTATTCGTTAAAGCAGCTGGAGGGCAGGAAGTGCAACCCAATAAGCAGAGCACTTAGAAGGAACACATCACCTCAGATCTGTTATTAAGTTTGCACATCCTTGAGTTCTATATTTGCTGCATTACTCTCAACACGTATGCTGTGTATTGTAAAGACGGCCATGTGATGTCAGTGTTCTTTGCTGCTGTCAAAAACCTAAATAATGGGACGGGAACAGTAGCACAGCGTCACATGTCGAGAGATTCTTCACTTCGATTTGATCATCAGGGGTTTAAGATATTTCTGTTTTGCAAGCGTGATTGAAAAAACTTGATGTTGCCATGAACTGATGAGGTGCATTTCATGAGTCTCTTCATGCAAGAGACTCATGGGAGTTTAAGTAAAATGTAATAGTGTATCTGCTTCTCGCTGCAATATAAAATGTAATGCGATAGAGAGAAAAAGCAATCAGTTTTTCATGATCAAATGACTTAAGCACATGATTAGGAAACATGAGCTGAAACTGTGTTAACAAGGACATTAACACTTTCATTTAATCTGCCTGAAGTCCATTTAGGTTCTTTAAAACAAGAGTAAATACAACTTTACTTAGCCACAGAATCTGTAAAATTCTAATTCTCTGTTTTCAATCTCAAAGTCTCTAACATGACTGGTATTATTAGCAAATTATTGATCTCCTGAACATATTTTATTTGTGTTTGTCTGGTTTTGGTGTTTGCCTCCAGGAACCCCCCTTTTTTTTTTAAACCCCTACATATGAAAGCATAAATTTCGGTTTTCCTCTATAAGACACACAGTGTAAGAGCACTACATGCAGTGTAATTTAATTTTCTTCAGTGGACACGCAGATGCCATTTGAGGAACACTGTTGGTGGTTAATAATTCCTTGTGGCTGTTGTTTAGATCTTAAATCTTTTGCCCTTTTATGTTACATGCTGTTTGAAAGCTCCTGTGCGCTGCAGACTCTTGTTGTTTGAAGACTCGCCTCCATCTCTCATTTGATACCTCACATAACACAACAAGAGTCTGTGGTATGATATTCATCAATTTTGCTTTGTATCTGAAATAAACATCTGAAGATCTGAGATTTTAACTTATATTTTTATTAAAAAAAGAGGAAAAGATATACCTATACATCTTTATTTGGTGATCTCATGAGCTTTTTACCCCACAGAGAGTGATGGAGACCACACGGAGACGATGTGCGAGCTTCAGTCTGTCGAGTCAAATACTAAAAGCAGCAGAGATCAATGTGTTCAGGTAACAAAGTCTTTTTTTTTCCAGCTGAAGGCTCAGAGGAGGAAATCCAGTGGTGTGAACTGAGAAGTGAGTCGCACACCTCAGTGGTTCACTCTGTCTGTGAGTCTACACACTAATGGACACAGACACACACACACCTCAGGTCCATAAAACAGTGTGTTTCTGTAATACACACCATCAGACTACGAGTGTCCACAAAAACAACCATATGGGCGTTATCATACATTTTCAGGACATTTTAATTGGATTTAACACAGACAAACTAATGATGATGTTGTTTTTCTGTCAGTCTTGAATCATAGACACACTCTGATTTCCCATCAGCCCCTCTTTCACTTTGAATTGCCTCATGCCTAATTGGTGCTGTGTAAATAAAGTTACCTTGGCTTGAAACTAGAGGACGTGTTTGGTGTTTCATAACTTTAAAATGTGTCAGACTTATTTCTTCATTATTTTTTCACGTTTACAGGAATGAAAAATGTGGCTGCACACTCCGGAAAATAAACAAAAAGACTTTGCAAGGAAAAGAAACAAGAAACACACAGAAGATAAATTAAATAAATTAAACACACAGCTTTGCCAAGAACAGTCAATTGTATATATTAGTATATTTTATGTAAAACAGGTCAGAGCTACACTGATCGAACCACAGAGGGATAAATTTATTCACACCTGCAGGCTAAATCCCCATATATTACATTAAATTACATTTTTTTTAGGTGAAATAAGACATCTGTACCAAAAATACCAATTAAATAAACAACAGGATGGTACTACAATCTGTGGGTGGTATCTGCCTTTTCATCCTCACTCATTAAAACGCTACAATTTATGTTTAGTTATGTCTGAAAAAGAAACAAGATAGGAACGACTACTGATGAAATAAACTTTGGAAATCCCTCTTGCGCCACCAGGAGGTGAAAGTTTTCAAACTTGCAATAAAATATCTCAATCTCTCAAAATTTTGCACAGACAACCATGTTTACTCTGGCGCCACCACAAGGTTTGCATTTGTGTTTTCAAGTGAAATGTCTTGGCAATGTTTGGACATTCGCCATATTCAGGTCCCACTTACGGTGTTTTAAGTTCAAAGTCCCCCTAACTGATCATTCAGCGCCATCATCAGATGAAAATTATAATGCTAATCAATAAATGCTATCATGCTAACACACCAAAACCAGTTAAACATTATGATTTTAGCTCAAAGCAGCACTGAGCCTGAATGCAGCTCACAGATCCTGTTAAAACATACAGTTTACGTTATCAAACGGAGCAGAATGAACTATACTCTTCTTGATGTAATAAGCCTCTTGTTGAATACGCCTGCCTCTCCCTGAATTCTGACGGAGAATTGTTTTCGTCTCGCCACTGTTTCCTCCCATTAATCAAACTGTTCACGGCCTGTGGTTGTATTTGGCCGGGCAGCTCAGCCGGGGCACAGATCAGCAGATTTCCAGTAAGAAATCATCTGCTCTCTGAAGTGATTTCATATCTAATTGCTTTTATTGACTTGGCAGCTCCGAACCAGTGGCCACCCGTATTGGCTTACTGAGCAAAAAAACATCAGGCATAAAAGTGAAGAAGGGAGAGAAAAAAAAACAAAACAGAGATGAATTTGCTGGTGTCATCAGCACCGCTGGCAAGATGGACCGTTTGATCAGAGGGGTTTTTTGGGTGTTATAGGTTTTGAAATGCTGATTAACTGTTTAAGCTCTTGGCACTGCGGACCACCCATCACTCTGAACGTATTGTGTTAAAGGCAAAACATCTCCAGTTAATGCTGGTTGTGAATATGCTCCTTTAAAATGTTAAGCAGTCGACTAAGCAAAGATTCTCTTCATAAAGTAAAAGGAGTTCACATAAAAGTAAAAGACTAAACTAAATTTTACTAATTTATTCAATTAACCACCACTTTTAATTGACAGGAACAATGCAAAGTATCAAGAGAAGAAGTTAAACATGAGAAACTCTGTGAGGTTTGTGAATTTGAAGGTTACTTCAAACCATCTCAGTGACACAGAGGCGTCGTTATTGGCGTCTGCATTGATCTGCTGCTTGGTTCGCTCTGTTTTCAGGCGTTATATCACAAACCTCACATCACAAACCAAGTGGTAATCAATTTATTTCCCCCTCTCTGATTAGGAAGAGGGTCTGTGTTTTCAAAAAGGACAGGTGTCACCATGGAGACGGCCGAGAAACGGAGACGGCGGTGCTTCAAGTTAGGAGTTAGATGGAGAGCGAAGGGGGGCAGGAAGACATAAGTAATGACTGCAGCAGGCGGCTGGGTGGGTCATTTACAATAAACCTGTTCAGTTGTGCAGAATCTGAGGAGACGATGCAATGAGAGGAGCCCTGCATGGTCGGTTTAATTAGCCACATGGGCAATCACAATGGAGGACTTCTCACTGACAGTGTGATTAATATTGCATGCAAACATGCAGAGGAGAGAGAGCAGAAAGCCTGTTAAAATGTTTGTAATTGCTTTGGATGGCCAAACCCTAAATTTTATTATTAGATATGATTTATTGTGTTTTGCATTAACAAACTTGTTTACAGTAAATTAAGTCAGCATGCTACTAAACTGCTTTTGCCAAACAAAGTTCTGCAGAAATTTGATCGCCGCCCCTATGACACAAACTGCCAGTGTTTTTTTTTTTCTAGAAATTTGGGCAAATTTGGTCCAAAGGCACCGGACTTTGACGCCAGAGAATAAGGTAAACATCCTGCAAAAGCTGTCGATTTGCTTTAAAAAGAAAAAAGTGAATGCATCTTGTTTCAAGTTTTAGGCTTCTTTTAAATATTTAGTCAAAACCACCATCTTTCCATGACCTCAACCGAGTGCTTTGAGCTGCTTTAACACTGCCATTAAAATGTAATTCATGCTTTAACTGCCGGGAGCAAAAACACTGAAGGAAACAAATAAAATGTAAACACCAACAGTGACATGCGGCAGATATGTTCAACATAAAAGTTTCTGCATTAAGATAATGTGATCTGCATTACATCCGCTGCAGAAACTGATATTCTAATGCCGTTTAATTATATTTTAACAGGTGGATTTTTTAGGAGAATTATATATGTTTACTTTAACCAGCTAAAATCCCAAATTCCCCCTCCTACCTTCCATCCCATCATCAATATAGATTTTATAGGACTTAAACAAACAGATCGTATTGTGTTTGTTCAGAATATGAATATTAAATTGACTAATTATGAGAAATTTGTATTTGAAGAACAGTATTTACAAACTATGATATGTTAGGTATTGGTATGTACTTTTTGGGTTGTTTTTTGCAAATTTGCCGATAAATACAAATAACCCTAATAATAAGGAGAAGATGGCACAGTGGTCCCTTCACATAAAACCCACCGGGACTTCAGCACATCACCTCCACTAAACTCCATGAACAACAACGAGGGCAAAACAGCATCACTGGTCTGCTTTAGCTGAATATTCTCTGATCTCAGTTCAGGTAAAGACACGTGTTGTTTAATTCTGAGCCTGTGTGTAACAGGTGTCAGCCATGTTTGTCTTCATGCCAGCTGTTTTCTCCCCTCTGCGTGTGTGTGTGTGCACATCTGGGAGCAGGAAAGAGGTGTAGATGACAACACTGGTGCGATTTAAAAACGGGTTGTGTTGTGAACGACACGCCCTCGTTTTCAGTGAAACACGAGGGCAGAATTTATCAAAGGCAGTGTGAAATTTAAGTTTTCAGCTTGTTTCTGTGAAAACTTCAGACCCTGATGTCCAGTGACTAAAATCTTGTTAAAAGATTAAACAAACATGATCTAAAAAGTGACAGTGACGTGACTTGAAACATTGAAAACATAAAAAAAAGTAGTCGGCTGGAAATGTTTTAGCGTCTGGCCATGCGGCCGGCAGCTCTCTCTCTCTAAAACTCTGATTATGGCCCAACTGAGTTATTGAACGGGGATGTTTTTGTTTTTCTTTGTTGCATTAGGCTCACTGCTTTTCTTAATTATGAATAATAAAAGTGATTCATAATGGAAAAAAACATTCACACGCAGATATAAACTGACTCAATCACACACACACAGTGGCTGCCAGATACGCCGACTTAAAAGGACATTTCTTGGCCGGCAAATGTTGTTTTGCAGCAATTATTTCAAGATTGATGGAATAAAAATGTTTTTTTCTCATTCCTATTAATGTTTCCCATCACTTTTGTCATAGTTCTGCTCTTCAGCTTCTGTGGCACGAGGACACTGAGGAACCCATTACTGAGGAGACACACAAGAACACTGCCACCCACTGCGCCGCACACACCCAGTTTGTCTACAGGCTGCACTGAGCCTTGTCATTGCAGAGAGAAACATCTGTGTCACTGTTGTGGTAACAGCTATGGAGAGACTTCCATCCCCTTTCATATTTTTCCAATGAGCTCCCATAAATAAAATGAGCATGAACTCTGAAATGCAGATCGCATGTTGTCAGTGTGAATTATGTGAACATTGTGTTCCTCTGTCACAAACCGGAATATGTGACTGTCTCATGAACTGGACTTTCTGAGGGTTTATTTTTTTTTCCATCATGTACGGAGTGAAAAAAGGTTCATTTTGTTTTAGCAACCTGATAAACTTTGAGTTTAAGCTACTGAGACGACTTTGCTTCAGTTATGTTGAAAGTTCAGCTGAAGTTTTGAACTTTGTTGGAGAGAGAAGTTGGAGAACTGAACCGTGACACCAGATTTAAACTAACAGATCTGTCCCTTATCCTGAACACAACACCTTCTCTTCGTCTATTTGGTAGAAGAACTCCTGCTGATGTCCTGTTCATTCAAACTGTTTCTACACACACGTAAAACTCTTTCTAAGCTTTCTTTTCGGTCTGTCCTCTGGTTGAATCTAGGTCAGGGCTGGAGCAGCTCTTGTGCTCAGTATCTTTATTGTGTCTGAGTTGCATCATTTACTTCAGAAACCCTGGTCGTTATTCATCCTCTGACCTCTCTGAAATGTGTCCTTTTCTCCTTCCCCACTCCTCTGTGCTTCACTTTACTTTACAGGGTCAGTCAGGAGACGGAGGGGAGAAAAGATGTTTATCACTCAGCTGTTGTAGTGAAGAAGCTGCACTTTGACAGTAGTTATGTGTTTGTATTTGTATTTGTATGCATGTGTTTATCCATCTGCAGGTGCAGAAAATGTATTGTGTTTGGGAGCTAAAGATGAGTTTATTTTGGACCAGAAGCGTTGTGTATCTTTTAGTGAGTGTGCACAGCTTAATATATGTACAGTTATGTGTGTGTGTGTGTGTGTGTGTTTTGAAACAATATAAATACTGGTTGGTTTTCTTGTTTGCATGCATATTCTCTTGTGTATTTCATGTACACACACACGGATGAGCTTCGAGGTAAATGAGCTCTGTGCATCTTCAAGTATGAAGTCTGTCCCTGCAGGCTGTGATTGTTATTTATAAAATGTGTGGACTTTTTACCTGCCAGGAGTGACTGAATAAACCATATATACAAAACTGACACATCATAATCCTTCGTTCTGCAAAGAGGGTCTGACGATAGTAGATTTTACATCTGCAGTAAAGTGAGCCAAAACAACATAAAAGCATTAGTCCGGTTTCCTCTGTCCCTCTGCTGCTGCTTGTTTTCTGGTTATCCAGCCATACAGGTCAGAGGATCTACTGAATTTGGTTAAATATTTCTGACTGTTGCGGTTTGAGGTTTAGTCTTATTTATTGCTGTGCTTAGAAATTTGTTTTGTTTTTGCCTTTTCTTCATAAAAAGAACACACTTTGTCTACTCCTGGTCTTCTGAGGACATTATGGCCCAGAGGACCAGAACAAATCTGAGAAGCTTTTTTTTTTTTTTTTTTGAAACAATACGCTGCTGTTATGTGTTGGAAAATAAACACTAAATTTATACCAATGAATATGTTAAACTTCTTTCATGCATTTGGAGGCCGGAAGCAGGACTCACAGAGGAGAAAAGCTTTTCACCACATTAAGCAAAGTGGTGCAGCCGGTCGCTCAGCGAGCTCGTGGAGCAGGACGGTGCAAAGCTAATGCTAATGGGCTTTGACAGCTTTGGACAGATTTACTTTGCCCTTTGTGGCAATTCCATTGAAATGAATCGATTTCTCTGCAGAACTCTATAAAAGGTGTAGTCCCAGGAGCATTTAAAATCTTTTGTGGCCAGACCTTTACTTTGAATGACACTGACCTCACTTATGATAGCTATTGATAAGAGAATTTCTTTGTACAACAGAGAGTCCTGCAGATAATCTGAAGCAACTGAGAGACGCAGATATCTCAAAAAAAACGCTCAAATACAAACACAACAATCTGAATATGCGGTTTGATACCATTAGAAATAAAAATATGTTTTCTTTTCATTAACATTTGGGTAAATCTATCTATTCATAGGCTTTGTCAGAGCACCATCAACTGTAGTTTCATGCACCGATCAGCAATTTGCTCCGACAAAGATTCTCCACAAAATCACTCTGCGGCTGCTTTGCATTAACAGGGTTTATGGTAAGTAACTTTTGCATAAGCAAAGGCAAGAAAATCACTCAACACCTTTCTAATGGCGGCATTTTCTTCCTAACCTGCACAGACTGAGGACACAAAGGTCCACATTTCCTGCAGAAAAGGAGGACATTTTGAAATCCATTAGTTTCTAACCCCTGTGTCGTCTCGGCGGCTTCACATCTGTTAATATCTGACAGACAACGACTATCACGCACAGTGGATTTTGCTGTCGGAAACGGTCTCAGATGAAATGTCTTTTTAATTTTCGGTCTGATCAACGAGGGCAGGCGGTGCTGCGCGACGTGGTGGTTAATTATACAAAGAGGAGTTGTGTGTTGTGTTTTGAACAATGTTTGTTTGTTGTGTGTGTGTGAAAGAGATAGAGAGAGAGAGAGAGAAAGGGAGAAGGAGGGAGAGAGATTTACAGAGCATACATTCGAGCTGGGAAGTGAAGGGCATCGCATTTAGTCTTCAGTCTCCTCATAAACACCCTCATGCAGAACTGGATGGAGTTGACATTTAGCAAGTGCACAACGGAGGCTCGGAAATATCGCCCATCTCTGCTCTCACACTCCATCTCTCTCACACACACACACACACTCTCTCCCTCTTCGCCTGAGTGAGTGAGTTTATGAGCACTTGTTTTGAACACGTTTTAAAAAGTTTTAATGCTTGAAAGTTCAAATCCTGGTTGATCTGGTGGTAACAGCAAGTGCAGTTCAGTACTTCATCAAACGCTCCCTGAGCTGCAAATTCAACAGCGGACGCAGCAGCAGCAGCAGCAGCAGCAGCAGCAGCAGCTGTATCTGTTTACAGCACAGCCAAATAAACCCTTGTTGTTTGAATTAAGGAGTCAGTCAATAAGTTTTTCCATCGTGCCATCGTGAGCAACTGCTATCTGAATTCATGCTGACCACAACTTGAAGAGTTTTCCACATGTGGCAGGGCGCAGTAAACGCAGTTGGAGTGTCTTCGCTAACAGCTCCCTGCGGCTGCTCCTTCTCACTCTGCAGGGTTTAGACCCAGATCAGCAAAAATTAAGTCGTTCTGTCGATGCATTTTTAATCACAGTCACAGTAAGAGGTGTATTGTGTTTTCTGCGCTTCCTTCAGAATAAAATCCAGCCTTTTGTTTTATCAGTAGAACGTTTTTTCAATGGTGAGCAGCATCAGTGAGGCAGCGAGTTTGAATGAGCAGTAACTCAATGCAGCTCTGACACAGCTGTGGGAGAACGAACACTAAACAGAGAGACTCATATCAAAGAGATTAAATTACAAACAGTGACACTGGATTACATGCATTTCCTGCATGTGAAGACGTCTTGAATCCAGAGCAGTGATGGCGAGACACTGACTTCAGCAATGAAAACTGCTGTACGGAGAGGAAACCACAGTTTTAATCTGAAAATGAAAATATAGTATTGAAATAATATTCTGATTTCATAAAAATCTTACGGATTGTATCCTTAGCAAGCAGCTGTTAAGTCTAACAGTAAATGGTTTATATTGTGGAAAGTACACACACATATGCAGAGAGAGAAAGAGGCAACTCAAACACTTGAACTAAAAACACCCTCTTAAACTTTTTCACATTGACTGTCTCTCTTGTGCACATTTACACACTTGTGCCCAATACAACTTTGCTAATCATGCAAGGTGGGCTGTTTTAGTTTAATCAAATGTTAAAAGTCTGCTCTTTCTTTCTCAGGCACACACACACATGCACACACACATGCAAACACACACACACACACACACAGAAGGTGTGATGTTATCCAAACAGCCAGCTGTCTTGTTGTGTCAGGCTGGTTGCTCCGTTGGCTGCAGGCCTGGGAGAAGGCTTACTTAGAGAAAACAGAGACTCACTCTGCATTAGACTGACTCCCGTCAATGGACTGGGCCCAATGCCTGCACACACACACACACACACACACACTTTCTCTAGCATTCTCCTCAGTACAGACAAAGTTTCACACACACACACACACACAAACACACACACATGCATTCACAGGGACATCCTCGCTCTTCTTGACTCATTCCCTCCCACACCCTCACACTCACACACACATGCAAACATGGAGGACTTTTCATGCAGCGTCACATGAGTCGTTTCACTCTTGTCAAGGCTTTGGTTACCAAGGGCAACAGGCTTTGGAGGAAACTAATGGGTTTTTTTTGTGGAATCATGTGGAAGAGATGATGTTACACACACACATGTAGAAAAACTTAAAAGATAATCATCAATAAGAGTGACATTTGATCAGCCATGTGGTTGCAGAGACGTAGCCTACTTGGCAATCACACACAGCGACACATTTAAAACCAAACACCAGCTCATTTTTCTGCCTCCTAAAAATACACAATCGTCCTCCATCTGTTGGCTAATCCTTCAGATTCTCCCTCATTACATCATCATCTCCGTCACGTTTGCTTCACGGATCTTCCATGAGACTCTCATCGAGTCACATGACAGAAAACAGGTCAATCTGCGACCTCAATCAACCTCCTCTGGCGCCCAGCAGGAACTGCAACAAAAAAGAAGCTTTGCTTTTTTCTTTCCTAAAATCTATATGACACCAGCGCTCAGGTAATTCACCCAAAGCACCCGGAGAGATAATTAAGCTAATGATGGAGTCATTCGTCAACAAACTCACAGAGCAGCAGGAAATTCTGATGTCTTAACACGTCTGTCTGTTGTCTAAACATCACAACACATTGCCTTTTCTAATTGCACACAAAAGACAAGAAACTGCATATTCTCGACATTTTTTAAGAAATAAGCCATCACTGCTCATCTCGCTCCTTTACTTTCCCATGAAAGAACCTGAAATCTGCTGCAGCTGCTGGAGTCACTTACTGCAAAGCTTCATGTGGCCTTTCATAAGCCTGCCTCCACCCAGAGCATCCATTTGTAGTTCCCCAGTTCTTATATGCCACTGTGTTTTTCATCAATAATCAATTTCAGAGTTAAATGGATTTCAGTCAGGAGCAGTGCAGTCGATAGAATATTTTATTTTCATTTGCACCGAGAGAATTTTGTCAGCATGGCTTCGTTCTGGGAGCTCCCTGCCTTTCCATGAGCGCACATGAAAAAGCCTGAGACAGGGAGAGCAGCGCAGGCTACAGAACAGAACTGAGCACATATCAATGACAACACAATGACACTGATTAAGTCAAACCCAGCAGAAATGGAGGGGTTTGGGTGGAGGTGGGTTGCAGAGTGGTTTGCAGATGAAGCAGCTAGATCAGGCAGGCTTGGACAGTTTAAATAATGGGCTTTTTACCAGCCAAGCCAAATGAACTGGTAACAGGCGATCAGCTGGCCATCAGCTGATTGATCAGCTGATTGCAGCTAAAGACAACTGATCGATAGCTCCAGCTTGACTTTGTGGCCTCCCTGAGCTGTGAACTATGCTCAGTTTTTGAAATTGTTGGTAAATCTAAAAGGAAAAACAGCTGTAAAATTGTGCACAAGGACAATAAAACTAAAGGCGCAACTTAAAGTGAGATAAACCACAAAGGAGTCGCACATAAAAAAAGAGGCAGACACATTGTGGCGGCATAACAAAGGTGTGTATCACAGTCATTAGTTGCTTCTGACAGAAATATCAAATGTGTCGCCCTTTAAAACAACCAAAAGGGGAAAAATGTGGCAGCTCACATGTGATTAAGCTATTTTATGTTGCAAACTATGTTGCAGCACCTGTTTAGGGAACTATTACTGTCAGGGAGGCAGGAGTGCAGCAATATGATGCATCATTCTTTTAAGTTTAATAACAGTACAAACAGTACAAAAAGCAAAGGGAGAACCTTTTATATTATAGCTGGGAACAATAAAGATTCCTCACTGAATAAACCAAGAGAAATAGAAGGTCAGCATTCAGGTTCCTCAGGGGAGCAAAGACTCGTTCTGGCTCGAGGTGGCTTTTAATAATAACAGGAGTAAAAAGAAAGGATAGCTCGCCTTAGTTAGTTTCATTAAACTCATGCACAGGGTTTTTCATTTCGAACACTTCAAAGTGCAGCCGTGGTGTGAAGCCTCCACAACAAAACAACCATCTTTAAAGAACAACAAAGGAACATTAATTCACAACATCTTCAGCAACACAGAGAGAGGACGATGAAGAAAGGACGAGTTCAATATTTAAATCGAATGAAGTCAAAATGTTGAGGAGACACTGTCAACTGCTGCTTTTAAAGCTTCTTCTCGATACATTAAAAGTCTGTCTGGACAAAATGATAAACAAGTTCAGTGCAGACAGACTGGATGAGACAACTACTGCTAAGGCATGACAGATTGTTCGAGTGTCTGCCTTCAGAGGGAAGCTCTTGCTGTTTCCACCACTATCAGAGGAATAAAGTTTGCACCATAAACAAAGCCAACTCGTACGCCTACTTACATTAATTTAATACCAGCAAGACAGAGAAATAAAATGAAAAATGGAAAAATGAAGAAAACAGTGTACTCAATTTATTTTGCACTATTTTTACTGTTATATGCTGCCTCTCTTTCCCAGGCATTCTCAATTATGTGCATTCTTGTGCATCCTCCTAACAGTTTTTTTTTTCACTATTTATTGATTATTTGTTTAAGTTAATCTACATTAAGTCCTGAAATAGTCTCAGTATTATCAGAAAATGAAATGCACAAGTTCTCAAAACCTGATGATGTGCATAAATATGTTCAAATACAAATATATTCAATATGGTTACAAAAATAAGAAAAGTAGCAAGTTTGGAACAAATAACAAATGACTCATCAACATTGTTTTTTGGTTATTTTGTATTAATTAAATCTATGTCAGACTGTGTTTAACATATTGAGTGAGTGTGTACTGAAGAGAGACTTTTTGGCAAATGCAGAGGACTATCAGGCATCTTACAGCACTATGGAGTGACTTCACCACTTTGACAGCACTTTCTCTCTATAATCTCATTTCTCAAACTCTCTCTTCACCTCCTCTTTTCTCTCCCAGCTCCTCTCTTTCTCTCTTTCCTCCTCTCAATGCCTCCGACTCTTGAAACTATCATAACTCCTCCAGTTCCAATTATTCTGCTGCCATGACAAATGACGTTCCCAAGTCCTTCAAAAAAAAAGAAAGAAAAACATATCAAACGTAGCAAACACCTGTTCATGCAGTTTTCTGTCTCACTCTGTCGGAGGAACTTGTCAGCGTGGGTGAGCGAGTGCTGTTCTGCCTGAATCAGCGTGTCACCTGGGAAAATGTGTATGACTAACCAAGATAAATTATTCACAATACTGAGCTGCCTTGTATGTTTTTGCTTCAATATGTCAGTGTGTGTGTGTGTGTGTGTTTCTGTGTTATGATTCCACACAGCAGAGGCTGTTAAAAACACCCTCACACACACACAAACACACAGAGATAACCTACTGAAATATTCACACTCTCATCCGCAGTGGTTAAGCGGTAGTGCATACTACTGAGTGAAGAGCAAAGAGGGACTCAGAGCGTGTGTGTGTGTGTGTGTTTGTGTGAACGGTTAAAGTTAACTGATGCATGCATGCAGTATGTTTTTGTACGCGTGTGTGCAAACTGAGCTGATGCATCAAGCAACCAGCTACATTTACTCAAGTAGTCGACTTAAGAATAAACTTCACAGTAAAAAGAAAATTATCAGCTGTTTTTGACTGTCAGGAGTTCACTTTGTCTACCTTTTTTTTCTTAAAACTTTACTCAAAGAGACACTTAATAGACAGAAGTCAAGTGCAGTGACTTCCTGGAGTCATTTTCAGGTTGCCATGCAAACGGCAGAGATGCAGAACAAAAGCACTGGTTGGATGAACTAATACTTTGTGCTTTGACACACACAAACAAGAACCTCACAAACACCAATCACTGGTTTTATTCTCTTGTGAAACAGATGCACACAGATTTTCTTATAGTTCTGTGAAATATGTTAAATACTATAAACTAAACTGAGCTAAAATCAGCTAAACAGCATGTTCTGTGACTTGCAATTTTAAACAAACTTATTTTTTTGCAGTTACCTGTAAGATTAACGACGTAAAGAAACATCCCCAGCAAAATGCTGCAGATGGATCTCGAATAAAGCGATGCAACCGAGCATGAGAGTGTGTTAAACAACTGCACGTGTGTTTGTGTGTGTTCATATGTGTAGGTGTGTATGGGATCTTGTGAGTGTGTGCCTATGAGGTGCATTCTTGTTTAGAGAGCTGACAGGGTAACGTCTGCGGTGTGTAGCTGGGCAGGGGAGCCTGATGTGACGCAAACCCAGCGGCGGTGCACTCTGTGTGGGCAGGAAAACAGGCGAGCTCAGCCTGTCTCCATCCATCAGCGCTGGAGTCTGTTCTGCAAACTGGCACCTCCGTTGATGTACGATAGGGGCTGCCGGATGACTAACGAGCAGACACACACACTCACACTCACACACACAGAGACACACACTCATCCATTAAGCAACAGATACTTTACTTCCCTGCATACTAACAGTGATAACTTAGTAGAAAAAAAACTGCGACAGTGATTGTGTGAGTGTTATACCAATCCTGAACACACACACACACACAGACACAAACATTAGTTCTCACAGCCACTTTTGCTCTCATAAACACTAACAGACATGCAAGCATTTGCTCTAAAAGAAACGCAGCCTTTTGCTCACTTTGTGCTTTCTCTCTCAAACCCTCCAACACGCCCTACACACTTCCTGTGTTACCCGCTCGAGTGTCACAGTTCATTCGTCACTGCAGTCCCTTCCGCTTCTCACCAATGAGCTCTGACTGACATCGAAGCTGATCTGATCGTACATCAGGTTATCTCTACTCTGACGCAAGCTAATTAGCCCCTTTGTTTTCTTTTTTTTCCATTAAACACATTCAAAATTATATTTAACTCAAGAAAACTGAAGAGATCGCGTGCTGACGGATGAAACTGAACGTTCATGGGAAACTTTGCACGAACAATCGTGGTGCATCAGAGAGACCTGAGACACTGAGGGTTAAAACTGCAGATGAATAACAGCGTGTTTAGTCTAACTTCAGGAGGGGATGAGGGGATTTTCTGATGATCCACTCTGTGTTGGGAGTGAGGCAGTGATTCATGCATTAATCAGCAATCTGAGTGATAGATTACACTCCATCCTCCCAAATGCGGTTGGCTCACTGTTGATATGTTGAGCTTCAGAACATCAATAGCTGGGAGGAAATTTAGGGAGGGAAGGTTTTAGAAATTCTATCCGGTATCACAGAAAAATCATTTTCAATTCATTTTAACTTTTGCACTGTAACTTGATGCTTTGACGCTTGACAGTTGAATCTGAAACACCGAATATTGGAGATACCTTGAATGCAGCTTGAAGAGAAAACGGTCTCCACTGTCAGCTGCATGACGCAGCGAAAGGTTCGCTCTGATGGATCACCTCCGCTAAACATCTCCAAGAGCTGCTTTTAGATCTGACCGCTAAATAAATGTTTTAACAATCTATTTGAAAAAGGCTTAATATGCAAATATTATCATGTTGACACAGACTTGACTGAGAAAACGTGTGTTTATTATAATACTGTCATTGCCTGTTTGCATATCTTGCATGCAGCTGTCTGTGAGATGCAGCTTCTGTCTCTATATGATGACTAAAAGGGCTTTTTTTCTGCATTTCACAGAAGTGTAGACAAGCAGATGTATTTCCAGAAAACACAGAGTAAACAAACCTTTAGATAGCCCAGAATTGGTTTTATCTTCTTGTTTTGTCTTTACTTCCACTTTCACTCACTCCATCCTTCTGTTTTCATCGTCTTTTGATTCCTCTCCATCCGTTCATCCTTCTGTTTTTTTACCAGGATGATATTCTGCCAACTTATGTCAACCTGAACACACAAAACCACATTGTGCCTGCACTGTCTTACACTGTACAGTTCAGACATAAAATACAGACATAAACACACACATACACACACACACACTTTAATAGGGTACTCACTCTGCACCTATGCAAACACCGGAACACATCATGACAGTATTTATACACATATACACACACACGCATTACTCCTTCTCTTTATCCTATCTAATGGGTCCTTAGCATTTTCCAGCATTTTCCACTGGATGCAAGCCAACAACCTCCCCCTTACCTGAAAGTAACGCCGAACCTAAACACAGAGACTCTTTTATGTGCTCAGGTATCTCAAATGTCATCTTGGTTTCAGGAAACAAAGTGCAGTCTCTACTGGACGCCTGTGATGTTTTCTAGTCTGAGTGCATTTTACTTTTTTTTTTTTTTTCCCAAATCAATGCACCTGCAGTTTGAATAAATCAGCCTTTTTTTTTGGTATTTTAAATTGCAAAAGTCCAACACTTACAAAAGACAGCAGAAATTTCGTGGAAAAACATGTCACACCTGCTATGAAGTTGGTGGGCACTTTAATAAGAGGCTCTATGAAGACTGACTCGCTTTAAGAGACAGCCTCCTTTTAAAAAACTGCATCAGTTGTTTGCCAACAAGGTTGCAGCTAGAAATCTGCTTGTCACAGGAACATTTTTTGACTTTTCAAGCAGAATTTAGACACTTTCCAATAAGAATAGTTGGCAAACAGCTAATATCAGCCCTCCATCAAGCTTCTGATAAGAGCTGACCTCCAAAAATGTTGAAAAAAGGCTTAATAACTATGATGGCGTTGCAAAATTTTTACTCTGTGCTCACAAAGGCCGCTCCTTAATGACAGAAAATCTCTCACACACACAAATCTGCATCTTTCAGGATGACCTCTACAACCATTTTAAGTATAACTAATGTGGATGTTCAACCTCTATGGCTGTGTTCCAATGAAGTTAGAAGCATGTGGTTAAAAAAATAAACTAATATTAACTGTAGGAGACAGAATGCAGACTGCAAGCTTGGACATTTTGTACACACATCATTTGTCCCAACACTTCCACCTTTTACTGAGAGAGAACAGTTATTATTCACACAACCGCAAGAGGACACTTGTCAGGAAGACTAAACATTTCAAGTATTTGCTCAGGTCGGTCTGTCTTCCTTGACAGTGTGAAGCGACATGGATGTTCAAATAGAAATAAAGCTTCCTTTAAAGAGCGCACAGCGTCAGACGTTTAATGCATCACGGACTCCGCACAAATCTGTGTGGTTACAGAGTAAAACAGGCCCGAGGTCGATCATTATTGTGGATCGGCCTTGTGGTAAATCGTCAGGTTCGCTTGCTGTGTTACCTGTCAATAGAGCAGAACGGCCTTGGGATCAATGGCTGACGCACTCGAACCTTGAGGTTGAATCAATCTCTCACGCCCGTTTCTGTGACACATTCTCGGACACAAAAGCAGACACGTGGATGCATAAACTCACGCTGATGCCGCAACATGTTGAATGCACACTCTTACACGCTTTCAGGGAGCAGAAACATCGCACACGAACACACACACACATCAACGCATTGACAAGTGGCGTGTATTATCCTCACACTTGCACAACATGCAAAAATGTTAAGCAGACAGATTAAATACTGGATGAAACATTACACTCACACACACACACACACACACACAGAGAAAAGGAATCATGTTCTGAGTATAACA
>JAPZDY010000003.1:19888834-19900374 GCA_029783645.1 Ctenochaetus hawaiiensis
TTGTTGTAGCCTACATTCATCTCCAAATAAGGATTAGTGTAGGATTTCTGAATATTAGGCTGTAAAAAAATGTCTCAAACAAGCACTGGAGGCAAAAAATAGGTCACATGTGATGATGCATGTGGGATGTTGTGTTGATGCATGCTCATGAAACACAGCTGTAAACCTATTTCACGAGCTCACAGTTTATCTATATGGTTTGCTGTATATTATAGGTGTATTATTATTTTATATTAAGTCTAAATATGCACGTAGTGGGTTTATAATCTGTTATTAGAACCTTTACATTGCATATATATTTTTTATACATCCAGTTAATCTAATATTTTTAGAAACTATTTTTTTGTATTGTATGCAAAAATAGTGTGTGTTCCCTTCATTCTTTGAAGATCTGTCTTCTGTGTTTTTACACTGATGAAACTGTTGTTTCATGCCTCTGTGCAGGTCGATGAGTGTAGGTGGGGTGACCTTCCCCCTGGAGCAGCAGTCTAAAGACCCTCAGTCGGTGGTCTACACTGGCCAGTATGACACAGAGGGGGTGGCACACACCAAGAGTGGAGAGAGGCAACCGGTTCAGATCAGCATACAGGTATGGATCATGAATATACTTTACAGAGGACAGGAAACTAACTTTAATCTGGAGGAGGAGATTCAATGAAATGCTTGACATCTTTTACATGAAGAAAAACTTAAAAGTTCATACAAAAATACTTATTTCATCTCTACTAGTATGTTGTGCAAAAATTTACTGAATGAAAAAGCATCACATTTGTAAACTCAACCTCAAGATGTACTTAGCTACATACTTCACACGCAGTTACATTTAGACTTTACACTTTGTTCTTCACACTTTTCTGTTTGATGTTTGAATTAATTGTTTAGTTTTTTTTTTTACTAATTTGATGTCTTCAAATGTCTTGTGTGGACAAAACCTAAAGATATTTATTTAATATTATAGAGATGAGTATTTTCTTTACCTGACTTTAAATGAATCCATTATTTAAACACATGTACAATATAAACAAGCAGCATTGTGAAACCCTCAAATTCTACCAAAGTGAGATGTGCATTTGAGGTCTTTTGGTTGAAACATCAGCCAAAAAAATGGTCCCAAGTGTTCAGTAGGCAAATCTTTTCAGCTTGCAGCCACATACAGATGCTCAGAGGAAGCAGCTGTTGTAGTTTTTATTATGCAATGAAAGCAGTGCCATCTGATGTAAAGGTTTAGCTATTTTCATTATGTAAAGTAACTTCTTTTTTAATCTTCTATGCAGCAAAAAGAGCATGTCATTAGGTTAAAACACAATATTATAAAAATTTGTATAAATATAATGTCACCTGGTTTGACATAACTGTGCCATATGTCGAGTTCTCACCCCGGGGCCTCTGCAATGATATGGTGTGTGTTTGAGTGTTTGTGTGTGTGTGTGTGTGTGTGTGTTTCCATCTGTCCAGCTTCCTCTTCATTTCACCTTCACATGATTTTACACATGGTGATAAAGTGTGAGTCTCCATGCTCGTGTGCCTTTCTTAGGTGTATGTAGGTGTATGTATCCCCATCTGTCTTCTCTATATGTGTTTCATCATCACTTCACGGCTGAAAACTGTTTGTGTGTGAGTGTGTACTCATCTGTGTGTGTGTGTGTGTTTCTCTTTCAGTTCACCGAGGTGGGGATGTTTGAAACTGTGTGGCAAGTGAAGTTCTACAACTACAACAAGAGGGACCACTGCCAGTGGGGAAACAGCTTCAACAGCATCGAGTACGAATGCAAACCCAACGACACGCGCACACTCATGTGGGTCAACAAGGAGATGTTTGTCTGATGGAGGAACAGAAATATTCAGTGTGTATGATGCAAAAACACAAGGTGTGAAGTTTCTAATCGTCCGGATGTCATGATGATAACATCTTTAAGTTTCTGTTGAAAAGGGATTAATTCATCCTTCCTTCCTGAATCTACCAGTAATCCAATCTGCTTTTCCTTTTTTCACTTTCCTGTTGTCTTTCACACTTTCTATCATTTACTGATTAGAAAATGTGGAGTTTGTGCAGTAAAAATACACCAGATTATTGTGAAATTCAGTCCAGTGGCAGGACATATAAAATGCAGTGATGTTGTTTGTTTATGGTGATTATACAAATGTGTCAAAATTAATAGGACAGATCACTTTAAGGTTAAATTAAACATGAAGCCCTTCTCAACAACGTCCTTTAAAACTCCTTTTAATTATAAATTCAAAGGCTGAGACGGAACGACTTAAGAATTTTTTTTATCTACAGCTCAGTTGAAGCATCTGGTGACCCTCAAGTGTGTTCAGACTATATGTGAATTCCTTTATGTGTGTGTGCACATTTGCATGTGTGCTTAGTTACGTACATATTTGTGTGTATGTGTGTGTGTTTTACAACTGGTTCTTGCACAAATATGTGGTTCTTTGAATATGTACTTTGAAGTTTTTTCTATATGTGAAGAGTTTCATTCCTAAAAGACTATCCAACATTTCTAGAAATTCACTTCAAATTGATTCTTTCAAGTCATGTTAGTCAAGTTATGTTAACAAGTCATATTAACATGTACCAAAATGTTATTATTACAGTTTTGAATAGAACATGTGTTCTCTAGGCAAAGTCCAGTGACATGTTATGACTTGTTTTGGACTCGAAACTCAAAATTAAGGGCTTGAATCTTGTCAGTCTTGATTTGGGACTTGAGTACAACAACATGAGACTTATTCCTGACTTAAATAATGGCTCGTGTTTCCTGTCAGCTACTTTAACCAACTTGTACAAGGATAACAAGGCAGCACCACTTTCAGTCCATTTTGCTGCTACTTTCAGCAGTGGAACACAAACTGAACCATATCTAATATCACTTACTTCTTCCTTTTCATCTGCTCAGTCCTGTTGGTGCTCTCTCTGCCACCTCTGAAACCATTTTAAGTCACTTTTGACTGACTCACGACACAGTGAACGCCGTGCTGCCTCCCAGTCATTACTCACAAATCTAACCATCCAGCCAAATGTCCCAGGGCATTGTTTATCGGAATAGCAAGATTACAACATTTTTATTACTTGAAACTGTTCACTTAACTCAGGCAAACTGATGAAATCTTTCACAGGCTCGAGTGTTCAGGTCAGCTCGACTGTGAGCCTCGACAGGCGACTGACCTCCTCTGTGTCAGCATCTCTAAGTCATTAAATTAACTTAAGTTTGTTGCTGCGCTGTAAGTGAACCTGTGCCACTGTCTGCACCTCGACAAATCAAAAGAGGGTTTATAGTATTTTGGAATGAACTCTCTGTGTAGCTGAATATGTGTATCTTGTGGATTTGGAAGTAGGGATTTTGTATTTGGGTGATGTGATGCCCCTATTTACAACGTGTTTATTTTCTCTACCTCTTCCAAAGGTGTTAGCCATAAATATTTGTGTTTATTGAACAGAAATGATGTATTTGGAATACACTGAACATTACTGACATATCTTATAATATATTTTTATCTAATTCTTGTGGTAAATCATAATATTCTAAAAAAAAAAATGTATTTTTGCACAGTGAACTCATGAAAATGTTTCATATTGTGTATTTTGGTAGAAAGTGACATATTAATTAACCTATGCAAGAAAACTAAGCAAAAAATTATGTCTGAAAATTACATATCATTCTTAAATTTTGTCAAAAGCGTTTTTTGTAAATAATGTGACAGTAAAATGAAATGTTTTGTGGCAAATGTATTAATTGATCTCATTCTAAACTTGCTATTTTGGAAACCCAATACTGACAATCCAAGCAACTACTGCTGCAACTTACTATAAAAAGAGAAACTACACAAGTTAACCATTTCAAGTTTATACACACAGTATACAAGGGCTTTTAAAGTTCTGACAATCACTGCATTTGGGTTTTTACAGCAAAAAAGGAACAAAAAGAAAAGAAATGAAGATTCAAAGATGACACACAGATATAAACACAGCAGAACTTTGTGAAATTGCTGAAGACAAAAAGCATTGTTGACAGCATTTTTATGATTATGTTTCAAGTGCAGAATCTGCTTTACGATAAAATATAATAATGGAAAAACTGTTAGAGAATCTGGAGGATAATCTGGACCTATAAAAGGTTTACACTTTGACCTATTCATGAAATCCACTTAAACTTTAAAAGCACATTATATATGTACTGCTGTGTCTTAAAACTCTACATATGCTACCTACAACTGCCATGAACGCAACTTTACAACTTGTACTCACCTACTGATTACTGCTTCTACTCATAATACATGTCACCTGCTGTTACACAGTGATTCTTAACATTTTCTCCAGAAATGCAGAATTGCTTAGATTTAGCCTACCTCTAAAATCACCTAAGATCTTATTATGTTTTGATGATAATCCTCAGATTTAGTGCCTGTCAATGAGGAAAAATCTGCCCCAGCGAGGAATAGACATAGTTTCATAACAATCTTACAAATTAAAAATCATATATCAGCAGTGCTCAGTGAGATTCAGGGGTTAACAGTTGCTTTTATGCAAGCCTTCGTGGCGACTTGATGCAATGCAGTCATACCGCCAGCAGGGGGAGCACGAGCACAAACCTTTTCAGACCCGTAGTTCCCGGATGTACAGTACTGCTGCACCTCCCCCCCCCGTCACCTCTTCTCTCCTCCCCTCCGCCACCGCCTGCTTGTCAAACCGAGCCTCCTCCTCCGCTTTGCTGTCCCCTCCCAGCGGGTCTCCCTCCCCTTGCCACTGCAGTGAAAGCCTTGGTAAAGGAGAGAGAGAGACGGCGAAGAGTGCCTGAAGCAGGGTGTAAAGCCAGGACGAGACCTCGGAGAGCACCACAACCATTTTATTTTTGTATCTCTCGCCACAACTCGGCGGCCTACCGACACCCCCCCTCTGCTGTACCTCTTTTCCGTTCACATCGCCTGGATTTCATCATCCGACCTGCAAGATGGTAAGCGGCAAAGCTCCTAATTTCACCCTCCGCCGACTGGTAAACACACCAGTGGGCAGGCCTACGCTTTAATGTGTCGAATAATGTGGCGTTTTGACAGGTTGTTTTTTGGTGCTGGGCGCTTTGCTTTGAGTTTACTGTCGAGTCCTCGGAGCTCCGGCGAGAAGGAAACGCTTTTCTCGACCACTTTGGCTCCCTGTCGCGCTCTCTGTGCAATAACCCGGGGCTGACAGTAGCCTAAAGCCTGTGGCCCAGATATTTCTTATCCCTTCTCGGCAGAGCCTTCACTCTTATTAGCAACGAGGCCTGTGCAAATTAGTTTTCGTGACAAAAATACACGCGCACTGGGCCCAGTTTGGCGACCGATTGGGGCACATTTTTCTTTTTTACACATCAGGCAAGAAAATGTAGCGTCTGCTCAAGTTGCCTCTTTGTACTCTCGTTCGTCCTGCGTTAAACGTATCCAAATGTATCTCTGTATGTTTTCTGTGTAGCATGGCGCCGTGTTGATAGTTGCAACATTGTTTCCTTTGGCGTACAGTGCTTTAAAGAACAGGCCGAGGCTACATTTGTGTCTATTTACAGCGGTTCTACAGGAGACTGCCATTGCAGGCCACAGGATTGGTTCGTGCTGTCCTAATTAATTGGCCAGTCGACTATATATTTATACATATGAGGGTGAGTTGCCTAGTAACCGTAAGGCATCCATGTATTGACCAATAGGAGTGGACCTGACCGGGCAGCACAGTCCAGGCCTGGATCCATATTCAACTTAACGGGGGATCAGAACTGTCAGTAACCAAATGCAAGGGCGTAGCTAGGAATTGTGGGTTCTCCACCTCGCTCCTCAGTCCTCCTCATGCGTACAGCTTTTTCTGTCCAACAACAGCACAGAACACACCTTCACAGATCAATTTTCTGATCAGTTATTGATATCCTGAAAGCACAACACTGGCAGCAGCAGCAGTCATTTGTTCTCTCGCAGTCCAAATGTTTGTCATTTTGTCTGAACAGACAATAGAAAAAGGAATCACCTTTATCAGTTTATTTGATGTAAAACAATGCTTTTTTGTTAGACTTAAGGAAGCCCTGTCTGTTATAAAGCGGTTGCTTAGAAATTGTTGTACATTTGTAGACTTAAATGTCTGTAAATGTTAGAAGAGTCAATGAGTCTCAATCAAATGCATAAACTTAAACTTAGGAAAAAATGACCGATGACGGATGTAAGGGCTTGTTAGTTTTATGCAGATAAATATTAACATGTATATCAGCGGATTTGACACAAGAAATGCCACAGATTTATTTGAGGTCATGTAGAAACAGTGCCGCTTATAGATGGTTTTACCACAGAGAACCATGGCAAATTAATTTTTCATCTGAAAAATGTTTTGCTTGGAGGATAACTTGGTCACATTTCTTTGACCTCAGACATTCTGTAATGGTAAGGCATGGAGATGCATGATATAGAGCATATCTAGTTATGAATTATTTTTTCCGGTATAGGGAAATTTATGCTATTATATATATTCTGATCATGAAATTACAGCTGTTTGACAGAACAGCAATTACAAGGCCATATTGTTAAACAAAAGCAGCATCTACACACTCTGATACAGTAGATGATTGTTTGCACATGTAACAGTGGTTTGCAATCTGACCGTAAACACAGAGAGGTAAAGGAGCTGGCGAACTAGTGCAGCCCACTTTTGTAAAACCATGCAGTGAAGGCCAGTCAGCCAAACATGTCATCAATAATGTGGATGTTTTTACAGTTTAAGAGGAAGATCAGATGATTGCAGTTGGCCGTACATGCTTCATCAGGGCCGGAGAAGATGGGAAAATGTAGTAATATCAGTTAGAGTTGGTTTGATCGGAGCGTACAAGTTTTAAGCCTCTTTTAATGAGCAAATATGTAAAAATATGGGTTTTCTTATCGGTATTGGCCATGAGAAGCCAGTAATTATCAGTTATCGTACTGGCTGAAAAAAAAAATCCATATCATGCATCCTGTGTTAGGCTTTAGTGTACTCACAAATGTCAACAAACAGCTATATTTTCAGTGAATGTCTTTTCAAAGGGCTGGTTTTTGCATTCACATATCATCCCACAAAGTGTGAACTCACCTGAGGCCTGTTCTAAGAGGCAGGTTTACTGAGTCATCTGGACACATTTGCTGAGTTAAACCTCAAACGACTGCAATGACTGATGTTCTCTAATGTCAGCTCAGCAAACCACATAATAAATCAGCTTTTTGCAACAGGCCTCTGGTTGGCTACCTGTTACATAGCCATCAGGAGCTCATGCATTGTGATCCAAGGTTACTGTCCCTGAGGTTATGTCCTGCATATTATGCTGCCTCTGTAAATACAAAGGGGCTCAAGCATCGCTCGCAATGGCCAAGAATTACGAGCAGCATCTTCTGTCAGTGACACAGCACTGAGATAAACCTGTGCTTTCTGGGCTCTTCTATAATATATATACATTAACTGCAGACAGGTGAACCAAAAATGTGCAGAATACCTTGTTACATTTGCCCTGCAGCAGTTGCAGCTCTCTGCCAGAGGGTAGAAACTCAGGGCATACATGTTGCACGGATAGTGTGGCAACTTATGGCCTGTCAAAATGTATTCTTCTCAGCTGCAGGGGGAGGCTGGGGGCAGGGACGCACACTTGCTTAAGCATGTAGTGGAATGATCTGATGCTAAGGGGACCATATGCTGCCTAGTAATCAAGCACCACCCACATGAGGATTGAGCTGTAGCTAATGTAAAAGAGATAAAAGCCACAGAAAACCACCAGCAGAAGTGATGATCAACACTACGTGATCCACGCTGCTCGTCCAACCAGCCCACTCAATCAGGATTTATTCTCCTCGCTGGCCGCTGCATTGCTGCGGTGCTGAACTCGTGCCGGAGCCAGCAGTCACTGGCACAGGTCAAACTCTTATCTTTTGTGTCAGTAAACATCTACTCGTCTGGCGTATCGGCTTCTGGGCCCAGTTAAGAGAAAAGTTTAAAGGAACATTCAAATGGCATGTCAAGGGTTGCTTGCCTCTGTAATTAATGTTTGTAACAGGTTATTTAGGGGGTATAATGCATGATGGACTGTTAGGTAGTGCTCACAAGTTGAAGAGGTCAAAATGAATGTATATATGTATTATATAGTACAGCTACTGACACAGATGTAGGCATAGGAGAAGATGGGTTTCAAAAAGCTGGTTAATCGATTTTTTTTTTTTCTACTAAACTCTCAGGTTTGGGTGGTATAATAAATGATCATTATCTTTTGAGGATGATTTTAACCACAAATCAGTGCCTCATTAGTATTCAATAACCTTAAAATGCTGCATACAGTTGACCTCTAGGATTGCTTTTTAAAGTCACATTTAGGTAGCAATGGAACCAGCAATATGGGACTTTGTTCGACGATAGCCTTTGCCTGCAGTGTCTTATGCTGCAATCCACAGTAATACACAATGAACCACAGTAATACAGAATGAAGCATTAAGCAGCAACATTGTAATCAGCAACTGCTGGTTTGACAGATGCCCATGTCCAGAAGGAAAAATGCCAGATGCCCAAATGCCAGTTCCTCTCATCAAATGACCAAAAAATGTTCACCCATCTCCAGAAAGTAAAAGCAATGACATTTTTTATGAACAAAGATGATAAATAATGGCTGTTTTGTGTCATTGTTGTTTTACTGGAGCATGCGCTGATTTTGATAAAAGTAATTTTAACATAAATTTACTTCCAGTTTGACACCTTGATTGTAGATAGACATGGTTGTATGCTATTACTGAGACTGTTGTTTCAATATATGAACTATTAGCTGAGACCTTTCCATGAAATCACGTAGCAGTAGTGTTATTTTGTTGGTTTCTGTAGTATTAGAGCTCAAACAATATGTCTGACTATTTAAGTTATTTATCCAGTTCCAGTTGTTTTTTCTCAAAATTAAGTACCTTGAAGGCATCTTTTTTAGTGCTGAGTTCCTCTTGTGCTTCGTGTTGTATTTTAAATGATTTATATAGACCCATTGTTGTTTGACCTGTGCTTACCCCTTGGCGCTGTCATTATCGTGCTCTCTCTCTGCCAGGACCTTCTTATGTCACAGCATCAGTCAGTGTGTCTCAGGTATTGAATTGAACACTCGGTAAATACGGTATAGCTTTATCACCACTTGGTTAATGCATAAGAAGATTTGGGCATTGTTAGTTTACATAGCATTATGAGGCCTCCAAAACCCTGCATAGGTAAGCCCAAATCAGGGATAGAAATGGCTGAGAGGATTAGCTCTGTCAGAGTTCTTTCAGGCAGCTAAGATTTTGGTAATTATTTTCATATTTGCACTTGACTCCTAAATCTGGTGCATTGATCCTTGACACACACATTCACAGAGAAATGCACACAAATCAACAGGAAAGCAAGCATTCGTGCAAAGACACATACCCAAGTGATAAAACAAAACAAGAATTGCTGGTGAGAGGTGCTTTTAGGATCACAAGAAGAGAAACTGAATGTCTGTGCAAAGAGACTGATGACTGTAAACATTTAGATGCTTGTTTGCATAGTTTCCTTGCATGTATCTTTAATGGCGTCTTGTCTATATAATGGAGTAGTTGGTCATTAGATAGATATTTCATTGGCCTGTCATTGGCCAGGGTTTTGCCTGCCACACAAAGTTGTGCTGAAAAATGGAGGGGTGAACTCTATTTAAAGAACATTCTGCCAGCTCCGCTCAGCTCTGCTCTCTGCTGTGACTCCGGAGAGTTGAATATGTTTGTCATGAAGCTCGGCTATATGGCAGGCTTGATACTTGCAGACTTTGTGTGGAGGAGGGGAGTGTTGTGATCCCTGAACTAATCAAGCAAGCAAGCAAGCGAGCAAAGCAGGAAGAAAACACACGCACAACACAGTTTGTCCACCTTCAAGAATAATATATCACTAACAAACACTGTGTGGAAAAGTAACTTAAAAATGCCAAGCTTGACACACAGATGTGTTTTAAAATGGTTGATTCCCATGTGCACACACATACACACTCTTATACACAGTCTTATACACACACATATACACACCAGTATTCTCTGCTGACTAGATTACCTTGTAGTTTATGCTGATTAGTAATTTTTGCCTCTTACCAGTTCCCAGAGCCCTAGAAAGCAAATTTAATTTGCATGTTTTTACCCTTTCAACAGCCTCATACATAGTATTCAATTTGCGTTATACATAACATGTGAAATAAAAAGGCAAAACCTCACATAGGAGGAGGAACCTGATGCTGTTGAGTATTTTTCCTTTTTGATATGACTCAGTCGATTATCAAAATTGTTTTCAGTAAGTTCTCTGCTGATTGACCAAGCAAGTAATTGTTTTATCATCACTGTACTTTCTGAGGTTTCCTGTAGTAATTGCTCAGATTGAATCAGCCTAATAAATGTGCATTTGATGACATTTGATCAAAACCTTTTTGCTGTTCTGAATAAGTCCTAAGCTGTTTTCACATTTGAACTCTGGGGAACGTCCGCAGAATCGGGTCCAGAGATTGTTTGGCGTTGCCCTTTCAAACATGTAGCACACAACTGGAGATCGTCCACGTCAGATGTGTTCTCTCATACTGGAAATACTCTGCTGGGTTTAAATGAGGAGGAGTGGTGCCTGGGTAGAGCATGCAAGAGGCATGGCATGTTTTGTTTATAGCACACTGACAATAATGGATAAGGCTATCAACATACATGTGATTACGACTGTTTATGTGTTGATATCAATTCTAAATGTATCTGCATGATTGGTTAAAAAAGTATAAAACCTACAGGATACAGACAAGAATATCAAGCAAATGCACTTCATGCACTTAGATCCCAGTGGAGAAAGAATTCTGCAGCGTTTGTGTCTGTGTCCACTGGCAGCATAAGAACATCAGCACGCCCACTTGCTTGCTGTAAATTCTCCGGACAATAACCTGCTGTTTATTACACATGGGCTCAATCATACATTACTCGACTTAGTACGGGGGAGCTGACAGTGTAAATTTCAGGCCAACTGATTTGGGACATTTGCACTCCCACATGCAGCTTTTTGGATAACAGTGCATGTTTGAAAGGGTTTTACTTTAGATACATTAGTGAAAGACTGCGGGCAGCAACTTTTTGAATATTAATCTGCCCATTTTGCTCTCTATTAAATGAATTAATACAGTGAGCCTGAGAATTGCCTATTTTCTCTGAAGAAGCCCGTAATGCACATCCTGTGTGAAGTCAGGAAACAATTGTGTTGAGATATTAATCTAACAACAGCATTGTCTCTGGACTTCTTTGGCTACTTTTGTTTTGCAGATTCTTTTTAAATAGTTACATATGATGAATAGGGCTGCAACTAACGATTATTTTTGTTGTTGACTAATCTATCGATTATTTTTTCAATTAGTCGATTAGTCACGATTATCATTTTTATTTTTAAACACCTATTTTTGGACTTCTGGGCGAGCTGTAACATGCTTGCGAATGCGGTGGTAGCGGAATAGCATTGATTAGACGAGCAGCAGGCAAAAAAAGCTTCTTTTTTTTTTTTTTGCTAAGAGCGG
>JAPZDY010000003.1:19916505-19926587 GCA_029783645.1 Ctenochaetus hawaiiensis
ATCTGGTTTATAAAATATCAGAAATGTTTTAAAATCAAAAAATTCTCATTGTAATTCCCATTAGACTAAGATGACATCTTTAAATGCTTTCTTTGTGTTCTGACAACAGTCCACATGACAGAGAGATTAAATTTTGTGTCATAGAAATCAAGGAAACCAGCAGACATTCACATTTTAGAGGCTAGAAGAAGTACTTTTTTCCATTTTTAATTAATTATTTATCAATTCTAACACCAGTAGTCTACCTGGATAAGAATTGTGATATAACAAATGAATAAGTTTCCCATGTTTTATGATAATGTCCTTGTAATGTTGTTTTCCTGGAAACTTGACATGTAATTGTGCATACTAGAATCATTCCTGGGAAGTTTGATAAATGATTTTATGTTTATTTTCCATGACAGGTAAACTGTCATAATCTCTTTATCCTCCTCCAGTTGCTAAAGGTGCTAAGTTCAAATCTGAAATTCAGGTGTTTACAACATGTAATATCAGTGCTTACTTATCATTAGTATTAATATCATTAATGATTTTAGCACCTTTGATCTTAACAGCTTTACTGCTAGAAATGGAAACACCCCCCCCCCCATATATTATCATGCATAGGAGAATTACATTTTAGCTGTTGTAGAGTAGCTAAGGACAGTAAATGTGTAGGAATGATGGTGTCGACACATGAGGACTGAATGCAGGGTCTTCTGATAACTTACATGTTGCAGGTTAAACAGCAGACTAATGCAGATTGAACAGGTTCTGCTACTCTTCACTTTTCTTTTCTCGAGCAGCCCTGCCGCTGTGGTTGTGTCCATCCCAACTCTGTCTTTCTCACTCTCTCTCTCTCATTCCTCCCCTTCTCCTCCACCACACTCACACTCTGATTAGTCATCGTGCTGATGTAGGTGATGTGGCACAGCATGCCCAACGTTGAAACCCAAAACACAGCCCACAGCCGTCTCTCTCTTTCTCTGTCTCTCTCAAGATGAGATAACATCCCATTACCTCAGTTTATCCTCTATGAATGCAGACATCCAAATGTATGAAAGTTGCATATGATTCACTTCATCGTTTCCTGATTGTCAGTGAACCTGATCAGAACTGGAATAAATCTGCCACACCTCCCTCCCTCTGTTATCTGTGTTAGGATTAATAGAAAGCCCCTATCATTAAGAATCTCAGATTAAAACATGCCAAGTCATGATTTATGGTTGGCCATTCGAATCATGTGACTGTGTGTGAATAAGCTTATAAAGTAATTAACAGCTGGCTCTGTGATTGCCATTGTATAGTGCATCAGTCAGGGAGTTAGGACTGTTTCTGATGGCAGAGGAACGAAAGATCTTGGCACCTTCTGCTATAAAAGCACCTGTAGGCAACAATAACTGTAAGTTTAATCCATGGATTTGTCTCTCTCTTTCTTCCTGTGTTAATCCTTCTTCTCCAACCTTTCTCCTCAGCTCTGACACCTAGCAATGATATCTAGCAATTGGTGCTTTTTGAACAGTTGCACCCATTTCAGGTCTCCAGGGAAGGGCAGAACAAAATGTACTGTGCTTTCTGTGAATCTGCAGCTTTGAGCGGTTAGCTCAGTCCTGTGCAGGCTGGAAGTGTTGTCCTTGACCTAGTTGCAAGTTATGGCTACTAAAATTTACAAGTATTGTTCATGCAGGTGTAAGTAAAGGGTATTTATATTTTGCATAAATATGCACTGGCTCAGTGTATGTTATTCATGTCCGTCTTGGGAGAATGTTGCTGCAGGTGAGCAATGCTCCGGCTCATTTTTTCCTTTATCATTTTTAACTGCTTCCTTGTATGGCTGCTCTGAGTGTATGTGGCCACCATTCATCTGATCCCTGCCCACTTAACAACAAGCCTCTTACAGTTTTGTTTATCGAGGAGATGCACAACAACAACAGCAGCTGAATATCTACAGCAAATGCAAACGTCTCACCTGGATCTTCTCTCTCTCTCTCTTCTTCTCTGTTTGTCTTTGTCCAGTCGATGCTGATGAGATTAAGAGGCTAGGGAAGAGGTTTAAGAAACTCGACCTAGATAACTCTGGCTCGCTCAGTGTGGAGGAGTTCATGTCGCTGCCGGAGCTCCAACAGAACCCGCTGGTGCAGAGGGTCATCGACATATTTGATACGGACGGAAATGGAGAGGTGGACTTCAAAGGTATGTTCTGCTCGTGTGAGAAAGTGATAGTTCTCCATTTTACAGCTTTATTTTGTCTTTGTTAGTCTGTAAACTGTTCCCACTACACATCTGCTGATACGGTATTTGTACTAGTAGACTTGTTGCTCAAATCGGTCAAAAGCTTTTGACATATTTGAGAATGTCTTTCACTGTGACTCACTGGATTGAACCATAAAATGAACTGGTTACATGATACACAAAAAAAGAAACTTGTGAGATTAAAATAACATCTTAAAGCTTATTTTAGGAAAGTCACCAAACTTTTAAGTGTTTTTTTAAATCCGATTTAATCGCTAAATCTATTCATGTGATCTTTATGTCCCGGTGACCAGTGAAAGTGGAGTTATAGCCCGTTCCACATTCATTTAGACTTGAGCCTGGTCTTGTTAGTCTGAAATAACTGCCCAGGGCCGTTGCCAAGTGGCTGCTGAGTGGTCGGACTTGCTGAGAGAGAGTTTGGTGAAACCCATAATATCCCCAAGCACAAGATGGTTTTCTTTGACACTAAGACGGAGTCATAAACACTGGCATTTTACTGGCATGCTGTGACATAACTCCCATCAACCCCTGTTACTCAAACGGCCCCCCTGGTGATCATTTATCTGCAATCTGGAGTAGCCATCATCAGACGATGTGAAAATAGAAACTATCACCCAACCCTGTTTCCCCATTATGGCAGTTTCACAGGGAGAGTCTTATGTGAAATGTTAAAGGACTGCGTGCAAGACAGCAGTCGTGTGTTTGCACTTCTAGAGCCGACAAACAGGAATCACCCTATAGTGGACACATGAAGTAAAAAAAAAAAATAATAATTAAAAAGCTTTCAAAGAATGAAAAGAATAAGAAGGCAGTGTGCAGAGTGTTCGTATTTTGTCACAATGTTGATCAGAAGCATGAAAACATTGCGGCACGTTGGCTAAACAAAACAAAAAGATCAAACTGGGAAGCAAAAAAAACAAACTAGGAACGGTCAGTACAAGAACTTAATCCAGTGTTAATACCTTTGCAAATACTGTACATCCTGTAGGTAGATATTAGGAGCATGAAAGAACATAAGGGTACATGTTGATACTGTATTAATGTCTCTGTGCTATTCTGTACTGCAGGGGCTTATGGTATTTTTATACAAGACAGCTGTAGCGTGGTCCATCAGCATTTAGTGTGATTTGGAGCTTGTTTTCTGAAATAATGATGATTAATAGCCGAGTCCGTATAAATGCAACAAGACGCAGCATTCGAGTGGTGAAAAAGATCTGCTTTCAGACCACATGGTTTCCATGATGTTAGATACAGAATCATTTTGGGAGTTCAAGTACAATGTAGAATTTAAATGATTAGAGCTGAATATAAAGACCCTTTTCATGCAGCAGTCTCTGTTGTCTCAACTAAGTCCATGAAGTCCAAAGAATAATGAATAAACAGGGTCCTAACATTTAATCAAAATGGATTAAGATGTTAAAGGGGACTGATGATCAGATGTATTCTTGTGCACATGTAGATCAACTTTGGCTTTATTTTTTCTGTTGTTTGTTGATGTGAATTATCGGCTCTGTGGTTGGTTTGTTCTGTCACAAAGAACATATTCACACCTCACATTAGCTGTAAAACCCACAGCACTGATTGTTGTTCTCCTCTTCTCTCCCAGAGTTCATCGAGGGAGTCTCGCAGTTCAGCGTCAAGGGGGACAAAGAACAGAAGCTTCGATGTGAGTAAAGCTGCTTCTTCATTAAAACTACATGTGGCCAGAGGTGGCACCTCAGGCTCAAGATCTCTCATCCCCGAACGAGTGCTTGTTTTGCTGCCTCGGGATTAAAAACAACATGAGACTTTTGTCCCCTGAGTCTCCCCTGTTCTGCTCATCTCACCTCCCCCTACTGCTACAACAAAAAAATAACCACTGGGGGAAAAAAGGGTAATTGTTGAGCAGAGAGCAAATCCCAGTTGTCAGCTCACCCTTTAAGGGCTGTTAAAGCAAAGAAAATCTCCTATAAGAAGTGATTATTTTTTTGTAGCCAGGTTAATTTATGTGGAAATGTCACGATACCAGTTTTTAGTGTTGTTCTGTCTCCAGAACCGAGCCTCAAAATGAGTCACTCTAAAACAAAGAGGAATAGTTGAACTTCCTCTGCTCTCACTGCTGCCACTGTAACTGGTAGCCAAACAAGAGCAAGTTTGATCAGGGCTCATTGTTTTGATTTGCTCAAGAGTTTACGACGGTCAGCAAGGAGAAAGTTTCAGAACAAGAGCAAGAAAAGACAAAAGGCTTTTTGTAACCAAGTGTTTCAAATGTTACAGTCACTCTGCTGTGTGACCGTCTGAGATGGATTTATCAGAGACCATTTATCACAACATTTAGCTGTTTTTAGCTGTTGGTGTGTAACTGATTGACACGCCTGTCTACCCCTGCCTCTGCCCCCCCCCTCCTTTCTCCCTCACACATCTTCCACCGCAGTCGCTTTCAGGATCTACGACATGGACAAGGACGGCTACATCTCCAACGGTGAGCTCTTCCAGGTGCTGAAGATGATGGTAGGCAACAACCTGAAGGACACGCAGCTCCAGCAGATTGTGGACAAGACCATTATCAACGCAGACAAGGATGGAGATGGCAGGATATCCTTCGAAGAGTTCTGTGCAGTAAGTCCAAGCCTTCCTGGGGTATTTTAGGGGTGGTGACATCTCTGCTGATGCAGCCTGTTATGATGACGGCAAATGTCAGAGGGGCAAAAAACTCTGGGAAAACATTGCAGGCTTTTGCTCAGGCTCGTCAGCGCTGGTTTCAGTTTCAAGCATCCTGATGAAATACAGCGTCAAGGGCTGTAAAACATCGGCTACATGTGATAGGGCACTAAAAATACTGAGCCAGCACTTTGGCTGCGTTATACTACAGGAGTATTGAATCAAATATTATTTACAACTTCGAAACAAGCTTATATTTTTGAGTGAGAAAGCAAAAGTCCGAAGTGCGCGGTGCCTTGATGTTATTCTCACAATCCTGGGATGATCATGTGAGTGGGGCGAGCTTTGTAAAGATGAGTTTTCAGCCTGCAGAGGCAGAGAGCTACTCAGCTGTATGACTGCTGTGAGAGGATTATTGCAACATTGGAGAACAAAAACCTTCACAACCAAGTAGGTGTTTCTGTTGTAAAGTCCCGCTTTGTTGAATTGGACTCAGTTCAACTCCAAGCTTTTAGAAATCACTTTAACCGACAAACACTCTTTCATGCAAACCTTATTTACAAGGTTAAGACTCATAAATAATATGTGAGATATAAATGTTTAAAAACATCCATCTGCCTGAGAGAATTAAACATCTCATGTCTCTAAAATACCTTTTTAAAATAGTTTTGGATTCATTTGGATACAGGCTTATTGGACTTTGATAGCAGAGGCTTGATCACAGTTGAACCGTCAGATTGAGGATCAGAGACTGTTAAAAATCCTGTAAGATTTGATCTACAGCTGACAAGGAGGCAGTCAGAGGATGGACAGAAATGACTGATACAGTCCTGTTGGAAGCAAAGCCAGAGCATTTTTGGATGAACAGCTGATGGAGTCACAGTAGTTTGATGTATTTTCAATTAAGAAATGGCTACAGCTTCTGCATGTGATGGACGCTGAAATTGTTTTTTTCCTGGAAATATCTTAAAGATGATGGAGTTACAGTGGGGTAACTCTCCTCGACTTTGCTGACCCGTGACGGATTTTTCATCACACTCATTCAAAAACTGGACTTTCAATTTAGATAGAAATCACATGGCCTGATTTAATAAGCTAATTTAAGATCAAAGGGGCAAACAGAAAGTCTTTTTCAGCACAGTGAGTGTTCTCATGCTGAAGTATCCACGTTTGTCCCCGTCTGGACCCCAGTGGATCAGGCTTCGCTCGGAGACATTTTCTGAAATGAAAGGCAGCCGTTGTGGCTCTGACAGACACAAGGCCCTCATTTGATGGCTGCATCTCCGGAGCCGTGAACTAAAAAGGCTCTCGTCCTTGTGGGAATGTATTTCAGGGATGGCGAAGGAGAACATTAGATCCTGTTTTTAACAAAGCGCTGCGGCCCAGACGGCTCAAGGCTCAGGGTTCAGGAGAGAGACTGTGACATGATTTCAGTCTGGCTTATATTAGTCCTCATCTGAGACTGAAAAGACAGTGCAACAAAAAAAGAGTGTAAAAATATCTTGATGGACATAAAAATAGATTTTATTTAAAGGGTACCAGCAGTTAAAGGAGCAAGTGTTTAGACCTCAAGCGAAGCTGAAAGATTTTAGCATTTTAACAAAACCTAAAAGTGTTAAAAGTTACTGCACTGATTTTACATACAGAGTTTAATTTATTTGCTGTTTGCTGGATGATGTGCAGTAGTAACCTTGGGCAGGTTTGACAATGAGCACCACTCTGCCTGTGAAAACAGTTGTATAATGTCCTCTAAGATAAGACTTTATTGATCCCTAACAGTGGAAATTGTAACAGCAGCTCAAAAGTCAGAAGCAAAGAGCAAAACAGTGATGGAATAAAATGACAAAATAAATGACACAAGATGATACAAGACAAAGATTAAAAACATCTGCATAAAATTAATGACAGTCAAGACTATAAACATTATATACAACTTTCAGAGAGATGCTCAAGAGTGTAGAAATGCATAAATATAATTGCAGAAAGACTTGGATGATTGCAAAGAATTTTTTCACACTCTGAATATTATACCTGCTGTTTTCCACCTGTTAACATGTCAAAATGTTTCTTGTGGAAAAAAAGAAGTTGAGTTAGTTTGACTTTTCACCCTAAATGACTGTAACAGCACTGGATTAACAAATGTATATCTTCTTCTTCCAGGTGGTTGGTGGTCTCGATATACACAAAAAGATGGTGGTGGACGTGTGAGCGCTCCTCCGCTTGCTGATTCCCCCCTTTCCTCCTCAAACACTCGCTTTCTCCACCATCTCTGAAGATCTGCTCAAGACGTCCGGCAAAATGCTCTCTGTGTAACTCAATGGAAGTATTCTCTCTCTTTTTCTTCTCTCTCTCTCTTTTTCTCTCTCTCTTTCTCTCTGTCTCTCTCTCTCTCTCTGTGAAGCCACTTTTTTCTTTCAAAAACCACAGGCCTCGTGAAGCCAACTTTGAAGTGTTATTGGACTGTAAATCCTCTCAATAACCCGGTTCGTAGCACTTTAAGAGACTGTAGGACATCGATTTGTCATTTGCAAGAGCATCTCTGATTTTGGATGAGAGGGGGGAAAGGGGTAAAGAGGCTGGTTGGCTTGTTCATATTTCATCCTTTCTTTCTTTCTTTTTTTTTTAATTGTTATTTTTGATATTTATTTTTTGTTCTTGTCTTTTATAAAGAAGAGAAAATACAAGTATATCTACGGTTGACTCATGAGGGGAGGTGTATAGTATTTTAACACTTGACTTAGAGTACAACTAGAAAGTAGGGTATGAAGTGCCAACCAGAACATATCCAGAAACCAGTCCAAGTTATTACCTATCATCACCGCTGTCAGTCATGCCGAACAAACTGGCTCTCGACACTTCCAGCTGCACGACTGCGAGTAAAAGTAGTGCAAAACCTAAAATGACAGATTTTCTGACAACTTTTCAGACATTTCAGCTCACTTACAAACCGTTTGGATTAGTACAGTTAAGCTTTCTGTCTCGCCTAGTAAAGCGATTATTGTTTTTCTTTTATTTGTGGTAAGTTTGCTAGTTTTATTCTTACTGAAGAATGTGTTTATATTGTTGGAGATTATCCTTGTTTTCCTTGTCATGAAATTATAGGTAGATAAATTAATGCCAAGAAAATGTCTTTCCAAAATAATTAATGGCTGCGAACTGATACATGGTTTACTCTCAAGGAAGCATTTTGCGTAAAAATGGTTGGCATCCGTGAGACAATCTGCAATGCAAAGAATAGCTCTGCACTCACACTGACTGACTCTTAAAGGACTGAATTCATTAAAAATTTAAGGCTGTTATTAAACATTAAGAACAGAGGCTTGATGGACTTGGCTAAAAAAGAGTGAGTGGTAGTTAAAAGAGTGAATAATGGTGAGATTATACGCAGTTTGTGCAAGTATATAGGAGTTTTAGAGACTTATCTGCAGGCAGCGTTTTTTAAACCAATATGTGTATATTAAGTAAGTAATGTGTGCTCATCTTCTTTAACAGCAAGAGGAGAAGGCTTTAACTCGCTTTCCATGAGCCCTTCTGAATACAAACCCTCCTCAGTTCAGCACAGGATGGGTCAGAGTTTTATTTAACGCAACACAAACACTTAAAATCTTAACACGTTGGCATGATCAGTGTGTAATGGGATAGGTTGTATATTGTAGTTTTTTGGGATTTTTTTTAAGTGTACATTTCAAAAGTTGGCTTCTTTCTCCCACTTCTTTTTATTTTCTGTCACAATCACCTCATTTTCTCCCCCTCCCACCCACTAATACGAACAGGGAGAAAAACACAAATTCAACCAAATGTTAATTTCTGAGGGAAAAATGCTTCCTACTATAAAACCGCATCGGGGTGGCTTTTCGTTTCGCTTTGGAGGCCGACTGCTGGTTTGAACAGGAGTTTTCAGTCAGAGATGTGAATGAATCTGGAGTGCTCTGTTGTCCCTTATCCCAAAGCTCTGCACGGCTTGGGCCTCCCTGTGCTTGCATGACATGGAAATATATTTTTTGTTGTGCATGTAGATCAATTTTTTGAAATAATCCTCTTGTTTACACATGGATGGTGATGTTAATATATTTAAGATTTTAATGGTATACAATATGGATGTTGCCAAACTTTGGTAAATGTACACATATTATGAGAGGTAATCCAAATGAACTGAACTACATGTAACTTTTTTGTATTTTAACTGGGTCAGCGAGATGCTTCTATTCCAGTAAAGTTGCATATCTGATCCTGTCTCAAACTGCCACACACTGTACTCAGCTTAAAGGGGAAAATTTGATGTTTTTTTTTTCTTTCTTTTGTATATAAGTATTTGTTAAATGCAGTTCTGGCTCTCTGTTCTCTGTATAGTTCAGACCGCGCTTTAGTTTGTAAGTGCTACTTTTTCTCTGAGGGACTTGGGTTCTTTTTAGTTTGTGTGGGGATATCTGAGAGATTTAAGTTTGAGAACCTTTTTTTTTTCCTTTTTCTGCATGCTGCATCTTATGCTGTGGGACTGTTGGAAACTTGATACTGTATGAAAATTAAATAAAATTTAAATAAACTTTGAAATGTTGAAAGTAATGACTTTTCTGTCACTGCTGCCTTTAAGATTTTATCTACGGGAATCTTTTGTCATAATCACAAACTTCATTTTGCAGCAAAGTATCCTCAAGTAACAATTTATAATATGACATTTACACACATAAGTAACAAAAACTTGTCAGCAGGGATTGGAATTATTTATTTACACAAATATTCTTCTACATAAACACACACTGTTTATGCATGTGTCATGATTTTGTCTCATGTTTTGGGTAAACTGTTCCAAAAATGTGTTGCCATGAGCCCATGACAGAGGAGTATGAGGTGTTAGTCCAACAGTCTGAATTCATCCACACAGATCAAAGTGGGGATTCCACCAGCCAATGAGAGAGAGGATAAATACACAGCATCCAATAAGACTTCAGAATCTCTCTGCGGTCCGGCTCGCCACCACCCTGATGTTACCGTAGACCTTTGAAGGTGGACTTCCTGTGGGAGGCAAAAGGGGGTTTAAAGGTCAACTCTCAGCACCACGTGTGGATTCAAAGATTTGTCTGTACTGTGTGAATGAAATATAAACACAATGCTTTTCTTACCCAAGATTAAGTTACATATCGCTGTTCGGGCCATCTTGATATTCTGGAACGATCCCAATATGTGGACTTTTCTGTCAGGAGACAGATGAA
>JAPZDY010000003.1:19928227-19945035 GCA_029783645.1 Ctenochaetus hawaiiensis
GGTAACTGTTCACACTTACACAACTGTTGTTACACTTACTTTGATTTCAACATTTCTAGTTTTGAGGTTGAATCTAACTTGAAGCTGCAGGTTCTCTACAATGGGAGTGAAAATCTTCATCCAGTTTTCCTTCAACGGGGTGTATCTGTGAGCTGGAACAGGGATTTTTCGCATCTCGTCTGGTCCCTGAAACACACAGTGAGCATAAACATATGTGTTCTGATAGCTAAGAAATGCCCTGATAGGAAAACTAGAAGACATGCAGCACTATATTTTTCATTAATAATAGTAAATAATACTGCTAATGTGGAATTGATTGCCCTTTTCAGTGGTGACATTTTAAAGATTAACTATCATTCACTATGAATACATTATAAGTGTAGAAAATGTTGTGTACAAGTTGATTGGTTACTGTATGGGAATTTCGAATTGTTAAGTGAGAAGATGTGAAATTGAAATATAATGTTTCACACACTAAAAATACTCAAGCAGAGTGCTAGAAGACTGGTAGACAATACCGTGAAAAGCAAAGTTAGTTGATAGAGCTGTGCTTCCCCCCTGTGCTAACACAACAGATGATAGCTTTGGTGCTTTAACAAGGCTTTGCTGCGCAAGCGCAAAAAAGTTAATAGCTACTTAAAAGTGAAAGTCAACGTTATTCCATTACATGTTTTTTGATCATGTTGGCTGATATTAAAACGACACACGAAGCTCATAAAAGCAGTGAGGAATTACCTTTAATTTCTCGCCCGAAATAGGTGGAAACTGCGGCCGCTTGCTTGAGACAGGCTCTGCTGTGTCCATGTCTACTCCATCTTGTTCTCGTTTTCGTTTTTGAGTCTTTTTAGACTTTACTTTTGTAAAAGATTCTGTGTCATCCTTACTCTCCATGGCAGCCTCAGCCGCTGATGTTGTATTTTTAGCAGTGTCCATCCCGAAAATAGTTTTATTTCTAAAGAAACAGTCAAATGTGAGGAACACGACAGCTACTCTGGCATGAGAGTGTCCTCGTGCAACGAAAAGGACCCAAACAGCCAGATCGTGAAAGCCTGTAGAGAAGAAATATTAAATAATCGACATAAAAGCAGCAAAATTACATAGTTTGTCACTAGAATTAAATATAGTGATAAATAATCCATAAACTATGTCTTTGGGTCTTAAATATGTAAAATATTTACTTAGTATCCATACATTTCGTCAGGCATCTCTTTGGGCAGCCGCCACCGCAGCTGTAGGAGGGTCCCGACGTCATTTGTTATGGCAGCGAGCTTCATTGAGAGGTTTCCCTAATACTCTACAAGCAAAAAATCAAACGTATTACATACTATCTCCAAAACAGCAAAGATGTCATCGCCGCTATCAAAGCCTCAGATTATTGCGCATATTCAGAAGAGTTTGAATTACACCGTTTTTGACAGCAAATGGATTCCCTGCAGCGCAAAGTTTGTGTGTCTGGGAAACTTTCCTAGAGGAACCGGAGTCATGCAAATATATGAAGTGCAGCACGGAGAGGTTCAGCTTATCAAAGAGGTAGATAACACGTGAAATTTTACTTTTGATTTGTTTTCACTTGTCCCTCGTTTTCTCAGAAACTCATTGTGGAAATGGCGTATTTTAGGATCAGCTAGCTTAGCAAAGGTTTCTAGAAAACTCCTGCTGGGTTCTTGTCGCCATAGCAACAGGCAACGTGAACAACAAATGACCCCCAATTACAACCGACGATGGTCATGAAGATACCTGCTAACATATTTCTTCTTTCAGAACATAGATAGTTCTTCAAGTGTTGTTAACATTTAAAATATACAGTATACAGCTTTAACTTTTTGCCTTGCTTCGTGCGCCCATCTTAAATAAAATCACCTATCAACAGATTTTTTAATAGAGTTTCAATAAAGAACTTACACTTAAAAATTTAACAAGAAATACAAGATTCTGAAATAGACCCTGGTGTGCACTCATCATTTGTAGTTTAAAATTTCAGGTTAGTTGTCTCTGGTAAATAAAATGCCACAAAAAGTCCCATTTCTTTCATTCTTATTTATGTTTTTGGTTTCTAAAATTAGGGTGTTTGCCTTGAACACTCTTAAATCAAATTACTAAAATTAAACCTTCTTCCTTTTATTTTTCAGGTGGAGAAACCTAAACCTATAAAGTGTGGGACCTTTGGGGCCACCTCTCTTCAACAAAGACACATAGCAACTGGGGACTTTGATGGAAATCTCAATATATGGTATTAAATTCACATGTACTGATGTCCCACCTTCTGTGTCTTAGCAGCCATTGCATTAAATGAAATGGTGAAAGAAAGATTTTGATTCAAATTCTAATCAAAACCCAATCCACTTAATGAAACAGTTTTACTTCTAAATGATTGTAATGGAAAATGTATTCAAACATTTTAAGAATAAATAAAACTTGTAAGTGAGATTATGCTGATCTGTTGACCACAGGAATCTAGAGATACCTGATGTGCCAGTGTACACTGTAAAGGCTCATAAAGAGATAGTGAACAGTATCGATGGTGTTGGTGGCCTGGGGATTGGTGACGGTGCACCTGAGATAGTCACTGGAAGCAGAGATGGTAAGATCATTCTGAAAATTTAACTTAACTTGCACTTTTAACTTTTTTAAACCAACAACACAAACAGATTGAAATACAATAAGAAGATTGCTGAAACATAAAATACCCCTGTGCAATACAGGGACAGTAAAGGTGTGGGATCCCAGACAGAAGGACTCACCTGTCGCCAACATGGAGCCCGTGGAAGGAGAAACCAAGAGGGACTGCTGGACAGTTGCATTTGGTATGTAAATGGATACACCCACATGGTATAAGCCCAGGTTTATCCATTAGTTCTATGCACAAAAGGTGGTCGAAGTGTGTCCCAGTTGTGCAGACAAAAAACAATTATCCTCCCACTCTCTGGCTCTGCTCTGTGAAGTAAAGAAGAAAGCACAACAATCATTCTATTCCAATAATAAATTAGCCACAAAACTTTATTCGACCGTATTTTCTGGAATATTTTACAGCCTTTTACCAGATTTTTAAAATTGTAAACCACCTTTCAAAATGCCCCCTTACTATCATGAATTAAAACTGTTTTTTTGTTTTCTTTTTCATTACAGGTCATGCTTTCAATGATCAGGACCGCTGTGTGTGTGCTGGCTACGACAACGGCGACATCAAACTCTTTGACCTGCGGAATATGTCTCTACGCTGGGAAACCAACATTAAAAACGGGGTGAGGTGAACTCTTGTTTTAAAAAGGGATCAAACCTGTAGCGTGTGGTTCTTGTTGAGTTGTTGATGTTAAAAACATTTAGAGAGGAAGCTTTTTTCTCTTGACTTCTTAAGTTATGCAGCCAGCGTGGCACCACAGCAAGAAAATTACAAACATTTCAGAGGAAAATGGGAACTCAAACTGACAGTAATTCAGTAAACTCCGCTTTGAAAAACATAGAGAAGTACAGTTTTAAATTAGGGTTTTTCAAATCGATGTTTTTTTAAGGATAAACTGTCCAAACATACATTATGTCTTCTGCACTGCAACCTGCACTTAAATCGTAACAGGGACAGAGCTGAAAATGACTTCCCAGCATCATTTAGACTCATAAAACCACAGGGGAAGTCTGAGATGAATGCATGTTCTATTAGTACGCCATATACAAAGCACCGCACTGATTTTATTACTCAATCCTCTCTCTCATTCATCACCTATTGAATATAGACGCCAGGGGCCATTATGTCAATTTCTAGACAGAATAGTTTGTGGCGGAGCCATGCCATATGATAAATGTCCAGCAGGAAGTAACTTATTTTTTTCTTACATCATGGCCAGGTATGCTGTGTGGAGTTTGACAGGAAAGACATCAACATGAACAAGCTGGTGGCGACCTCACTGGAGGGAAAATTCCACGTCTTTGACATGAGGACCCAGCACCTCACTAAGGGCTTTGCCTCTGTTTCTGAAAAGGTAATTGACTTGGGTGGAGAGAGCCAGATGGGCGTTTGGCACTCATACAGGGGGGAAAAAAATCCAGAGGTTATTACCATTATTGCTACTTTTACATGTGTACAGTACAGAGGAGAAATGGGGGCACACGTCGTTTTGACCGTTTTCACAGCTGGAAGTGTTTGGGGTCGTGTTTGTCTAACATTCTCTGCGGCTTTTGACACTGGCCAAAAATGACACTGGTGCTGTTTGGAGAGAGACGATTGGCTTTTTATGGGAAAATGCTTGAAAAACACACTTAAATCGGCATTAGTGCACAGACCAGCTCGCCAAGTGTTTTCTGGGTCTGAGAGATCAGAGGCTTGAGCTTTCTAAATATTTGTCCAGTTCTTCTGAGAGATCAACAGTTGGCACATCAGCATCTCAAACCATGAATCATAATGTTCCACCAGATATTTTGGTCTGAAAAAGATATCAGTGTGGCCCAAGAAAGAAAGTCTGACCATGAAGCTTTATTTTATTTTATTTAATGATATTCTTTAATATGTATATAATTACATTAACAAGTTCAAAACTGTAGATGCAAATACATATTCAACTATATTATATTATAAAGTAAAGGAAGTGTACATCATGCTCACTATAGCAGACACCTTGTCTCTTTACTGTGGGCAGGCTTTTATTTGTTGTTTGGACCGCACCCCTGGCCAGTATTTTGGAAAATATGTATTTGTCTAATGTAATGGCTTCCAGTGAACCCTGGAGCGTTCTGCAGAGTGCAGGCAGGAGAGAGAGGCCTAATAGAAAAAAAGATCACAACAGGGATTAAAACTATTCGATCAATAATGCACTTCAAAAAGAATTTGGAATTAATCTCAGTTAACAGTGTGAAAGGGACAACAATCTTCACAAAAATCAGCAGATTAAAGTGGCTGAGAAATTTTCGTTGTAGGTTTACTGTGTCATGGAGATGCTAAAATGTTTTTTTTTGTTTTAATTTAATAGTTTTGGAAAGAAACTGAACCCTCTTCTGTGTTTTAGGCTCACAAGTCGACCATCTGGCAGGTGAGGCATTTGCCTCAAAACAGAGACATCTTTATGACTGCGGGGGGAGCAGGAAACTTACATCTATGGAAATAGTAAGTAAATGACCTTAATTACAGGTGTTTAGTCCTGTTTCAAGATACATAAGTACCTCTCATGAGGGTATTTTTGTAAGAATCAAATTCATTGTTTTATTGTAAACTACTAAAGTTCAGATACTTGCTTTGCTTTTCAGTCATATTCTTGTTTAATATATTTTTCACTTTTATACCTCATGTTTTCTTGTTAAAAGAAATAATTTGATTGTACAGAGAAACCTGTTTTTATATGTCAACAAATGTTTGATTTAATTTGATGAATCTTTAAAACATTTATTGCTATTTTTAGTGAGTATCCTGCTCAGAGAAGCAAGAAGGACTCAGATGGCGTGGATGTGGGCGTAGCTGGCTCCGTCAACCTCTTACAGAACGTCACTCTGTCCACTCAGCCAATCGCCAGCCTGGACTGGAGCCCCGACAAGCAGGGCCTGTGTGTGTGCAGCGGCTTCGACCAGTCTGTCCGTGTGCTCATTGTGACCAAACTCAATGTTGTGTAAAGAAGAAAAATGGGAGATGAAAATCTGTGAAGCCTGATACATGAGATACAACTGCACAGACGTACCAGTGGTGTGTAAATCACTGCCTCTTTGTGAGGCTGATTGGTTTGTTATTAGACGACAACAATTTCCTGCTGCAGGTTTTTGCGTCTGTCTATCTGGATTTTGTAAAGTTGATGTTTATCTTTTCCAGAAAACTGTTTTACTCAAATGAACAGGGGAATCCTTTGTTGGAGTCGTGTTGTTTTGTCTCTCTTCAATGCTATCCCTGAAAAAAAGGTGTAGTGCTTGGCTGAGCCCTGCAGGCAGAGTTATCCTGCAGTGCAGAGAAATACCTCTGTAACACAATGATACATTTCCCAAATCACTGAAAAGGGTTGAAGAAATGAGTCATGTAGACTTGTACTGGAGTAACACTGTCATTTCTTTATCTGTTTCCAAATTTGAAGGTTACTCACCAAAACACCTGTTTTGTTGTTGCACTATTGTTGAACATTGTCAAAATCCAGTTTTGTTGATTGTTAAAATGTCACTTTTGATATGTCATTTTTATTAAGAATTCTGTCTTTTCAAATTAAATGTGCCTTTGGAGAAAAAAAAAATTCAGTGTCATCCATCCCAGGAGTTTTAAAAGATAAACACAGGTTAATGCTCGAGGGTCATTAGCATCATATCCAGCATTTGAACTTGAAGAAATCCTGCAGGTCCTCATCGTCCTCCTGTTTGTCATGGATCCTCGCGTGGACACTCTTCAGCAGTTTGGTCATGGACTTTCCGTCCAATATGTCAATGTATTTTTCAATGCAACCTAAAAAAAATACAGCCAAAGATTACTAAGTTACTCTAGTCACACTGACATAAACATTTTAAATGTGTGTTTTGTTGTTTTAAGCATTTCCATTTTTTAAATTGTCTGTATTTGATATAAAAATCAAATTTATTATTTTAAACATCTTAAGACATTTATATAATCCTAACTGACTCCCTGTGCATAGTTAGTTATATATCTGACATTATGCTGTATGTGTGCACTCTATGTAATGTGTCATTCCATTCATCGCACCGTTCCACTGTGTGAATGTAATACATCTCTATAAATAGCATGTCACATGCCCCTGGCAGCGTGATTTAAACACAGCACTATTTAAACCAGCCCCTTTGTTAAATATAGTGGAGGTGACATAAAAATATCAGTGTTTGCAAATAATAGTGAGTGTAGTATGTTTGACATGCCTGTCATTTAAGATGGGTGGAGTTTGTCACATAGTGACATGTGAAGTGTGCCATCATTTTATTTGTTACAAGACAACATGAAAGTCTGCTTCTGTTTTTCTGCAGCTGTCAATTTTAACGTGCAGTCAGAAAATACTGCTGCATTTTTTCAGATTCTGTTCATTTCCATCAAAAGATATTAAAAATATATGAATTATTCCCTCCTTTCTTAAAATAAGTATCCACATTAAACATTTATTCCTGCTTTTGAACTTTACTACCAGCACTTATACTGCCTTCCAGACTAATATTACTTTGTGTATTGTAGTGATACTAGTAGTACTAACTTAGGCCCATGACTTTGCCGTATGCTACGAGGCTGGGGCCCAGCTGTGCGTGGTCATACTGCTCCATCCTCATCAGGATGCGGACGATCTCTCCTGTGATGAAGGCGTCGTCAAAGCTTTGCTCGGCCGCAGGCTTCAGGGGGAATCTGCAGTACACCTCCACCGCAGCCTGGGGGTCTGATGGCTCCAGCAGCTGCACGAGCTCAATGTAGGCATCGTGGACCTACACAGTGAGCTGGTTCATTAACCACGCCTTCTCAGGATTACAGCAACTAAAGCAAGTCATCACAAGGGATCATCCAACCTTGTAAATCTCCATAAATAACTGACTTTTTTATTTCTAACTGAAATAGTTGAGTTGTAAAATGCTGAAATTAGACCAGACACTGTGGACCAATTATCCGCAGACCTTCCCCATGAAAAGCGATTTTTTTTTTCCAATTTTATGGTTGAGAGTTTAGCTTCTCTGTCAGCTAAATGCAGGCATCATAAACCTGCCTGATAAGAGATTAGAGAACTTGTCAGTTGATCAACTTGTCAAATTTCATCTGTGCTATATTAGCCCACTTCACTACGAAACATCCTTTAGGTTAATGGTTTTTATGTCTGAGATGACGAGCAGGAAGAGCAATCATGTTCTTGTCTTGATCACCATGTACAGAACTCTGATATTTAAGGTGCAAGGTTTATTTATTTTTGTCACTGAAGCTATAAAATTTGGAGGGTTGAAGGTGATGATGATCCACCAAAGTCATTCTAATCTGCATTGTAAAAAAAAGTCTGAAAGTAACAGAAAAAATCTGACCCCTGGTGCCATGGAGATGACCTCTTGGTAGAGCTGCTCGGCCTGGTCTGTGGTGTCTGCAGAGCGGGAGAGGGCGCGAGCCAGACCCAGACGAGAGACATGAGACCTGCAGTTCACCGGACTGGACACAGTGAAACTGTCTGCAGCAGCATGCTCTGAAACAGCAGTCAATACACACATGAAGCAGACGCACAGTTATCTCCTTTGACATTCTCAGGAAGAAAAATAATAATTTATAAAGCACTTCTAAAACAGAGTTTACAAAGATCAAAGATGACACTTTCTAATGACAACTATTTTTTGAAGGGACATCAGAACGTTCATATTGTCATACTTGACTTGTTACAATAAAAACAGTCAGTAAACCTGGAATGGTGCTACATGTTATGATGCCTTGTGACATCCACACTGGAACAGTTGTAATTAAGATGGGAATTTGATATTTTTTGTGGATTAACTTTAAGGCAGGATGGGCAACATAAAGTAAATGGATAGTTAGAGGATACATGTTAGGATTTGTTTTCCATAAATCATGAAAAACAAAAGAGTTTGGAGAAAACTGGTTTTGCCTCTGTATGTATTCTCAATGCTTCTGTCTTCTTACCCTCTGCTGTCTCAACAGTATCGGGGCAACAGTCTTGTTTAGGTTTGCTGGCAGGCAGCTGGGGTTTAGTAAGAAGGTTGGAAGGTTTAGCAGATTTATCTGGCTTGGTTGTTACTCCAGCTCTCCCCCTACAGGAGAGAAAAAGAAGACAAAACTCTGAAATGGGTTACAAATCAGAGAGAAATGAGTTTTTTTAATTTTGCTGTAAAGTAAGTTCAATTTGTATTTATTCTGAAAATATGGTGACAAGAAATTACTTGTTTCTGTATTCTGTTTTTCTATGTCAACATTTTTCATGCAGCTTCCGAGAAAAGAACAAACTGCAAACTTGTTCCACTGAAGCTTCCCAGACCCACAAACTTCGAGTAAAAGACTGTGTTTGTACTTGACATATAGAACAGAGAAAATAAGCACTCATAGCGAATTGTTGATGAATTACTAAATGCCAAATAAAACATTCCCCCGTTTTGCCAGAGTGACTCACTTGGCTGCAGGGGTTTTGACTGGAGCTTTCCCTCCTCTGGTGGGGGCCAGGGGTGCAGGAGCAGGAGCTTTGGTTACAGCTACCGCCATGCGCCCTTGTACAGGTCTTCCCCTGCCTTGCTTTGCTCCTCTTGTGGCCACACTGGTGCCAGAAGACCCCTTCACTCCGGCTGGTTTGCTGATAGGCTGCTTGGCAGCTTTTTTACGTTCATCCTCCTGTCGGTCCTGCCACCACTTTTGTTCTGTGCAAACAGGGAATGGTTAATGTGTGCCTGGAGTCTATTTCCAAAAGGTTATCATTATTGTTTCCTAGACTGAAATAATACCATGCAAATCTTTTTTTACATAAATTTAAGATCAGGCTCATCTCTACATTATTCTCTGATAGCCAGCTGACATAAAAGACGGTAAGTTCACTCGACAGACTCACTGCTCAGCTGCTCAGGGGTCTCGCCGCTCTGACTCTTGAGTTCCAGCTCAATGCTGGCCTGGAAGCTGAGGCAGGCAGCAGTTATGGCTTCCTTTGACTGCTCTGAATTTGGGTTGTTGTCATATTGAGCCAGTTGTGCGAGACCTAAGAGACACAGGGCGTGGCTGTCCCGCGGTGTGGTCACTACTGCTAGCTGGCACGCCTGTACACAGCAGCAGTGCAGTCTGATTCTTAGTCACATGACTGACACGACAGTCAATAAATGGACTAGCAATGGCGCTTCAGTGTACAACAACCCAAAACACAGACAAAGTTCTGTGGTTCTGTCAACCATGCAAGACAGAAAAAAGAGCAAATCAAAACAGTACAAATACCCTCTCCTGCATGTCCAGCAGCTCCTGGCAGGGGGCGATAGAGGTGAGGCGTATAAGGGCTGTTAGGGCCTGGCATCTCTTTGCCACCAATAAGTGCCTCTCCTTGCATGGCTGGGCCTGGCACTCACCCTGCTGGATCAGCCTCTGCAGCAGGGCGAACTGTGCATCCAGGAGCACCCACTCCAGCTGCCTGCTCACCTCGCCACGACACACACACTGACTCACACTCTGGGCAGTCAGCACTGCCACACTGAGGCATTTCAGCACCGAAGCAAGCAGACACAGAGTTCATTATGCAGAGCTTAAACACTAATTAAACTGGGATGTACCGGCGTGAATTTTTTAAACTTGTCATTGATTGACACAGTGGAGACGAGTGAAGCTGAGAACCGACACAAATACTCAGTCAAAGTAAAGTCTAAAGCTTATATAAAACACAAAGTTATTGCTTTGACAGAACTTGTGATCTGTGACATACGTGTGATAGACCTGTTGTGCACTCATGGCCTTCTCAGACAGCGTGCTCCTCTGCTGCAGCTGGCCCAGAGTGAGAAGGCCTCGTAAGAACTGGGTGTTGAGGCTGGACAGATGGTCCGATGGATCCTGCTCCACCAAGCTGAGGAGAACATCACAAAAACGAAAAATTTGGCTTCAGCAACAGACAAAAACCGAATCCAACCTTCTGTATGCTTCACATTGCATATGTTCTGTCTGTTTGTATCTGCAGGGTTTTTCACTGTCCTACTCTCCTGTTTGCAGGCTTCAAAAGAAAATCCTGGTACATTACTGATACAGCTTTGCCCTCACACTCTTACTGAATGCTTCCACATCCACCTCCACCACACACACAGACACACATACACACACACATACTGTACAGACACACACACACACACGATTCAAACCTCCTGCTGCAACGCTGGCTGACAAAGTGCTCCAGTCCCTGTTGTAAGAACAGAGCAGCCTCCTTCTCTGTGTCCTCAGAGGCTTTGTGTTCCTGCTGCAGCAGAGCCAGGCCCGTGAAGAATCTGACAGAATGAAGGCAACACAGGAGAGATGCTGAGGACAAAACCAGCTCTGAGTTTGAAGTTGAACATACAAGCCCATCTCAACCCCTATGTGATGATGTATGATATCAGTCAGGGATTATAGGGGAGTAGATGTTTGAAAAGCAGGTTAACAGGTTGTAACACTGAAACAGGAAGAGATACGCATGTTTTAACCTCTTTATGCTCGATTCCTGCTTCAGCAACAATCGGCTACAGTTTGAACAAAAGTTTGCTTTTAGGATTTTAACAGGAGCTGAAATACGTGATCACAAACTGCTGCTTTATTATTTCATTGGCTGCCTGTGAGAATCAATGTTAAGATTAATTGCTTGTCAGGCGCACTGTGGCTTTGTTCCTAATTGTGCTGTTGTCTTCAGATAATATTTCAGCTTTTTTTTCTGTGAGCCAGGGCACAGAGTTGAGATCTGTGGGTAAAAACCTCCTCTGTGAATAACTTTTCATCAACCATGATTATTGTTATAATTATTACAAATTTTCTGCTTCTACTACCAACAGTTCACTTATGACCCGACCTGAGGGCAGGGTGCAGGGGGCGCATTGCCAGGCCGGTCTGGAGGTGCTGCAGAGCTTCCCTGCTCCTGCCCTGCAGCAGCAGCAGCCTCCCCACATGGAGGTTGTACTCCCAGCTGTCAGGACTCAAAGACCAGGCATCCAGGTACTTCATCAGGGCCCGGTGGACACAGCTCTCTTCATCCTGCACTGCAGCACTGCTATCCTGCAACAAGAGGAGAGGGGGTTCAATGTAACTGCCATAAAATGATTTGCATTATTTGATACCCATTGATGCCCATTATCCCGGTATCTTTCATGTGTCTCTCTGTTACTTCAGTTCACATTATGTTGGACTGAAGGTCATTGTTCAGCATCGTCAGAAGCAGCTGAAGACACATTTACCTTGCCAGTTTTCTTGGAGAGCCAAATGTAGAGAGTCTGAACATAGTCCGCCTTGCTGGACTGTCCTTGCTCTTTCAGCTGCTGAAACTCTTTATCCAAGGCCTGCAGCTGGTTCTGCATCGTGGGCGTGCCGAGATAACCATGGAGTCTGCACACAGCCAGGATGTCGTCCTGACGTGCTGTGGATTTGGCATCGCTGAGTTCATCTCTGTCACTTTCGGCCTGGAGATGAAGGAATGAAAAGGTGTGAGGCTGCTGCATGAATCACTGTTCTTCAAAACATTTATACCAGTTTTTGTCAACCTTCAAAAACTGAGTGCTTAATGTTTGAACTAAAGGCCCATTCACACTGTATTTGAAAAGCAATACTGTTTTTATGTTTCCTCAAAGTTTTGTCAGGTTATAAATCACAAGACCTCCAAATGGCAAAGGTTACATTTTGAACTTGATTGGCAACCATTGAGAAAAAGATTTTATTTATTTTCAGGTGTTTTTACATTGGTAGGATCTTGAAAAGAGTAGCTATGAAAGTGTGAACGAGAAAAGCCCTCGATCTCAGTGCATTTCCACCAAGTCTTTCACACGGTTTCCTTGAAGGCCACTTTTTAGGGAACATTCTGTTCTGAGCAAAAAGCCAGATATGAATGTGTTAAACAGTTTCAATAAAAAGGATTTAAAGAGGCTCTTTAGTCCTGTATGTTTCGCTGCAGCTAGTTCACTGGCGGAGCTTGTCTGACACCACCTTCCTCTGGAGGCCGTACATCTCTGTGGCGTAGTACTGCTCCTCCAGAACGATGCCGAGCAGGAAGTGGAGTCTGGCTTGTCTGGGGTCCAGTCTGATGGCTGATGCATAGTGAACAGCAGCTTGCTCCAGGCTATGCAGAGGAGACTGGCCTTCCTCATACTGCAACATATCCCCTGTGGGAATAAACACTGTGGTATCTGATATGCACACAAAACCAGCCAAAGAGTATTTTCACATATTTGCTGGAGATGTTACATCAATACAAACTGAAAAGCATTTTATAGTGACTGTATTCATCTGCTTTGTGCAAGTGGCAACATTACATTTACTCTCAATAACAAAACCCCTTAACAACCATGGACCTGTCATGTCTGTCAAGTCTTAAACTTAACTAATATGAAAAATAAGAGACCAATTGGATGTAATGTGTGAATGTAGCTGATCAGACTTTTCTGTTGTTTTGGACGACAGTTTGCTGATCACAGCTCTTTCATCCATCAATGGAAAGCTTGCAATTTAAGCTGAGCAGGTAGGTTTTCGTCTCAAAAAATACAGGCCAGAAAGTCAGAAACTTCAGCATCTGGCAACAAACCGATGATTAAGTGATTATTTACATCACAAACCTTTAATTTATTATTGCTGCACTTTATACTGTCAGGAAAAATCAAAAAGACCAAGAGCCATTTGGCAAATGAGATTTAAATCCAAAAGAACAAAAAAGGTGACACACACTTGGGTAAAAGTATATAAAAAGAACTTTCAACTTCAGCAATTCTTACAAGAAATGTTCAACTCTTCTGCTTGACTACATAAAAAACTAGCATGTGAAAGTTTACTGCCAGCATCAGCCCTAAATCTACTTTATGAGTTAAAACCAAAGAAAACATCAGTCAGATTTTTAAATACTGCATGATAGTCGGATTCTCTACATTTACATACTCATGTGAGTTCCACCAGTGAAAACAGCTGACAACAGGAGAAACAGCCACTTCAATAATGTGGCGGCTGTCTTTTGTTATTAAGTTTAAACTGAAATAAAAATCTCACTCTGATATTAAACTCTTCCGCTGCCATTTGAAACTGTGTTTCTGTTTCATTCATGCACAAACATTTCACAGTACATTGCACAAAGAGGAATAAAACAATCTCCCTGCTGGCTGCCTTCTCTCTTTCACTTATGAATGATTGCATGTGTCTTTTGCATCAAATATTCAGAGAGTGCAGCTCGCCTTGGCAAGAGCACCCTTTATCTGTCGGATGGCATTGATGTCACAGCTTTTATTTTCAAGTTTATATTATAAAACACTGAACAAACCCATTCTAATGCTGTTGCTGCTGTGTTAAAATTCACTTTTGACAATCATTTAAAACTTTTTAAAAAAGCGCTTTGTTCACAGAAAAAATGTTTAGTGCGCCTATTGTATATGCATGCACCTGATGTTAATTTATTCACATCATATACACTATATAGTCTCTTAATATTGAAAATTGAATTGCAGCAACACAACTCAATAATATTTCAAGAGGTTAAGAGTTTATTTAGTTCATTGTCCAATACCAACTCTCTCTCTCTCTCTCTCTCTCTCTCTCTCTCTTCTTCTCGGTTCAGTTGCAGTGACTTTCATTCAGTCCTATAGGATCGGTCTCAAATGTCACCACTCAGAGTCATCAAGCAATTAGCACGGCACAAGTAGCTGAGAAAAGATGAGAAGAAACTTGAGTGCTTGGCAGTTAGATAGAAAAGGAAGCACCAGAGGCAACTGCTGCTTACTGGCCCATTTTCATGTATTTTTTAATGGCTGAGGCTGAGCTGCTGTGCCAAAGCAGGGCAAATAAAACTCCTCTGTCCCCTGGCAAACTGTGCATTTTTATATTCGCCACATTTAATACATAACTAGCTGCAGACTACAAAACAAACTGCAGACACTCTTTGTTAGAGCTGGTGGTAATTTAGCCAGACAAGTGCAGACATGGTAATATGGAATATAATATTTTTAGAGAATTAATTACAATTTTGATTAATATAGTTTATAATACAGTCTGAATCTCTTTATGGCCTGCACTCAGATTAATAATTTTTTTATTACAAGAGGGGGCTGATATGGTAGAAGGAGATGAGTCATACAGCTCTCATTACATTCATGAGCGGTTCAACTTTTTAAGTGATTATGAAGAAAGTTTGAAGTTAATAACTTTGAGGTATTTCTTGTTCATGTGATTAAAAACTGCAAGTCAGAAAATGGAAACACGGTCCTCGTGCAGTCAAACAGGAATGTGGTTCAGTTTCCCTCCTGGTCACCTAATTTGGCATCCGTAGACTACTTCCTCTTCCCCAAGATGAAGAGGAAGCTCAGTGGTCACCACTTTGACAGTGATGATGATGTCATCACCGCTGTGGACAACTCTGGAGGTCCAAGTCACTGACTCCTACAAAGAAATGATCCCTATGCTCCACCATGGCTGGACTAAGTGTGTGAATGTAGGAGGGGGTTAGCAAACAACTGTACTACGTTTTGTAAAATCAATGCCATCCACCCAAGGCCATGAACTCATCAGTCACCACTTGATTTATTAAAAATGTAAAACTACAGGGGATACAAGGTAAATGGAGTTGGAGGGTTGTTTCAGAGACTTCAGGGGGAAAATAAGTACTCTCACTTTTGTACAGTCTTTGGTGCTGGTTGTCATCAGATAGATTAACTGACTTCCATTTAGTTTCTGATCTTGTGCTCTTGGAAAATGCTACAAACCTGGTTTTGGGAGATGTTGTCTGTAGAGTTTTAGGTGATTCTGGGCCGAAGCACACAGCTCATCTATGTTCTCTTCACCTGCTGTCATCTGTTGTCTTTTCTCCCAGTTACGTTCCTGCAGACGACAAAGGAAACATTCAGCCACCATAAAATACAACAGGAGAGGCAGCGAAGTTAAATGTTATCTTATTCAATTCAGTGATATTAAAGATATGTGGGCTATATTTGGATGCTTTCTAAAGACTACTGTTTGAATTTGATCACTCAGCCCACTTTTATTTACAAGAGAATCATCTTTTGTACTGTGATGTGTATCAACATGAAACACTATGAAAGATGTGATGTATCACAATATCAGAGTAACTGAAGCAAATTCCTTTTTTTTAATCACAAAAGATGATTACAATTATTTTTGACTCTGCTTTTGACTTTGACTCCACTCTGTAAAATGGAAATCATTTGTAATATTTAGTATCTGTAATAATTATGTTTAATGAATAATGAACCTGTATACTGAGTTTAAGGTGGTGTAACCATTGCACTTTAACTGTCTACTGATCATGCTAAATAAAAGAGATGCATTACCTCTAAAGTGTGCTTTGTCTCAATCTCCAAACAACTAGATGATGCAAAATGCTTCTTGTACCAGTTTGTCTCTGTGACATCCTGAAAACAAACAGACACACCTGTGAAAAAGCCCTAATCAGATTCAATCAATGAAAAATAAAGGGTGGTCTTACCTGTTGAATCTATTTCATATAAAAAAATTGAGTTCTTTACTGTCAGTGGAGGTTTAATAATTAATCAAACACAGAAACACTGACACACCTCTGCATCTCCTCCTCAAAAACCGCCCGCATGCACTACACACCCACACACACATTACACACAAACACGGGATACTTTTACTGTGGAAGCTAAACCAGCATTTAGTTACTGTGAAGGGAGTGCTGACTCGTGAATAAAGGATGAGCAGGTTTGAGGCTGACGGAGCGATTGTGGCAACGCAGAGCACCAGTTAATCTTTCATTCTGACCTTTGCATCCAGGTCCCCTGTGGGCTTGTGGGGACAGTCCAAAGAGTGCGACCCCAGCTCAGACAGCTTCATCACACTGTCACATCCTTTGTTAAAAAAGAAAAAAAAAACATCACAGACACAATAAATCACACTAAAGGCAGACAGAAGCGTTTAGCTCCACTCCTCAAAAATAACACAGAATAATACACTTTGTGACAGATTAGTGACCTGCTCATTTGATCTTTTATTTGAGCGACTGTGCCTTTTTAACAAAATGAATTAAAATGTTAGTTTGGTCAAAATCTCCACCTTTAAATACAGAAAAGTTAACCAAGTTTTAACAAATGCCTTTAATTACTACAGTCAACAAGTCTGTGACATGTAATGTTGGTGCTACTTTCTGCACTGTGTAATTTATCCAGAACTAACCTCTACAAGTTCAAATAATTAAGCAGAGGTCCTGTTTGTTAAAAAATCAATGACT
>JAPZDY010000003.1:19990958-20005593 GCA_029783645.1 Ctenochaetus hawaiiensis
CAGCAACAAAAAAAAAAAAAAAAAAAACACTAAAAAAAACACTAAAAAAATCAGGCCAGTCCACAGTGTCCCTGTCAACACCATCCCACTTGAAACAAGGTCATTATCATTGCAAAAGTTCCTATCAGATGAAAGTGATTCGCCAGATGGATTGATAAAGACAGATTTCAAATATTTTGATTTAATATGTTGCTGTTAGCTCATCTGATGTGATTAACACTTGTCGGGGCTTTGGGGTAGAACATTTTGTTCACATTTCCACTGAAAGGTTGTGAGGCTGAATGTCTGCTTTCTGTCTTCCGCCATTCGCTCATCTCTCGGGGTTATTCCCCTCTTTAAGCCCTTACTTCAGAATTTGACAGGTCTTGGGCAAAAACAAACTGCCCGACTGCCTCGAGGAGGATCTCTGGGATACGTCTTCGGCTTTTGTTATTCTTCATATTGCTTTTGTCTGGCGTCTGACAGAGGCTTACCTGAGGGGACGTGCAGGACTTCTGCTGACACTAAACGGATCACGGAAGCAGCTCACTACATGCCTCGCTGATGAAGACATCACCACATAGCTATGCAAAGGGAGAGATAAAGCCCCAGACCGCAGGCACCGTCATGTTTTTGAGAGTTTTAACAATAACAACAGCGAACTGAGGAGGCACTCATGGATGGCAGTAAACGCTGCTGGTAGTTTGTAAGATACTTCTGCTATCAGTGTTTCTACAAATATAGACACTTGCTAATTCCCTTCCTGACATCCTTTTGAAAACAAAATATTTTGCACTTCCAGGAGAATCATCACCATCTGTGGAAATGTCAAAGTGCTGCACATCAGTCGTGGGTTGCAAGTCAAGACGTTTTTTCACTGTCCTTCCTTATTCCACCGTTCTGAGTGGGGAGTGCATTGAAACACCGCTGTATCTGGGCATATGTAAGTGTGTGTGTGTTAGTGTGAGTGCATGTGTATGTGTATGCGTGCGTGCATGTAAAAGGGAGGTGTGATAGTACTCTAGATGGCAGCAAGAGACCATGCAGGATTGCAGCTCCTTGATTTTTGCAGTGGGGTGGGGTGTTGCATGAGGACGCTAACCTATTTTGGTGTGTGTGCACATGGCACACACTCTTTTTTTTTATTGCATCTTGATTTTTCTACCAGCTTTGATATATCCATATATAGACAGGAGTAAGAACAACCCTGCAGGGAGGCACAGGCTAATGATTTTGGGGGGCCAATCATATTCCCAGAGGCTGTGATGGGGCATTTGTGGGAATTTATAGATATAAAGAAATAAAATTAATTAAATATGTACAATGTAAGAATGACTGATAAGAACTCAGTCATGTAGAGTTTGCTTGAGACAGATATGGATAGACTAAAAAAAGCTAAATGATGTTGGTTGAACATTTGTTATTAACTGAAATCAATGAAAATGACCATAAATAGTAGCTTTTACAGAAATGACTGTAGTCAGCGAAGCAAACGCCAAAACAGCAGGAGCATGTGTCGGATCAATCCATAGATCAAATGTGATAAATAGGCGGACATTCCATGTTAGTCCATGAAAATCACCTTCATACAGTTTTACAGCATGTTGAACTCTATTACGGGATTGTCCCCTGTCATCACAGTCCCAGAGTAGACTGGAGAGGCCTGGAAACCCGAACCCGCTGTTTGTGAGTCCAGGGACGAACAAGCAGGATTAGTCTTGGAATGATAAGGACGCCGAACATTGTGAACCCGCACAAACAGTCTTTGAGTGTGTATCCCCTGCCGACAACATGCTATGTTCTGACATTATGTTCCTACCCCGTGTGTCTGCAATATATCACCGTATCAAAGAGGCTGGAAACGGCATTGGGTGATATCAGGCCCTTGTCTGTTCATACAGTCAGTAAAGGGGGCATATGAAGCCAGTGGCACATGACTGTAATGTAATGGAAAAATGGGCTGCTGGAAGCTGGACAGCTATTGTTTTAAATTTTTTAAGAAATCATATTTTGAATGTGTGCAACATCTGTTTAATTACGTTTCATGGCCAGTAGAGAGACATTTTATGAGCGCAATAAACTGATACTGGACTCTGGATGTGAGCAAACAGTTTGTGCCCTCTTCATTACCCTTCAGTTCAGTGTATATCCACGGTGATTACTTCAAGTATACAACCCTGCCTTCCAAAAAAGGGTTGGCATGCTGTTTTAAAGAAATAAATAAAAATGTAATGCAGTCATTTGCAAATTATCTGTGTTTACAGACAACGGTTTTGCTAAGTGTTCCCAAGTCCATGTCGTAATTTTTCCAGTATATGTGTTTTTAAGGTGGGGCGTTTTTCCACTAAATAAGCTCTGGTTATTGAATAAGTTCTGCTCAAGGGTCCTGGAATCTTGGTGATATCCAGCAAACCGGCACAAACACTTTGAGAGGAACCATTTTAATCGAGGATACGTCATTAGCAGACGGCAGTGCACAATGAACAACGACTTGAAGAATTACTAAGAAAACCTGCTGTCCTTTGGTTCGACATGAGAACCAACTTTTCATGCTTTTAACCTTTTTTTTACCAAAATGTTCCAATCGCTTCAAAATCAGATGCACAGACCAGAACAGAACCAGTTCTTTGCTGATGAAAAAGGTTCCTCAACTCATCCTTGACTGATTAAACCTTTCGGAGATACTCTCTCCATACCCAATCACAATATCCTCACCTGTAACCAATGCACCTGTTTACCTGTGGATGGGGTCAGACAGGTGGTTTTGGAGCACCAACTCCTGTCCGAACTTGTTTTAAAGATGTTGCTGGCATCAAATTCAGAATAAGTATATATTTACAAAAAAAGTCAGTGACGTTTATGGGGTGAAATATTAAACATATCGTCTTTGTTCTGTTTTTAATTTAGTTTGGTTGGCAAACGACCACATTCTGTTTCATATCTGTTTTACGCAGCATCTCTGACATCTGACCTTTCCTGATAGCGTTGGCCCCTGTTAAACCAGCTCTCTCACAAGCGCAAAGACACCAACATAACTGACTATATTTGGGAGAAAAATGGGTCAATGACACATGTCGAGACAACAGCCAGGGTTTGGCAAACGCCGTCGCCATAAACAGGGTGATCAGTGCGTAAATGTCACCGGTCTTGGGAGCTGCACAGGGCTTTTAATTTGTTAGCTTTTATTACCTATCAGAGAGACAAGATGTCTGTTATGTGCTGCCAAATACACTCGACATGCCAAAACGGCCCTTGACCTTTTATACCAGAGTTTACAGCATGAAAACCTGAGCCAACAGCTTACACACAGGCAGTATACAGTAGCCCATAACTTGGCTTATAATAAATGTATGGTCTGTCAAAGGCCAATCTGAGACCCTGTTAAATATCTCAATTTAAGATTGGAGGCTTTTAACAGAGCCTGAGTAAGATGTGGTTAAGTGAACAGTGTCACTTTGTGCCATTTGACATCATGTGCATGTGGACTTCATTGAACTTTTGCAACTGTCTGTGCTGCATAAATATATTTGGTGTTGAATGTGCATCACTGTAAAAAAAGCTTCAATATGAGCACAGCTATAACAGTGTCAGAGACATTTGGTGCAATCAGGATTTAAACATCCGCTTTCTTCCTCTTCGTGAAGCACGACCACATATGTGCACACTGACATGCCTTATGTGGTTAAAACCAATGGAAAAACGTACATTAGCGCTGTAGATGTATTCCCCGCTGAGGATCTATTACAGACCCACTCAGTAAAGCACACGCACAATCCTCATTTCATTTTACAAGCACAAATTGAGCAGAGTCAAACAGAACAATGAGATTATGCCATATATTTATTCACACACATGCACATTAGGCGTATGAATAAAAAACAAATACGACAGATCTAATTTCAGGAACATCAGCGCACAGCAGCAAATTTTCTTGGATACACTTTAGCTTACGTCGGGGCTCTCTTATTAAATAATAGATCTTAGCAGCCCCAAACTCTGATTGTACTTTTTTTTTCTATTTGATTTGATAAGTTGCCTCGCTAAATTTAGACTCCTAATCACATTTTGCTAACCTTGTTACATACTTGTAGATAAGCCAAGGTACGGCTTTCATCTTACAACCATCATTAAGACAACTCTTAAAGCTATTATTAGTTTTATTTGTGTTGATGGCTTCCTTCTGGCTTGGACTACAAATTAAGCTGTTAGTCTGATGGCTTGAAATCCCTCTGTAGCACTTGAAATATGCTAAAAAGTAACATTTTGATGCAATCATTTAGATTTGTACTAATCAAAACAGACAAAACCATTAATTTCTTTTATCATTTTCTTAATTTATTCTATTTTTGTCTTGTTAGAGCCTTAATAAATTGGTCTTTCAGCATATTCTTCAAGTCAAGGCTGATCTTGCTTTTCAACAAACCATTAATAACTTCTATTAGTATGTGCTAGTAAACACATAATACTCTTGCATGCTATCTGCAAGCGGTCACATGGAGTGTTGAAAACGACACCTTGTGTTTTAAGAGTGTGTCCTTATTTAGCAAGATGCTTTCCGTGGTGGCTTTATGGGCTGAATGCTGTCCGTCTGAATCACCCCTTTTAGTTAGAAGGGCCATTAACAGCTAATGCTACCCCGGTGCTAAACTGTGCAGGAGGTAATGAAACCTTGGAGTCACGACACTTATCTCCCTCTGCAGTTACAGCTCCAACATGGCTGCCAGCCCGGCACAGAATAGCCTTGGAGGAAATCAAGACAGTGTGAAATATCAGCGTCTCAGTCTCTGCGCGCAGATAGCACCGAGTTTAAGCGCCACCATCTTGTACTTTAGTGAGAGATGGTCTAGTTGTGGCCTGAGCTGGTATGCCTGGCACCGTGTCCCATCATGCCAGGGAGTGTTGCAGGTATACTTACACCCATTTGTCTACCAGCACATGGAGCTGTAAAGGCGACATAGTGACAGACGTCACAGGGGGTCTGCAGGGTCACGCTGTATCTGGGAAAAATGGATGGAAGAAGTGATGAGTAATGGAGTAATAATAATGATAATGATATTAATACATCTTTACAGAGAACATATTTAAAACAGAATCTGACAACAAACAAGAATAGCAATCATCTGTGTGTCACAAATCTTAGATCAACTATGCGAGGGGCTGTTACTGAGGTCCAAACCAGTTCAGAGCAGATACAACTAGTTATTGCTCTGTTGATGTTATGAAGTAAGGTCATAAATTATGTTAATAAACCAAACAGGACACGCCCATGCACAGCTGCACCTCGAGACAAAAGCTGCACAGGCTGGTCAAGAAACTTTTCTCAAGTCTAACTGATAAAACTTCAACTTTTCTGACAGGGCTTTAAGATTTTTCCTCTTTTATTTTCCTCAGATAAATATATACATGAACATAAATGACCATCAGAGGCGACTTATAAGACAAATACAGAAAATGGTTTAAGTTAGTTTGGATAAATGTAATAAATAGATGTGTTTTTAATGTTGTGTTTTTATGTGTCAAGCTGCAGCCATTATTGAATGTGAAATAATAATAATGCAGGGACATAAAAACAAAGAATAAACAGGTTGCATTTTAGGACACTTGCTGGGAAAAGCAGTTGTTGCAATATCTCTAACTGTGATCATTTTTGTTTCAGTTTGGATTTGACGTCTTTGAGAAAAAGCCTGGAGATCCGAACATCTTGAGACAATAAAATTTTCCTCCAAAACACAAACATTTTATTTCTTTTATGTCCCTCAAGCAGAGTGACACAAAATATCTGTTCATGCTCAATTACACTTCATACAAAAATAAACAAAACAAAAAAAAATCAAAAAGTGTGAAAATGAATGTGTATATAATGAGAAGTGTTTGTGCTGAAGGACATTTGTGATTGATAAGTTTGCGGCCTGCAGTTGAAGGAGATTATTTATGCAGCTTTTGCTCCGTGTTCACTCGGTTCAATACTTTAAGTGATTGTGCAAAAAGTTTAAAACTAATAAATTTTGGGTGTCTAGGGAGCGAAAAGACAGACTGCAAGTCAGCACTGTCTGAGAAAAATGAGAACAACAGCCTTCTAAGTCATCCATGAATGTGGATTTCAAAACATCCAACTTTGCTCTTTTCATTTGATTTCCACCCTCAGACCACCACCTTTTCCCCAGGACGAAGATGGAGCTCAGATGTTGCCTTTTTGACAGTGAAGATGACGTTATTGCTGTTGTGGACCATTTTCTGGAGGTCCAAAACTCTGACTTCTACAAAGAAGTGATCCATATGCTGCGTGAAAGCAGGACTCAGTGTGTACATGTGGATGGCCACTGTGCTGAAAAACAAATGTGCCAGGTTTTCTCAGGTTGCCTCCCTCTGCCATAAGCCATGAACTTACCAATCACCTCTTGTAATATTTAATAAAAGTCCATAGCGTCATGATCCACCAAGCTGCCCGCACAATTTGACAGATTAAAAACTCTAACATTAAAAGTGGTTTCATTTCAGCGCGGCCCTGCTGGCTCAGCGCTTTGGCTGGTCAGAGGAGGTGTTAAAGAGGCAAGGCAGATCTGTGCTGGCGTGAGTTACATGAGCTCTGGTACTTAGTGAGGCTGAGGATTTGGATGTAAGTAGGAGCAGAATGATCCGGGGCAAGGGGGTGATGACTCAAGATGGATTTGCGAGACAGAAAATAGTTTATGTTCATCCTTCAGGTGTTAGTTCAGGATTCCAACTACTTCCAGCAACATGGCTTGAAGGCTCACAGCAAATTGCTTTTTTCCTTTCAAGTAATGAGTTATCATTTGTCTGAGTTCTTCTAAAATACTCATTTTACACATCTCTGCTTTGATCTGTGCGCCTTTTTATCATAGTTCAAAAAATGCAAAAAAAAAACCCCCAGCACAATAAAAATGCCTGTGACTGACATTTATTTTTATTTGTGTTACACAATTTACAGAGGTGAAACTGAGCTTAAACAGTAGAATGGTTTCATGTAGATATTTAAGACTTTCTGAGGAATAGCTTGTATAATTTTATGTTGGAGACGTATTAAAGTGCATGACTGCTGAAGTTCAACGAAACATATGACTGCTTAAAATTTGGAAAAACAAATGAGTTTGATGTTTGAATATTAAATAAAATTTGTTATGCAGTTCGTGGCATTGTAGCATTTGTAAAATTTAAATTTCTGTAGGTGGCGCTCCTTTCTCTCTCTACGTTATTATGCAAGCTACCAAGCTCATCTTCAGTAATTCACTAAAGCATAAGGTCCCCATGTGCACCCGAGGATTTTTTATTTTTCAGATATGAGCTACAGCAAATCTTAACATCCTCCAACCAAGTTGAATAACTCTTGTTTTACTCAACTTACTAAAAAGACCATTTACTTAAGCTAAAAATGTTGCAAATCATTTTAAATATAGTTTGTATTAAGAGCTTAGCACATCAGTTTGCTGCGTCAGCTGTCACTTCCATCACTATGTGTTGTACTTTGGCACGAGGCAACAGTAAGACAGGTGGCAGGAAGTTATTTCATCAATTAGTTATAATATCATCAGCTCCCACCCTTGCTGCTCTTACACACACACACACACACACACTTCATGGCAGCACATGCTGATTGCTGCTCATGTGCTGTCAGTGTATCCCAGCATGCAGTTTGGATGTCTAAAATAGGCCCCTGCACAGCTGGGGCTGCAGGAATGGAAGGAGAAACAGATTACAGGCCAGTTCCTGTTTGCAAACACTCAAACTGAAGCTGGCTGGTGCGGCTGTCACGCTTCACGTCGCATCTTCCTGCACCGATTCACACAGAACCGCGATACAGGTTATCCGGCAGTGATCAAGGACAGTCGTCGGCTCGCTGATTAAGGACAGAAGTTAGCCTTCATTGTGTGCTTGACAACGTTGCATCTGTCTAATGGTCATAAACCGACCAGTCCTCTGATCTACATGTGCTGATGTTAGTTTCCGAAACTCCAGTAAAACTCTTGCAGTGGAATTAATTAGCTTGTCGTCTGATGAAAAAGGAGACAGGGTCTTATGGGAGGGTCACACTGGGAGGCTGTGCATTTTTTTTTTTAAACAAAATAAATCAAAAATTTGTTTAAAACTTATAATTTCCGTTGGACATATTCTGTATACGAAACACATACATGAAAGAAACCATAGAGGACTTTGTTGTTATAAAAAGAAGGAACAAATAATTAAGAAAATCTGTTATCTGACTCTGCTGCCTCCTTTCATTTATGCTAAAACCAAGAAAAACGTCTGTTGTCGTATTTTCTCATTTCCTTCTGAGAATTCCAGTATTCCCACTCTGCCTCCAGACTGGAGCTTTGAAATCCCAGAGTTTAACACACTATCACTCTATTGATTTAGGGTTAGGGTTAGAATTTTTTTTTTTTTTGACACTTTTACATTTTCCACTTCAGATGTGGTATAATTTAACCAGTGACTTCAACAAAAGCGACATTTTGTTTGAGTTAAAGAAATTACAATGGAACAATTAAAATAAATCTTGAGTTGAACTTCCATTAACCTCAGCTTGGTTTGGGTTTCAGCTCTCCGGGGCCCAGAGGACGGAGGCCCTTCATTTGATTTATATCGTCCTCCTCTTTGCCTGAAGTAGAAGCGGGGGAAAAATGTCATAGTTTCGCTAAAAAATACTGCAGATTAGGTCCCCTCCCCTGTTCTGACGGGGGGAAATCTTTTCCTCTCTGTTTCAAAACTTCCATTAGTTTGTGCTGTAAATCTCCCAACAACACATCAAGACAGCAACAACTGGAGAGATAGTTGTTTTGGACACTTTTGCTCCAACAAAGATTGTAGCCACACTAGTTCCCTCTGAGTACTGATATCGAGATCTTGATATCACTACTTTATTTAATATATATATTTATGTTCTTTGCTCTGTATCCATGTTTTTGTGAGCAGTCTGTTGCGTAAAATGTCACCACATCCATATAATTTGTACATGAATATATTTTAAATTGCTGTAAGTTAAGTTATTAAAAGTTTTGATATGTCTTCTTAAAGAGAAATAGAAGATGACGCTAATGTGGAAGAAGTCATTGGCTTTCCACTCTAAAGTTTTTCGCTACATGAGGTGCTTTATCTTGTTACCCATATTTCGAGTCTTTCCTTTAATAATCCTGTTATATTTTATGCATTTAACTTTATCATGAGTGTGAGCACAGTCATACTTTTGAACGGTGGCATCTTGATATGCTGAACTGCCGTGTCCTTCGAAGACTCAGCTTCATTTTCGCAGCACTGCAGACTGTCGGTTGTATTTAATCAAAGAAAGTTTGCAGTTTTTGGCTTTGAGTAAAACCATATAAGGAGTGTGAGAGTATAAGAGTTTGCAATCCTGACTGGAAATGATTGATTGTTGATTCTCACGCGAGTCATTGAAGACCACTGCTTTGACTTATTTCAGCCTGAATACTGACAAAAAGTTTTGGTATCTTTCAACCTTGGAAAGTCACTCAACGATCAACTTTCTGTCTCCAGAACTTCACCTGCAACAGTCTGTTTGTAGGATTTAATACTATTTAGCAGAGGTTATTGACAGGACCAACTGAGTTATGAAAAAGTAAAGTCCTCCTTTTGAGTCATTGCTTGGTTTGTCCTCTTCGAGCTACTGCAGAAACATGACCGACTCTGTGGAAGATGACCTGCAGAAAGTAATGAAATAAAAACACTTATTTTTGGTGATTATAAAATAATAACAGCTTAATTCTAAATTTTGGGTTCAATTTCTGCCATTAGATTCTACTAAATCTTACAGACTGCAACTGTAACTTATAAATAGCTTTAAAACACAAAACAATTCAACAGTTATTAATACTTATTTCCTGCTGTCGTTTAGAGCCATGAGATTACAAAGTTGCTTTGTTCTAATTAAAGAAAAAAAAAATATAAAAGCATAATGACTTTTTGCCTTCTGGTGATCACTCAGAGAAAATTTAAAACAAATGTCACTCTGGTTAAGATTGCCAGCTTCCTGTCTAAAGGGCAAAAGTAAAATGTAGTTCATCCCCTTTTTTTTTTTTTTAATATGTCCATATCAGCTCCTAAATCAACTGTGTTTATGTTTCTCCGGCCACACTGATGTGGTCAGAGTCTTTTGGGAAGCTGGCTCCTGTGATTGCTGCGTACTGACGTAAACTTTGCTCTGTCGGTTCATGTTTCAGCCCTGAAGGCCAAAGTGGCAGCCTGTGTCGAAACATGTAAACACTCCCATACTGACATATGACATGGAGGAGCGCACATCTCTGAGCACAAACACACAAGGACACACACACACACACATACACACACAGAATGCCCTTACATAGACACACACACTCACATATGTGTTGAAATGATTGGACACACGGATCATGAGGAAAGATGGAGGTGTGTGTCATTTCATCAGTTAGTCTTGAATCTAAAAAGGCTGTTTCATAAGAAAAAGAGTGTGTTTACTGGTCTTTCAGTGCATCCCAGTTAAGAATTACATCCCTGTACTTGTGAAAACTGCACTGATGCCTTCATGTCCGATTAGTTCTGTATATTTATTAGCTTTTACTGCATATTTTTGTCTTTAGTCTCACTCACCGGATGTAGACTGTGGGTAAAAGCCTGTGACTGGACAATTTTTTCAGTCCTCAGAACAGTGAAAAATCAGAGTGTATAAATTAGGGTGATTGATGGACGGTGTGTGCAAATTTTTTATCATGAGCATCTCAAGTGTGTTCAGTCTTTTATAGCAGTTGGTATTGATGTTTTTTCATTGTTCATTATTAAATCATGTCTGTTCTTTCACATCCTTTGACTGCAGTGTGAGTTGCATTAATGGGACTCTCATAATCAATTTACTAGTTTCAAAAAACTTAAAATAGAAAACTTGTATTAAATTGAGGGTCTGGAGTTTAAGATGTGGGCCATAACTCGATAAGGAGGATGCAACATAGATACATTATATAGAAAGTTGCCCTTAGCTGCTTCGATTAGAAACATTTTTGAAAAACTTTTTTTTATGTGGGATTGTGGGAAGAATCAGATACAACATCCAGCAGTTATTTTTTTCCATATATGAGATAAAACAGAAAGAAACAGTGAATCTGCAGCATCTGACATCTTAATTTACCAAAGTCAGTTTTATCGCAGCAAAAACACAAAAAAAAGCACACTTACCTGTTTTGACAGAGCTCTGGTTGACTACTTTTCTTATAAGTACTCTATTACATGACAACAGCCAGCAGACCCACGTCTTCGATTCATGATGACAGCTCAGACACATTTCAAAACTCTTCATTAATGCTGCTACTGAACTTCTTCTGTCACCGCCCCCACCGCTGCCGCCGCCGCCACCGCCGCCGCCGCTAGTGCTGAGTGAGGATCAGATGTGATGTTTGTGTGGTAGTTCGTCTCATGACTTGTCACATCAGAAAACATGCAGACATGATTTAGGTGTTTGGTCTCCTCTGTGATCACGCAGACATACATGTCATACACCTGTCATGCACTACAGAGTGGATATGAAGACAACTGCTGGGGAAACATGTCCGGACTTATTGACATTATTTTTTACCGAGTCACATGTCTGTCAGAGAAAAGCCTACAGCAAGTTCATTAACCTACAGAGAGGGAACAAAATAATGAAGAATGTGACACTTAATTAAGTCAGTAATTTAAACATTTGTAGACATAAAACTTGTGTTCATGATATTTCAATTTTCAGGTCAATACCGTGCTGACATTGTTTGATTTTCTTAATATTTCTTTTCTCTAAAAAGGCAAATACAGCCTGTGCATCTCCATTTCTGCCTTCACATTTCAGTCTTCACCCTAAAACAGTCTCCACAGTAGATATATTCCCACTCAACTATGAAAAAAAGGAAGGTTCATTTGAAGCAAAGATGCTTTTTTGCATATGAGTGCATTTACGTGATTTATAACGATGCCTCGCTCTGCCTCTGATGTTTTTGGGAGGAATAAGTGGTCAGAGGGCAATGTGAAATTTAGTGGCTCCGACTTGGGTGCTTTAGCACTTATCCCTCGTTTATCACGGATAGTTCGGGCGCTGCAGTCGCAGAAACTGTCTCCACTCACATTTAGCAACACAATTTACCTTTGCCACTTTGCATGCAGAGTCTATTTGTCACTTTAATCTGGATACTGTGCGTTTATCTTCCCTCAGTCAGTTTAATGCACATGGCGGTTGGCTGAGGCAGTCTGTCAACTCATGGCTGCATTAGGGCTCTAACGAGAATTAGAGGAACATTTTTCACTGAGATACATGAGCACGCTTGCACATTTGCATGCACCGACACACATATTTACCATTTCACACACACTTGTGTACACTCGCGGACATGCAAACAGATACATAAACATTGACATGCTCGTGAGACAGACAGTAATAACTCTTATCTAATGTAACGCTGGTGGAGAAAGGCCATGCACTCACCATTACCTTCATCTTCCAGGAAAATACTCTCACATACATAATTATGTTCCTTCCCCCTGACTAAGAACTGTGCTGAGTTATCCATTACAGGGACACTACAAAGACGTTTTCTGAAGAATAAACATCTCTGCATACACAAAAAGCCTCTGACCAAGTGTAATAAAGGGTCTCTGAGCTTTGGACAGATATGCAAATACTGGAGGTTTGACCACAAATTTGAAAATTTGTAATGACAGTACCATTTTTCTGCAAGTTTTACATGTTAAAATATAATTTAAGTTTATCCTTTATTGACCATTTTGCTGACCACTTTCAAATGCATGCTTGTACAGTTTATTTTTTTTAATTCTCTTGTTTCTGTAGAGTTTGAATGGAGTGTGTTTTATGAGAACAGGCTGAGACTAACTGGTTAACCTACTCCTCCTTTAAAGTAAAGAAAAACTACAAACTTTACTTTAATTAAGGTACACTTATACTAAAAAAATTGGGAAAAACAACTAATTTTGTCTTTCAGGTCTCTCCAAAGCTTTGCTCTCTGCAGATTTTATCACCTATAGCTTCTGAAATAAAGTCACAAACATGTTCTTGTATTTCGTCTTCGCCAGCAGGGCCTGTGTTGACAGCAGCTGTCGGCCATGAAGCTTCTGAGTGCTCTGAATCCAGGTCAGCCTGCTCCACTGATTATGCTGTCTCCCTCTCTTTGATTTCCTGTCTGGGACAAGGAGTCGGTGATGATTTTCACCGGCCTCTCGGTCACATAAATCAAGCAGGGAGCGCACACACTGGGACTAGCACTAGACAACCTCTGTCCGGCAGCGCCAGGAGCAGTTACAGCCCAGAAGAATCATGTGACTTGAGGTTAAAGGATGATGTTGTAAATTTGGGGAATCTCCCCACCAGCCTGATTGGTGAAAGTCAAAAAGGGAGTAAGCAAGGAGGAAGAGGCTGGACAGAAGGTTCCTGTGCATGAAAGAGAAGCAGAGTCCCTTTAAGAGTTGTTAGGTTTGTTTGTGCTAGCCTTGATCGAGGGCCCTTTTTGGGCAGGTGCAGCAAGTGGGCCGGGGCTCGAACAGCTGCGATGGGATCATGGGAGGAGGAGGAGGGGGGGAGATAAAGAGAGATAGATCAGAGAGGAGGAGAGAGAGGGTTTTCTTCTGAGCCGCTGCCACGTCATGCACATCTCCCATAAATCTCTGTCCCGCAGAGAGACAGCAGCTAGCGTTAGCATTTCATTCGCTGGCCGGCTCCTCGTTCTGCCTCTCCTCCCCCCTCCTTCCCACCTCCTCCAGCTCCCCTAGTGCTGTTTATTTTCAGCCCTCAACATACTCCGAAGGCCTGTGAAGTAATTATTTCATAAAGTTACACCTCTGCTGTCACAGATGACCACAGTTGGCCCGTACTTAAAAGCCTGAGCCAATGATTAACGTTTGTCGGCAGGCAGCCAGAGAGAATAGCACAGCCACCCCAATTTGTAGAAGTACCTTCTGCATGACAAGTAGATGGAGGGGGGATTGAGGGCAACAGACGCAGGAATATTTTACCCTCCTCTTCCATTGCCAATCATTTAATTATTATTCCTTTCATACAAGGGAAAGGTCTTCTTTTATGGGAATGGTTTTTACAAGTTAGATACTATGTTTTCAGTAGGAAACCACATTTAAATCCAACTTGTTTTGAGTGAAATCAGGTGTTTTTCTGTTTATTGTGCAAATACACCTGGAATATTTATACACTGAGGCGTGGTTTATCCATTTTACTTGAATACAGAAACTATAGTTAAACTTAGATACAGTTGGAGGCCTAAATTTCATATCTGAGTGTAACTTGAAGTCCAGCGTCTCAAAACTGAATAATCCCACCTGCAACAATCGAGATGCAGGAAAAAAATAAATGTGCTTTTGGGTTAAACAGCCAATAATAAATCACTGTTGGAACTATTGTCTAGAATTATAAAGTAACATACTTTGCTCTTGCTTTGGTAATTATAGTAGTTCTACATCTGAACAGACTTTCAGTGAATTTCAGGACTTAAATTGAAATGAACTGAAATGTTCACAAGAGCTCCTCATTTTGTTATTATCATTTAAAATTGTAACAACTTATTACTGTGTTAATCTTGTATTAAAATTGCTTTGATGACAAAATTGAACAGAGTTTTAGATTAGAAGCCTGAAAAATAAGCTTAGCGAAGAGTGGGCTTGGAAA
>JAPZDY010000003.1:20016696-20028245 GCA_029783645.1 Ctenochaetus hawaiiensis
TAAAGTTTTTATTGAACTCTGCAATGTGTTTTCTGTCTGCATGCACACATTTCCTTTATTTATATTGCATATATGTGTATTTATGTGCAGTATAAATCTAAATAAAGTTTAATATGCAGACATCAGTGATGCATGTGTGTGCACAAGCATTGGACTTAACTGTGTATGTGTGCTGGAAAGACAGAGGCCTGATGTAGCCACATAATGGAGTAGCCATGCTGGGGTGAATAATTCATATCTGGATGGGGGCTCATATGAGGATATTCAACCTTTCTTAATATATTAAATTATTGCATGAAAGATGAAGGCTATAATATGCTGGAGTGCTTTATTAGCTGCATATCCGTGTATCTGGAAAAAAAACACTGTTTCTGTGATGTTACAGGAGAGTTTGGCAGATTACTGGCATTTTTCTCTTTGGTCTTCTCAGATCAGAGGAGGAACTACTTTGTTTTGATCAGGTGTGAATGCCAAGATTATTTATCTTTATTATCATCTTATTGTTGCATCTCTTATTCTCTCCCAGTGATAAAAAAAAAAATCTCTTTAAATGTAAGTCTGCCGTCAAATTGCATTATACCAAACATTCCTTTATGTTACTGTATCATCCTGTGGACGACTCTGTAAATATAAGTGATTGTGTGTTATCTGTCTCTTTACTTAAACTCTTTCCTCTTGGATGCCTGTAATACTGTCGGATGATTTGAATATTTGTTCTGCTCAAGTTCCTACAGTAGCACACTGAGTTTTACCTTCAGTAAGTCTGCGGTGTGGTGTCAAATTGTGCATTTGTGTGCCAAGTTTGTTCCAGCTAACAGTGAATTTTTTGTTTTGATCTGTTTCCTGAGATGTTTATGCAAATTCAGAGCATCATGCAAATGTTACTGATTATTTTTCTTTTATTTGCATGGGCTCACTCACATCTAAATACAGTTTGAGCACACTGATTGATACACAAATAATATTTGAATAAAAGACGCACAAAATGGCCGTTCAGCTTGTTTGCAAAAAACCCTTATTAAAGACAGCTGAACACTTCGCTTGCTCTCTGTAACTTTGACCTCTCTAGTTTAATGTGTCCATGTTTGTATAATGGGTATTTGAACAAGCAAATTCCTAATTACCCTCTGTGGGATGACGTGATGGAGCGCTTTAAGAAAATCTCCTCCATGCACACTTTAAGACTCTTTATAGAGACATGTTATGTGCAAATCCATTGCTTTGGAATGGAGGAAAACAGCATTAGCCCAGAATGAGAAGGCATGAATATTGCATCAGAGCATTGTTATGCTCAGGCTCTCGTCTCTCTTAATGGTGCACTTTACCAACTAGCTATTTCCATTAAATGAGCGGGCTTAATGTGAGTGTATGTGCATGTGTGTGCATGCATGATAGTGTGTGTGTGTGTGTGCGTGTGCATGTATGGAGAAAGAGATGGAGTCCTTGTTTATGTGGATAAGTGATGTGTGCACGGCTTTTCCTGTGTTTGAGTCAACGACCACATTTGAGCACATTCCTCGTTCAAAGCTGATGGAAATGGTCCAAAATTGATCCAATAGCAAATTGTTAAACTTTAAACAAATTATCTTAAAAAAAACGTTATGGCTCCTGTTGGAAAAAAAAAAAAAAAAAGAAACCTGAGATGGAAATGTTCTATTTCATGTCACCTGTGTGGAACTGTGGAACGTCACACAGTGAGCTCAGCATCGACTGGACCTGTGAACACTCAACACGATAATTCCCAGCGCTTATCTTCTAAGATAACAGCTATGGCTGTTTGTTTAACTTCTACAGTGACCTCTCCGCTGTTGCTTCTCCTTTTTTTTTTTTTTTTTTTTGCTTACCTCTTCCCCTGTGATCAAGGTTGGGAAACTCAATATCCCCGATGTGCTCTGTTTTTCACCTGGTCGTCACGGTAACCCAAAAACACAAGGGCGGCCGTGAATGAAATTCCTGTGTGTCATCAATCACTGGCCGACAAAGACGTGATTGTTGTGGTCTTTGAGTGACGCCGGGGGAATGTGCTGGCTGAGGCTGAGGCTGGGGGGCCTTGTGCGGTCTGGACCGGCAGACCTGAGACCTGGATGTTTACACTGTTCGCCTGAAGCTGGCACTGATTCAGGTTCAGTTCAGAGAGAGAGAGAGAGAGAGAGAGAGAGACTGTTGCTTCACTGTCATTACTAGATATACAGACCAGATTTTGACAAGGACACAGTGTCATGAATCAATCTTAGGATAGTTTAACAAGTAAAGAGCATCAAAGGAAAGACTGGTGCTCAGTATTGAAACATAGGATGTAAATGTGGTGTAAACAGCTGCCATAAAAGAGGGCATTTGCATACCAAGACTTGAAAAAAAGTTCTAAAATTGTTTTTTTAAGGTTAAATAAATCCATACTTTAAATTATAGAACAAGTGCTTTATTGTTTAGTACAATGCAAACAGCCAAATTTTTGGCCATCTGCAGTCAAGCTGACTCTACGTTTCTGTAACCTTTAATAGCAGGTGGGATTGCTCATTTTGTGCTGAAACTGCAGAGCCAACACAGTAGACTTCCACTTTACTCCAAACGACTTCAAATCTCTAAATCTCCTTCCTGATTCATTACAGTGTCAACACCCAGATAGCTTGTCTTTGCCTAATCGTCTGTGCATCTTAAACCCAGTGATTAGCATGTATGCGTGCTAACAAGGCTATTGAGAAGGACAGCTGTGTATCATAATCCCCCTCAGCATTCCCACTCTGCAACACTGGGAATCTGGTTCATATTTGTGCTCTTGGAGTGTTTGGGTTCAAACATGGAGGAAAGAGGAGGTTCTGGGTACAAAGCAACACTTTCCCACAACAAAGTTGGTATTTTGTGGTTTATCTTAACAATGAAAAGGCTAAAGGAGAGAAAGCAAACTAAGTGGTACGAAGAATGTACTTAAAAAATTAAATTATAAAATTCTCTCCAGTGTGCCCATGTTTCAGGTTGTGAAATAAATCATTACCAGGTGTTTATTATTCTAAATTGATAGAATATAAAATGTTAACTGTGTCATTTTGCCAACCAAGCAAGGACTGATTATAATGACCTTGGTCACAATAATCCTTTTTTTCTTTTTACTTACCTGTTTTTCTTCTATTTTATTTACCTGATCATATTTCTGTAGTCATACAGTATTTTCTGTTATTGTGTATTTAAAATTCAACTTCACTGAGAAAAAATTACAGTGTTTAACTACCAATAAAACCACAAACCACCATTTTTACATTTCTGTTTGTGAATGAATTAAACAAATGAGATTGATGGTAATTAGTGAGTTTTAGATTTGCTGGAAGGCAGATTTTTGTAACTTTGAACAGAGCTTGTCTGCCTCTTTCCCTCAGCTTTCAGTCTTTATGCTAAGCTAAGTCAAACATCTCCAGGCTCCAGCTCCACACTTGATGCACAGACCTGAGATTAATGTTGATGCTCTCATCTAACTCTTGGCAAGAAAGTAAGAACCAGTAAGCACGTTTCCTAAAATGTTGAAATATTCCCTGAAGTCAAATTTACCTGACAAAGACTCTGGCAGTGCCAACAACCTGAACTCTGTGTTTTCTTGTCTCCTGCTCGTCTGTCACTCAGTGCACAGAAGCAGTTGTGTCTGCTTTAAAAAAAATGTACAAAGACACACACACACACACACGCAGCAGTAGAGGTATTGCATCACTGCAAACACGGTATCAGTCAGTGTTCTTTGTCTTCCAATAACAGTGACCTTTCCTCTCACAGCCACTTGTTTTTCTAAAGTTCACGGTCAATTTAAAGGCTCTGAGCTCCATTTCCTCTGTTTCCTCCACAGAACCACGACAAAGAATGGGGGTCAACACTCGCTCTGTTTTCCTCTCATACCTGCTTAGCTGAACTTTGACACAAATACTGTACATGTACATCAGGTCGAACCCGCAAGCACCAACAACACAGACACACTCATTCTCGCACATACGAAAAGAGGCTTCATTTGTGCCGTGAGTTTTATTTTCACCAGTAGCATTGGTGAAATCCAAGAGCTCTGTAGATATATTTTCTCCTCCCCTCTCCTCACTTCTCCTCTTCTTCTGATTTACAGAAGCCAATATGTTCAGGCTTCCTTGTTTTCTCCAGCGGGACGTGTAGCCCTGACAGTAAATCTCTATCACCAATACTCCTCCATATGGCTGCATGAAAATTTCATTGTGGAGAGCCGGAGGCTAAAGGGCCTAGCTGGTGAAGTGTGTGTGTGTGTGTGTGCTTGTGTGTGTGTGTGTGTGTGTGCATGGGTTTGAGAAAGAGAGGAGTTTCTGAGATGCAGTGATTCGAGGTTGGTTGACATTTGTGGTGGTGGCGAGTTTGTTGTCACAAGGGTGCTGTTGCTGTCTGCATGTGTGTGCAGGTGTACATGTGTATTAAAATCAGGCTGCAGGATTTATGATAGAAGGTGATGCAATTTATTGCATGGAAGGAAATTTAGTTTTATAAAAAATTTCATACACAAAACACTTATAAGGGATTTTATGCCTAACCTTGCTGTCTGTATAATATATGCATGTGCTGTATGGTTACACATATGTATCTGCTTGCGTTTGCAAAATTAGATTACATATTTTGAAGATAAAATACCACTTAATTTTTTTTTCTGTAACCTCAGAGATGAAACCCATCTTTATCTCATCTCTTTTAAATTAAAAAAAGATTGCCGGAATGTAATCTGAAGTACTTCCAAGTAATTAAATCTATAATTGCGATGAAGCTTCGCTGAATGTTGTCAATCACAAAGTATGCTGGATTGTTTTTAAATATGTTCCAAGATTGTCTAAACTTCCTGGTATTTGTTGCTTGTGTTGAACTCCACCCATCTGGTTTTGCAAGCAGAGTAAAACAAACATGGGAAGTTATTTGGAAATCTCATTCTGACTCATGTATGGCTGCGAGAGAATCACCTGCAGCTACTGAAGACGCAGCAGGTTTGAACATGTTGCGCTGCTATCGCTCAAACAATGCAATAGTTCAGTAAACGGAGCAGAATGGAATAAAGAATAAAGTGCAATAAACGCTCTGTCGTGAGGTACACGTGACTCCCTCTCTGCACTGGAGGCCTCTGATGCTGCACAGCTTGCAGGTCCTCGGGGAAACAGCCACACTAGAGGTCACTGTTGCAGTTCCAGAGGAAAGACGTGGAGCAGATGAATGGAGGATGTGAACTATAAATAAACTTTTTTCCTGCTAAATGGTTTCATTTCATAAATTGTTAATGTCACCTAATATTTGTCTGCATGCAGATACTCAGTATGCATGTGATATGAGAGTTGTGTGTAATTTTTAATTATTTTAAGCATCTACAGACAAAATTACTGTTGAGTAAAAAAACAAACAGACAAAAAAATACTGCAGGTCGTCTTTATTTTATGTAACAATTTATTTTCATCTTATGTAAAGCTCTTTAAAACTTGCATTTTTCTTTTATTTTCAGTCCCCAAAACTTGTGCTCTTGCATTGTGTGAAGTCCTACCAGAGAGGGAAGAGGAAGGTCTTTAATATTTTAGATGAATATGGAGCAAATGTAATGCATTATGTGGCCTCATAAATATACAATACACAGCTCTAATATGTCCCTTCTCTGTTGCAGTGTGAATGTTTGCACGTGTTTGCATCTGTGTGTTTTTGTTTTTGATTCTGCTTTTAATCATGTTTGAATAATAAGAACCAGCAGAAATCCGACTAAATCCAGCAACACTTTAAATGCCTTAAAAAAAAATGGATTTCTTACACAATTTCACTTAAAGTTCTTTTAAAAAAAAAAATCGCAGACATAAAGATAATTCATTATTCACATATTACACACCCTGAAGTTGTGACTGGTTGGCTGTGAACTACATCACCTGTGATTAATCATTCATAGGCTCCATCTGTGTCCTGGACATTTCAGTCAACAGCAGACTCCGGGGCTCTATAATGCAGCAGGAAACAGGGGCCGAGGAACGCTCTTTTCATCTCCATAAATAAGACACATACAGTAAAAGATGGACACATGAAATTATACCTCACATATTGTGTAAAAACCCCAGGAGACTTTGCATTGTTCACTATATTACGCCACTAAAGTCACTGTGGATGCACGTGATTTCAGCAAAAATTTCTATAAGAATTCTGACAGTTTAAAGTCTTTGAACTTGTCCGATTTTAGCCAACGTTCCACATCAGTTGTTATTCTACACTGTTCTGCAAACCTCAGATTATCAATGCAAGCTGTGGAATGGTGTGTCTCCCCAGTTCAGGGTTTGTGAGGACATTCATTCAGTAATAGACGACCATATTCCGCTGTAATTTTTCATTGCGGATGATTTGCTTCGGGTTTCGGCTCCATATTTTTTTTTTTTTCATGGGGTTTTGGTCTGATTTTGAACTACAAATGATTTTGGTGGGGGATCGCTGAGGATCATTTGGGAATTTATTAGAAGAGATAATTCTAAGCATTGGTCTTTTCTTCTTGCTTTGTGTTGTGGGTGGAAGAGTCACTAAATTCGGTTGTTACATTCTATTATTTCAGTTACAATGGCGGCAGTTTCCTTGATGCCGCGGCGGAGCTGAATGAAAGCAGAATATGGGAAAAATCAAAGCACAAATCACATAAAAACACAGATGCAGGCATGCACACACAAACACGCACGGAGCAGTTTGCACGTGCAGGCTCGCACACACACGAACAGAGTCACACATGGATGAAGACACACACACGCACACACACATACTCACTGAGCTGCAGTTCTGGGCTTGATTGTCTTACCATCAGTCATTCTACCAAGTAGTAATTGAAAACACATCTCCCCCAGCCCCTGGCACCCATTACAAATAAGACACACTGGGGCTTTCTCCACACAAAACAAAGCATAATAACAAATAGAATCAGAACGACCAACAGAAAAAGAGAAGCATGCTGTAGTTTTTGGCACAACATGAAGAGAACACGCTCCCAGTTATTGGTGGAAGGCCAAATCCATATTTCCAAAAAGGGGAAAGAAGAAATATATGTTTCCCTGACAAACAGACGCAGCACTTGTCCCGGGCCGATTCATAAATCGTCATATTCTGAGCTCAAGTCTTTGGAAAGTCTATTAGTTCCGGATGTCTTCTTATCCTCTGGTTTCTCTGAAATCTTAAGCATGAAGCACACAGAGGGTCAGATGGACACAGAGACAGACAAATGGAAAGAAACAACCACATACTGCGCACGTCTAATATACATACACGCACTGCAAAACTCCAATCATGCATTTGTTTTTTTATTATTAAGCCATAAATGTCTTTCTTGTTAGCTATGAAACAAGCTAATGCATTAACATTACTGTATTTCAAGTGTTTTGAATCAAGACGTGGGGTTTTTATATGACTTTTCTATAGCATAACATTTGTTTTTATGTCGAGCAAAACAGATGTCGGCAAGTCAGATGAAGGTTACAACTGAATTTTGACCAAGCATGTTGTTGTTGTTGTATTTTTTCCTTATTTGAGGTCATAACTCGTCCCTAATGCCTATCACATGTAAGAGCCATTAAAATGCATCACGTTCGTCATGACCTGGAGGTAAAGAGCAAATGACACAAAAGTTAATTGGCAGCTGTGAACGGTAACACCTGTGAACAGCCGGCGTCTTGTCCATGTGGTCGGACTGCATTCTCCGAATACGCACACGTATACACACACACACATGACACACACACACCACACACCACCACCATTCAAAACAAAGGCTGATCAGTGAGGCAGAAGAAAAGTGAGAGGAGGCGGAGGGGGTGGAGGGGCGTTGGGGTGGAGAAAAAAAAAAAGGCGAGGCTGACAAGCAATGATTGATGTTCGCCCATCACGCCAGGCCTGACACGCATCCCTCTCCCCCCCTTCCCTCCCTCCCTCCCTCCATTTGCAACAAAGTCACTAGTGTGTGTGTGTGTGTGTGTGTGTGTACGTGGATGGAGGTATGTTTTCCAATGTGTGTGTTCAAGACTAAAAACCCATTCAATCAATAAAGTGAGGCTCTCTGAATCACGGGGCAATAGCCAGATTGCTGACGAGACAGAAGAAGAAGCATAGGAGAGCACATTTCACATGTAGATTAAAATCCCAGCATGGTAACCTTTGGTATATGTGGGTTGTGTGTGGGCGGTTGAGTGGCTGTGTGTGCATTTTGTGTATATATATGTGTGTGTGTGTGTGTGTTTTGAGGGGGTTGGGCAGCAGCATGTAAACAGGCCGTGTGTGTCAAGGTGGCATGTGTGACACGAGACAGTCGTGTTTCGACACTAGTGATAGACAAGACCAACGTTGGGGTTAGTTGGTCACATGTTGTGTTTCTCTGCTGGCTGTTCTGGGATTCCCTGATGCTTTAAACCCCCCCCCACCGACCCGCCCACACACGCACACACACACACACAAAACCACACACTATACACTACACTCCTTTTCTTGGACCTTGTGATGCATTTGCAATATTTGTTTTTAACATCAAACATATGTTCTTGCTTTGGTTTACATTTAACGTCCCTCCTTTCCTGCAAAGAACTGCTGACAAACTGACTTGCTATTGGATAAAATACAACATATAGAATATCCACATAATGAAAGCCTTTGCGTTTCAGTGCAGAGACAAATTTTATGGTATCCACAAAATGATGCCCCTGATGTTGCCTGCAGTAGCAACAGTAGTTTGTTTGGAGCAAACACATTAAATGAGGTATTAGCAACAATTATTTTCAGTGGCAAAATTTTTTTTTTAAATCCTCTATTTTGGCCTCAAATCTGAAAAAGAAATAGAAATAGAAATAGAGAAATATCACCTTGTGATGATTAGCAGCAAAGATGTGGCCAAGAATGAAAAAAAAAAGAAGTAGTAAACACAAATCTTGTAATTATCGCTTTGACAGCGCTCTATAAACTAGACTTGTCATAAGGCTCACCTCATGTGTCTGCAATGCTGTAGAGCCACAACTGATTCATGGCTCTGTTGGATTTATTGTGCACACTTCTGTCTTTTCCATCAAGCCTCGCACTGTGCAGCCTGTTGAGGGAGAAATACCTAAAAAGAGCGAGAGAAACCCAGACAGCTGTATAACTCTCTTAGGCTGTCAAAACATTAAAGACCCTCAGAAAGCAAATCAATGCTCAACCTTTCGCTTTTGTATTTTGAGGTCCTGAAGTAACAACCCCATTCCGGCAGTGAACAGTGTTTTACCATGTTCCTGTCGCACCTTCTCTCCTTGTTAAGTGAAGCTGTTCATAAATCAAACACCACCTTTTCTACATAAAAGGAAGCAGGTCACACGAACGGAGGAGCTGAGTGTGTTTGCAGGGGAACAGTTTACCTCAACAGCCGTCAAATGCAAAGTGTAAAGGCTAACTCGTGCTGGTCGTCAAAGGCTAACCTTTGTTCAGGAGCAGAGTGTGTGTCAGCTGCAGGGATGAACCCTCCATTTTGGCTCGGATGTCTCCCCTGTTTCACAGCCTCTCTTTACATTCTGCAAACTTGGCGACTAGCTAACCCACCAGAAATGGGGACTGTTCAGAAACTAAACGCACAGTGAATTCCCACGCTGCCACGAGAAGACCCAGGTTCCTTGTGAAGACTTTTCAAAAACCGAAGCTTCACAAACCAAAACATACAAATCTGTTCTCTCGGCGGAGGAAGCGCAGGGCAAAGCCTTGATGGAAATGTTTGATTTCTTTTCCTCCCAACAGATGCTAAACGAGCAGCACGGATCTCTCGATTTGCATCTTTAGTTGCTTTGTTGATTTGATAACATATTTGCATTTGGAAACAGCTCGAGTAATTTGACTGGGGACTCCCAATTTGCCTTTGAGGAGAAGACTGCGCTGAAAACATCGCTTTGCTTTGAGCACTGGCGTTTCTTTTCTTTCTTCTTGGCATACATTGTGTTTGTGAGTGTGAGATAGAAAAAGGGGTTTTATATTAGTGAACATATCAAAGAATTATTGTCTTATAAGTGTGTGAGAGAGCGCTGATCCTGCTCAATATGAGCCTCTTTACACCTCTTCTATCTGTTATATTTATCAGTCAGGAAATGGAAAAAACTGACAATAAGCAAACAAAAGCTGAGAGCTGGACTTCAACCATCCTCGGGCTCTAAACAGGAGTGAGTGTTTGTGCAATTTCTTGTATTTTCTTTACTTATATACAAAAAAAGGCTTTAGAAGAATGAGAAGACAATGAATAAAGCTTTAAATACATATTAGAAAAAAAGGATATGTTAAAGGGGCTTTAGATAGATGATGCAGCTGACTAGATGTCATTTTAAAATAGAAATAAGACTAGACTGGACTACAGATTTAGGTTTTAGCTTGTGTATCAGTTTTACACAGTGTGTTTTTTTGCAAGTGGAGTCAGTTAGTATGAATAAGCATAAACAGAAAAGACTAAACGTTCTTCGCAGTGCATGTAGTTTACTACAATGCAGCCTCTCTCCTCCTGCCACCAGCGTTAAATGAGAGCCAGATGATCTAACAGTACAAAGACTGTTCATCATCAGCTACTCACCATCAGCATGCAGGCACAGGCAGGACCCAGCATGACCCCGAAAAGGTCAGAACGACCAGTGTGTGTGTGTGTGTGTGTGTGGTGGGTGTGTGGGTTTTTGAACACTGGGAAACCCTGGGGCCTCCATCCCACTGGAGATGGTCAGCTGGCAGGTGCTTGTGGCTTGTTTGTGTTTGTGTGTGTGCATGCATATGCGCGCGTGTGTGTGTGTGTGTGGTTGATCCGCTTTACACATTGCAAAAAGAACCTCTTGGCCTTGCAAATCGTGCCTTCTCTTGCATTTTCCATGGTGCATTTCTTCATTGCATCTCTAAGTGGGTGTGTGTGTGTGTGTTTGGTTAGTTCAGCAGCTGGAGTTCCACTCAGCTGGCCTCTCTTTATGCAGTCCTGCTTCAAATAATGAACTGTGTCTCTGCACAGCGGGAGCCATTTTAACTCAAGAGCACATGCAACTTGCAGAAGCTAGCACCACTTAACATTTTAGCACCCGTCTAACATATTGAGTCTCTCACTGTACAACAGAGCGACATGCAACCGTGCAATTACCTCCAAGTCCTTAAAGATGAGTCAACGTCATGTTAAAGCCCCCTGATATAAAAATGATTTGCAGACTTTTTCTCCCCTAAACTTTTGTAATAACAAAGCGTGTATTAGAAAGCTAATGGTATAGTTTTCCTGAATGTGCTGCTCCTTTTTTTCCTCGGGGGAAGATTTGGCACCTCACTGTAAAGCCCAGCAACAAAATTACCTCAGCCTAAACCTGTCAACAGACCATTACAGCCCACGCTGACTATTACGGGCTGGGGAAAAAAGGGCCAAAGCCATTGTAGCGCAAAGGTGTTGGCAGATATAGGCCGGAGGAATGTGGCAACAGGGATATTTGTTGGCTGTGTGCAAGAGAGTCTTGTTTCTCAAAACACGGTTAAGTCTGTGGACACTTATCAGCATGCTTAATAAAGCGTGGTGATGCCGGGATATCAATACCGGATCAGTATGGATG
>JAPZDY010000003.1:20067164-20089126 GCA_029783645.1 Ctenochaetus hawaiiensis
CCAATAACCTGTTTTACTCATAAAATAATTGTGTTTTTTGACTGATAATTTATTTGAAATTGCTCTGATTTTGAAACTAGTTTACAACAAAGTCAAAGAAATCCTTTAAAATACTTTTTGACAGAGGTTTCTCCTCACACATACAGCTTCGGTAATGTTTCTGAGCTTTATATCAATATGGATCTGCTGCTGGGACCAGACAGCTCCGGCTATCCATTACCCACAACTGTTCCTCCTCTTAAAGGAAGGAACATGCGTACCAGAGGCACCTCTGCAGTGATAGATATCCACAATACTTCACTGGCCAGACCTTTGCAAATAGAATACCCTGCTGTGCTAAAGAAAACAATGTGTTTCTGAGGAGCAAAATACAATCCATCATCGAGTCCGTTAGGACCCAGAAATGGGAGCGAAGGAAGAAAGACAGGAGGCCGAAGAGTCGAGCGGGGGGTTATGAGGCTACCTGGTTTTCACATCAGAGAAGTTTGGGTGGAGTGGTGTAAGGAGTGTGGGGGGGGTGGATGGCGTCTCAAAGGCCCACGGGCCACGAGTCTGGCACTGAGAGGGCCGAGCCGTTCACACAGCCTCTCCTGTTGGTGAAACTCTAGCCAGGTCCTGCCACGGCCACGTCAGAGACGGCTTTAATCAATCATCGGCTGTGGCCGAGGTGAGAGGAGGCATTCTGGGAGATTAATTGTGGTCTTAAATTCAAGGCCTGATGTAAACAATGAAGGACTCTTGCTCAGCGTGATTAGTATGTAGCACAAGAGGTGTGTGTGTTTTTTTTCTAGTTTAAGGGTTAGAGAGCAGATAAGCTAATAGCTGGAAACTTCTAATTCAAGTTAAAGGGTCCAAGCAGTTATTTTAATCCAGAATGTGAGACAATATAATCAAAACTGACCAAAACTGCAGATGAAAAATGTAAAAGTCCAACACTTGCATAGATCCCAAACTGGCTTTTTCCCCATGTGCTAAAGAATCACAGGTGTTTGTGATTTAAGAAAAATTGTAACTCACTGCTGTGGTTGCTGAACAGATGTAGGTGTAGAAGGATTTCATCAGAAAAATCTATTTAAGAGAACAGAATATATTGCTCACAATGTTTTGCAAAGCGTATGACTACATCTTCTGAAATATACCTTATTCCCCAGGCGGCCGTTTTGAAACTTAGACGCTTGGTGGGAAACTTTGGGAGGTTTTGGAATATTTGAGGTATTGTGTTTTTTGTTTTTTTTTAACATGTGTGCATAAAGACTTTAGATGGATCTCACACCTTTCAAATCGTAGTTTCAAAAAAATACAGCAGCTTGATATTTTTGGTTAAGGTCAATATTTCACCGTTAAAATAAGAACTTCCATCTTCTACGGGCCAATATTTCAATTAATTTTTCATTTTTACACACATCAAAGCTGGATTAAAGTCCAACTTTTGGACGGAGTCTCTTCAGCTGTGCCATAAATTCAAAACGTCTACTGTTTAATAAGTATAAAACCGAAAATAATTGCTAATCTTATTCTTATGCCAGCAAACATTTTGTCAGAGCAGATGACACGTGAGATTACATCTTAAACAGTACAAGAAAAAAAAACATTTGTGTTTTTTTGCTTTGACCTTCTTTGTGCTCAGGATGCCCTTTTTTATTCCTCATCTCCATCACCTAAAGACCTCAGCATGGACCACAGTACCTCCTCTTGTCCTCCTACATTCGCCCTGAATGACCTACCCTCTCGTTTCCTGAGGGAGCCCCCCTACCACCGCCACCGCCACCACCGCCACCACCATCACCAAAAACATTATGCTGAGTTTTCCTTACACCGACCTGCAGGGACGAGCAAAGACACCTCAGTCATTATCCATGATAACTAATCTATTAATGTTGAATGATGGCCTCATTAAAAGGTTCAAATATAAGTCTAAGCTTATGTGTTAATGACATGTTAATGCTTCTGTCAATTATATGCTGGGGGGTAATGACACCTGCAATGAGATGATATCGCTGGTTGAAGTCAAACTTGTAATTCCATCCCCGGAGAGGTTAAGTAGACTGTTGATCCTCGGGTGGCGAACTGAAGATGAATGTTCCACGATGGTTGAGAGTGTCACGCTCATGATATAGGTGAAAAAAGTTATAAGTAAAAAAAAAAAAATAAAAAGTTAAATGTAATTGATGATAACAGATGTTTCAACAAAAGGTGAAAGTTGGAGGTGTGTGAAGTTTTGGTTGTATTTTATCTATGAAATCTGTGTTTATTTGAAGGGTTACTCAACTGATTTTAGACATGCAGATCAGTGTTATAATGTTTTGACATGTCTGATGAAATGACCCTTAAATATCATAGTGATGCAACAAGAGGTTATTGATAATGGTAAGGATACACACCTATTGCAGGATCTAAATATGGACATTTACTGGTTAAAGAGAAGAAAGTACGGAGAGCTTGACCCATTCTGAGGACACTGGTGTATCTCCTTGTTTTAGAGCTTTAAAACTCTCTGATAACAAACAGATTAAATTCTTCTTTCTGTTTGCAGAAATTATCTTAGAATATGGATGTCGCAAAGTTTAAAGTGGGATTGTTTTCTTATTTCATGCACCCTTTTCTATTGGGTGGACATTTCGGAGATATGTTGCTTTTATTGTACAGCAGCACAATTCTACATATTACACATAAATGATATCAAAGGTCAATGATTTTTTGGGCTGGATGTTTTCTGAAGACCTCTTAGTGACATTTCAGTTCAAAATTATTCATTTACATAATGCACTTTACAGCTGTGTGCATATTGTTCAATCATTTGACATGTTTGTGCAATATTTTATAATCTCCATGCAAGTATATGAAAAACTCTATTACTATCTATCAGATTGTCCTCTGTTTTCCTGGCTTTTCTGCCAACATTCATATGCAATAATATACTGTGAATCTGAAGTTGATTTAGAGTATTCTGCCACTGTTATGACTTAAAGAAAAGAAACCTCTGGTTTGACAATCAGAATCTTTATTTCAGTCAGAACCAAAGGTGAGCAAGTAAAAAAAGAAAGAGAAACTTTAGTCAAACAGGGTTTTATTTTCAGAGTGTTATGCAGATGTTAATGAAATGATTATTGGATTTGGATTCAGATTTATGTTAAATCCTATCTGTGAAGGTATGGCACCATCCTGAGCCTCCCTGTTGCAGGCCTGTCTCCATGTCAGATGGCTTCATATCATCAGCCTGTGCCAGCTGTGCGATCAGTGGGATTGATCTGCTGGCAGCAGGACCGCGTTCATCAGTCACCTCTCTCCCCCTCCGCCCCTCCCAAACTCTCTCTCTCTCTCTCTCTCTCTCTCTCTATCTTTTAAGCTCCTCTTCTTTCTGTCTCCATCCCTCTCTTTCTCTCTCTCTCTCTCTGTCTGTCTCTCGTCGCTTTTTTTTTTTTTTTTCTGGCCAGGCAGACCGTCTCAATGTGAAATCATGGTTAATGCGCCATGACAATCTGACACAACGCACAGTCCAGGCCCTGCTCCATCTGGTTTCAATTTAATTTGGTCAGAGAAGAGGGGTGGGGGGGGTGCGGCGGTGGTGGTGGTGGTGGTGGTGAGGGGGATGGCGGGGGTGAGATGAAGGGAGGAACTGGGTGCTTGTTGGAGGGGGGGGACAAGATGAAAGCTTGGCGTGTTATTCTCCGCCGAATCGTCTCACCATCCTTCATTCTTCCCAAATTGCCCTCTCCCCCTCCTCACATATAACATTAACCCCCCCCCCGAAAAAAAAAGTCTGAAATGATAGCTGTTCGATCAAAGGTCTCCAAAAATATGTTAAAGATCTGTAAGAGAACAGGCCATGGGTTGGCTCATTAAGACCATTAGAACCAAGTGTGTGTGTGTGTGTGTGTGTGTGTGTGTGTTTGTGTGTGTGGTGGGGGGTGCGGTGACAGATCAGACCATGTTGAATGGACACAGGAGGGGTTTAGCCTCGGTGCAAAGAGTTAATGGGGACATCTTCTTGCAGTTTGCTCTCGTCAGAGCGAGATGGAAGAAATGAGACCATTACTAAACGGCGGACCTGTTAAGAGCAATTTTCCTAATTATGGGGATGGAGCCATGTGTCAGTCGCCACGGCAGACGTGTCAGACCATCGGGTTGTGGAGACGGAAAGTGTTAACTCTTTAATGTGACTAACTAACAGGCTTCGCTTAGACCCGGCCTTAATGACTTAATGGAAGTAATGATCTAAGGAAAGCCATATGTGTTAATGCAGAGGGGGCCACAGCAGAGCAGCAGAACACTGCGTGATGGGTTCACTGTCCTCGTACAGCATGGCGGCCAGAGACAGTGCCAAGTCTAACTAGTGCACCTTTGTCTGTAATGTCCAAAAACAACTGCTTTTATGGTTTAAACAGCTCAAAGGTCTCAGTCTTGTCATTCCTTATTAAAACAGGCTGTTGAAGCTTAATATTAAACGGTCAGGAATAAATATTGTAAATGTAAATGAGCTGTTTGTGGAGGGAAAAGCTATTAATTTGATATAATGGCCAGAAAGGATAAAGCTTTTGAAAAAATCTTCAAATGCATCATGAAACATCCACCTCCAAACTAAGGTGCAGCATCATCCAACGTGAATGTAGCAAAGTTTTTTCCAAGAAGGTCGTATTCCCTTTTTCATGGCATGTTTGAAACCTAGCGACCAATGTTTACATTAATACATTAGTATAATTTTGGGTCTTTATAGTGCAGTAAAATGTCAGATTGTGGAGGCTGAATGAATATATCATTTAGGTATTCTGACTTTTCCATGTTCACTCTCTTTTGCAAATATCAATTAATTTATTAATTTTCAAATCATAAAAAGGGTTAAATCATAAATGGAGAATGAATTTGTGTTAAAATGATAAAAATTATTACAAATTAATAACAAGGATAATTAACTAACAGACATCTAAAATAGGCCTAAATAAAAATGTAATTATAAGATAGAAAAAAAAAGATTTAATGCCTTATCATAATCATAATTTGGCCACAAATATTAACTCAGTTTTGAAATATGTTGCACAAAAGTAGATCATTTCCACATATGTATATAAGGGAGTGAGAAAATACAAAACTAAACTTCATACAAGACTTCAAAACCTTTTTTAAATTTAAGCATGTTTAATTTGTATAATTTGAATCAGGGCAAAGATCAACTTGACTGTTCTAACAGTTAATTTTTTTTTAGCTGTGATTAAATCTGACTGAAATTATGTTTTCAGTAAGTTAAGAAGTTTCAAGTTTAAGTGTAAATATCCATGTTTCCATCCATGTATTTATATGCACATTTTAAAGTAACCCATTAAAAAAAAAAATATGGAAAATATGGAACAAACTTTCTCAGATTTATATAAATATTTTTACACTTGCTTGGTGTTGGATTGAAACATCTTTTCAGAAAAGTTTCTAACATAAAGCAAACAACTAACTCACATGACTGATCTGTTTTTCACACTGAGAGAGAAGAGGAGGAAGATGAAGCCGTCAGCATCTTCCCACATGTTCCAAATACATGCAATGACATAGAAAGCAGTTAGCAAGAAGCATGTGTGGACTGATGAGGAGACCAAATTACACCTCAGTTAATTTAAGAGTTGAAACCACCAGCTTCTGATTAAAGTTTGCTCTGCGTATTCCACTTTATTTGCCCTAAACCAGCGAACTGAAATGCACCTAATTCAAATTCACTGCACAGTTTATCTGCCACTTTAGATAACCCTATTCAAATCCTATTCATGGATTAATTCATCACTGTTTCTCTCCATTTGCTAATTTTGTTGTATCTTGCAGGTGCTGAAACCAGTCCCGACCTCCACCTCCTCACCTCTACAATCCGCCAAATGAAGTGGCTGCTCATCGACCTGTTGGCTGTGATAGAAACCTCCCGAACGCGCCGCGGAGCCGTGCCTGCTCCCAAAGGGTGAGGGCCTGCTCAGCATGCAGCTGTAGCAACAGCGCCTTGTTTCCTCACAGAGGTCAGGAATGCAGGCATGTCTCTCCTCATCTCCGTGGAAGGAGATGGAATAGGCCACAGAGATTGGGAGTCAGAGACAGAGAAAGGGCAGGATTCCTACCTCATCCATCACTCTTCATGCAGGCCCTTCCTCTTCACCCCAGCCCAGATTTACACACCAGCTATCCTGCATGACTGTCTTTATGGACTGCTCTCTGCCGTCAGCTGGCCATAGTGAAGAGATCAGAGAACGCACCGGAAGAAATTAGTTCACGTCAGCTCTCATTTATGATGCGTTTAACTAGTAGGCGCTAGCAGGAGAAGATGGATTTCGAGCGGCTTTATATTTCCACCCCTGCCGATTTCTCCCACTCCGAGTCAAATACGCACCAGCCATTTTCATCTGAGGTTATCGGGTCAATAAAACCTGGTGACCTCGGCCAATCATAAAACAGTCAATGCAGGAGAGCACGGATTGATTAAGTTCATAACTCGATTTGAGCTGCGTGGAACTCGGACGATAAAAATCGGAATGAGTATAAATCTAATGCGAGGGCGTAATCCGAAGAAAATCAAAATGTAAAATAGATGTTTTTAATGGCGTCTTTTTTCATCATGAGATTATGGCCTTTAGACCGGATGACTATTGATATCTTTGATCCACAACACTTTTCATCAGGACAGCTGTGGTGAGAAGTTTAAAGAGGTGGTGCAGTTTTGCATTCAGTTCGTTTGGGTCACATGACCTCATCTTCAGCCCAAAGAGCAAGGCCTCTGAATACATAATGAGATAAGCAAGAAAGCATTTAAGAGTGTAAAGAAGAGAGTTCTGTTTGACGTCATGACAAAATAAAACTTCCAAAAAATTAATTAAAAAAAAACTAACACTGTTAAGTCTAAATAAGCTGTCAGCCAATAATGTTCTGTATATTTCAGACATCTTATTTCTAAGAAACTGCATTCAAATCAACAAAAACATTGAGCAGACTTACCTGTATTTAGGTCAAAGCATTAGTGCATGACAAATCTGTCTCATTTCAGATGTCCTCTCTACTTTCTGACTTGTTCCATGTGCTCTTAATTAAAGCAGAAATGCACTGAAATAATCACATTCAAACTCTCCTTTTTTTCTTGGAGGATTATCAGAAATTCTCTGTACAAAATAACAGTAGAATCGTTGTTAACATACAAAGCAGAAATCAAGCTGACCTTATAATAACACATTCAAAGGGGGCATTTTCAGGAGCAGGTCTTGCCAGTGTGCACCGTGGTGGCCTTGTATCTGTATATACCCACACTGATGGTGCCCATCATCCAACCTGGCAGATGGCTGGTAGCTTGAACAGCTTTCCGGTGTTTAATTATGATCATAATCAAGGGAAATAAAGATCAATTAAAGTGCAAGTGAAACTAATGAAATGCGAGCGCCATGAGCAGCCGGACAGTTGTCCAAAATGTTTCTCATAATAAATGCAAACTGAGTCCTAAGACAGCATTAGTATGAAGAGCTGGCACACACATAAACACTAGTGTTGATGGCCTTTGGAAAGGATTATTTGTTTGATCCGAAAGCTAATTCCAGATTCAAATAACAGTTATAATCTGCAACTGTAACACATAAAAATAAGCCCTTTTTGCTCGTCTCTGAAGCTCAACAAATAAATGATTTCATTAATAATTTTCCAGCTTAGGCAATAAAGAGAAATAGAGAAAACCGAGCGTGTGCAGTAAAAACAGAAAAGAGTAGCTTGATTGACAGAGACGCAAAAGAAAAATGTGCATTTTTGAGATTTGTAACAGAAATCAGTGCATTTGAATGCACTCAGCTGACATCTACTTGTGACAACAGGTGCCATTTTGAACTTGTTCCTTCTGTTAAACATTTGAAAGAAGTTTGAAGATCCCCAGCTGCCCTCTATTTTTGGAGGAAGGTAACACGTATTCTGCAGTTTCTGTTCATTTACTCTTCAGAGATGGAAATAGCCGGAGCAGCATGTGGCTGCTGGCAACAGTTCAACTGCCTTTCACCAAACTGTGTGTCATACTGCAAGACTGCACAGACCATCTGAGCGAGGTGGAGGAGGAGGAGGAGAAGGAGGAAGGGAGTGGTGGAGGAGAGGTGAGGAGGATGAGACGGGCGATGGTGGTGGTGGGGGGAGTGCTGGGGGAAAAAGGGGGAGGCCCGAGAAGACAGATGCCACCACTGTGGTCAAGCCATTGTGGGATATTAATAGTCCAGAGCCACATTGTGCCAACCTTATTGGAAATGTGAGTGCCGTCGTGCTGCGCCTCCATCACACGCTAGCATCAAAATGAAATGAGTGGGGGTGTGAAAAAAAAAAAAAAGACCTGGTCAGGGGAGGTTTCCATGAGCACCGAGGGGAAGTAAAATGTTGCAGCACAGGTTTTACAGCTATGTAAAGTGATTTGAGGTATTTAGGAATGAGTTCAGTGCAGGTGCGCCGTGAGGTTATTGCCGTTTGTAATAGTCCTTACAAAGTCTCAGACCTGTTCCCACATAACGTCTCATCCAAGTTCATTTTAAAGGAATTAAAGACTGAACGGCTTCCCATAAAATGTTACTGTCCTAAAAGTAAATGTAGGTCAAAACAGTCAATAGATGCAATAAAAATATATGGTACATTAGATTACATTTTTTCAGTGCAGCTGTTGAAATTCGCTCATAGTGCAGATCTCGTTGTAAAATAAAATTTCAGCTTGAGAAATCTAACACAAGCAGAAGTAAAGTTTTAAATAATTCCTGCAGTGTCGGTGACATTTCCTGAAAAGTCAAATGAAGCTTTACTGTATTTTAAGTGCCTCGGTTTAGAGCAGTGATGGCATAATGTTTCTTTTCAGAGACTCTGCAGCTGATTGAATCATTCTGCGGTGAAACCAGCTCCTCCGCAATACAAGATCAGAGATATGTATGATTGTTAAGGCCATTAAGCTCTGTGGCTGCAAACACTGTGTGTATACAGCCACATACAAACAACACACACTCCCATATGGCGCACACTGTAGGTTGTGTGCATAACTGTCTTGCACTGAAGCCATATGCTGCCACCCCAAGTCACACACCTGAAAACACAGTGTGTCAGCAGGCTCACGAGCCAAAGACAATATTCTGGCCTTTGTTTTTGCACATGAAAATTATATGTAGGTGTCAGGGCTGCTTCAGAGGCAAGAAGGTGATTCAGCCCAAATTTGACTATTATGTTATGAGATATCTTCTATGCAAAAGTGACAGTCTGTTTTGAGGATGGAACAAGAAAGCTCATGTATTGTTCCATATGGAAAGCGTTAGTTCTCTTGTTAAAATGAGTGTGTCCACTGAATTTTATTGCAATTTGACAACTAGAAATTCTAAAAAAAAGTAAGATTTACATTTAGATTTATCCATAAACGGCATAAACACGAATGGAAGTCATGCGGACGTCTGATCACAACAGTTTTACAACCAGCTTGTCCATAAAATGTCATTCCATTAAACGCCTCATAGTCGATCACATGCAACAGGCCGTTTTTTGGCCAGAAACACGACGTCACAGTCAGACTGACGTTTGCAAAGTAGCAATCATGATATCAGCCTTTAAACATTCATTGATCTCTCATAAAAAAAAAACCTAATAATCTCAAAACTCATATTTATGTTTTACTGTCTTTCATCTGTGTCATGAAAAGCTCAGCTGCTTTGTAAAAATCAATCCCACGGCACGGATGGCGTCTTTACTGAGAACTGGACCGAGCAGATTAAGAGACCCGGGGTTGCTTTTCTCCAGCTTCTGTTTTACTAAATAAAGCTTTCATCTGCAGCTCTTTATTGTTTCTTTTCCATCTCTCAGTGTGTTATAAAAGCCGGTTTACATTCTGTCATGGCAGTCTCTGATGTCCCTCGCAGGACTCCTTACAGCGGTGCAGTATAACATATCAGCCCTGTGCCGTTATCCCCAGCACCCCTGAATAATTCAACCATGCACCACTGCCCCTCGCACACTGTTTGGAAAATGCAGTAATGAGAAAAGCTATAAAACGCCTTAACGGTCTTTGCTGCTGAAAAAAAGAAAAAAAAAGGAAAAAACCCTGGTCTTAAATAAGAGACACCGAAGAAGATAGCTTACTGGGTGTTTTTTCCCACAGATTTACTGTAAATGGGAGAGAGAGCCCGAAAGCCTCAAAGAGGAGGGGGAAAAAAAAAAAGCTTCAAAAGGATGACCTGCATATTTTTACCCAATTAGATATTTCTAATGTTACTTTTGAGGTGTGATGCTCAGTCGAGCGTCCTCTGGCAGAACAAAGGCGGGGAATGCGTCTTAGTCTCTCTCCTCTTGATCATCCAGTGATTTTCAAGGTGTAAACATGAAACTGCTCAGGGAGAAATTATCTGGACGGGGAAAACGTTGGCAGGAGTTCAGAGGAGGCTTTGTAAAGTAAACCAGATTTGTTCAGGGGTCTGTGATCAGTTTATTTTCCCAGTCCCCCTCGCCTTTATGCTAGGCCTTCTTGTAATTGTCCTCACGTTTCAGCTAATTTCACATTTCCAGAGAGAGTAGAGGGAGAGGATAAAGGGAGGGAAGAAAGGAATTGAATAGTTTGAGTAACACCCTCAGACTTTCATATTTTGGTTGATGTCATTATGAATGGATTTGGGAGCAGTTAGGGGCGGTTTCGCCACAAAACCTCTGAGGTTTCAAGCACTTTTCTACCACTTTTTTGAACAAAAAAAGTCTTTCAAGTGCTATTGTGAGATTTTAACAGATAATTCTTCAACTAAACTAATCTGAACCGAAACTATTCAGCAGTGTTAAATCAATATTTTATTATAACTGTTGCAATGCACTAATCCTTTTTTTTAACTTCACCATATCAATGTTTTAGTCCATTATGGATTCAGTCATATTATATTGAAATTTCTAGGTTACGTAACATATTATTTTAAAAGAAATCAGAAATACTTACAAGATGCCTGATTGGGAATTTTTGTGATGTGAAACAGAATGTAATTATTTTAAGAAAACTAGGAAGATTGAAAAGAAAAACAACATAAAATAAAATATATATGCATGATGCTAAAATATATTACAGTATGCTTAGAAAATACAAAAACAGACATAGAAATATGTGGAACATGTGCTTCATAATGCAATATATAACTATGATTTAAAAATATTTGAAACAGATCATTTTTTAAAAGTACAGTATAAATGGGGAAGTAAACCAGACAAGAAAGTTATAACATGAAGACAAAATATTTACAAAATCACCAAAATATCAGGAAAACTTTCTCTTGTTGGCGAAATGATCCAGATAATCCAGTTCCTCTCAGGACAAAAGTGACCCAGCAGCCAGAAAATCAGCACCTCCTCTGAGAAACCAGCCTGCTCTTTGAAGCTCATCCAAGAGGAGCAGCGCGCTACAGTGTCGCAAAACTTTTCAAGGTCTTCCATCTAATGTTTCCTTTGATAGTCTCGGGCCGGATTAGGGTACATAATGTGAAACCCAATGAGGTGTGCTTGCAGGTCCCATTCGCAGACAGGCCGACCTGAAACAGTGTCTCGCTCCGCAGACGTGATGTAACTGCTGTTTGAGCTGAGCTCTTCCTGTGTGTGGATGATGTGCAGTCTGTCATGTGTGAAGAACTTGGCTTGCAATGAAAGGACGACGACAATTAACATGTTTTTTTTGACATCGCTTTGGTGATATCATGCACACTAACTTCCTTCAAGCCATATTAGAAAGACTGCAAGTGATCTTATTGTGAGTAATGAGATTTAATTTTAATGCTGTGCGCTAAATTATTAAAGTTGAACTCCCTTAATGCAGTTTACAAGTTTCTTATCCTGTTTTTTAGTATTTTTTATTTTACTTGTGTATAGTTTACTATATTAAGACCCTAATAAGTTGTAAAAGATGCAATAGATATAGTTTATTTTCCATATTGCCTAGCAGTAAACAGATTTGATGCCCATAGTGGACACAGATGTGCCATATGTAATAACTAAGTGTGTATTATTTTAAACTGAGTGCTGCAGTTTTTTCCAGATTGCAGTACTGTAACATATAAGTATGGGTTTAAGGTTGAGAGTCAGGGTTTCAGAAAAATGGGCTGATCCCTTCCTGTCTCTTCTATATTTATTTCCTCTCTGGTATCATGATCTGACTTTGCTACAATAATCTTGTGCCGTTGTTGATCCCGGCTTGAAAAAACACAAGTATTACAGCATTACCTCCAAAAAAGACTTAAGAGTGGGGAAATACTTTTGAAATCAGGTCATCTCAACATTAATCACTGTTATTAATCAGTAACCGTATCAATTACATTACAATAAAACCTTTGTATGCCTCTGGGTTGTAAAGTTGAGCTTTTCACATTATTATATAACAAGAGCGGCTCGACTGCATCTGCATGATGTAATACAGATGTTTGTCGTGCGCTTTGAGACTTTACCAGGCATGAGAGTCACATTCGCTAACTGCTAAATTAACTGCTTTCTTTAACCTGAGGCGTTTGTTTGGCTGTTTTTTTGTTGTCAGAGTGCAAATCAAAACAGCTGCCAGCTCTTTGGATGGAGATGAATAAATGCCATCGCTCTTCACAATCAGTTAAATCCTTTAGGCAAACACACTTACCCTCAGTGATCTCAACTCAAACTCCAGGGGTGGAGGCAGGGGGGGGGGGGCTGATGTCTTTTGAAACTGAGAGGAGCTTCTCTGAACCATTACCCATCAGCCCCTCCACTTTTAGAGGGCTAATCCCAGAGGGAGAGTGGGCGTCTGCGGAGGATACGTTGTCTCGTATGCGTTAATGGGGGATTACACATGTTAACATCTATCTCACAGTGCGCCTGGCCAAAGGGGTTCTGCTATGGGGGTTTAGCATATGAATAAGGAATAAGGGGATGATTGAATAGAGACTATGGTGAGAGTGAGAGCTGCCACTCGAGGTGGAGCGATGGGGGTAGAGTGATTAGGGTGAGAGACACAAAGAGTGAAATCTCTTGTCGAGATAGAAGAGCTCGAGGAAAGATCGCTCTCAGCTGAATGAGTTTCCCTGTACGGATTCACTGGATTCTACTTGGTAATCAGGAAGTTACCTTTGACATTTGGTTTTAAATTGATAAAATGTACAATTATACTGTGAAATATATTCAAATCTGGTGACTTTAATTGGATGATTTCACTGAGGATTAACCATTTTATTTATAAAAGGATGCTAAAGCTCACCTATGACACTTAAATTGATTCATTAAGAAGGGCTCATAGGTAATTACAAGCTTTATTCTGGTCAATCCAAACAAAAACCCTCACTATTAGTAGTGAGTTAAGTAGATAAGTAGTTTAGAAATCTTAAAAAAATATGTATTTGAGGAGTTCTTTATAAAATCAGATGAAAGCCATTGTTAAAGTGAGTAAACCAATGTGAAACAGTCAAACATTAGTTTGATAATATTCCTTGTGTGCTCGCTTAAAAGTGTATTTTGTCTGGATTTTGTTTGGAAGAACATGTTTGTGTTTGAGGAGAAACCTTCATCATATCATTAATGATGCAACATTAACCAGCTGATTTTAGAGATCCTGACATGATCGAAACAAAATGTTCATCTTTACAGCCCAAACATTTTTCGAGAAATACAAAACTTCTCCCCAAAACCATAAAACTACTGTGTTTTGGGGGTAAAAGAGTTTATTTTCTGCAAACTCTGTTCGTTTTCTGACCTGAGACCTGCTGATGGCATTGACATGCAGCACAGACATCTGCAGAGCTCTCAGGGAGAGCGAGGTGTTTATTTCCTGAAGGTCAGGCCTTTTGTGTGGAGAAACTTCTTGCCAGATGAGATAGGGGGAGTAAATTGCAGATCTATCATTCCCCTCCCTCCCTCTCCTCTCTCTTCTCCCTCATATTCCCTCCTTCCCACACCATCTCTCCTTCTCAGAGTTACCTTCTCCTCTTTTTCTCTAAACTGTTCTCTTTCTTCTTTATGCTCACACTTTCATCCTCGTCTCACGACATCTGCCGCTCGTATTCTGAACCACCTTCTCTCTCTTCTTTGTACTTCGTTCCTCCCTTCTCTCTCTCTCTCTCTCTCTCTCTCCGCCTCGCACACACTCCGTCTCTCCTTCAGTGTGTGAAATCAGTGGAGTACCGTTGGCACTGTCTGTGATTTATGGCTCACTCTGAGCGGGCCCTTATCAGGTGCAGGCAAGGCTCTCAGTGCTGCTGCCTGCGCCTGAATGACAATGGAGAACCAGTCGCATTATGCTCTGCAGCCTCGCCCCTTGCATTCTGGACACTGCAGATTACATCTAGCTCCTTGATTTATGGACGCCATTTTGGCTCCTGAGAGGGACATGAAGGGGAGTTTGGAGGTGAGGGGGTGGAGGCTGTGGTTTCTAAGGCCAACGTCTGCACTTGGCCAACATAATTTTGAGGGGAACCTGCAGGAGGTGTGTTTTATATACATATGTGTGTGTGTGTAAAAGCTGATGTGTGTGTGTCTGCAGTATTTATATGTATGGATATACGTGTGTATTTGTGAATGGGTGTCATTTATCATTTTGTCAGGCGTTTTTTTCTGCACAGATATCGACAGTGTCTGTTGTTGGAAGCAAAATGCAGGAATATCGAAATTAAAGGATTAAACTGAATGAACTTTCCAGCTTCCAGTGAACAGAGACAATGATGTGCAGAAACAGAAAAAAAAGAAAAAAAGAAAAAGAAATGGGGTGTAGAAATTTCCATTATATAAAAAAAAAAGTTTTCCAATTGCATTATGTAGCCATCTTTTTTTAATCCTCATCTCTTTTCTGTAATTGAATCATTGCCATTTGCATCTCTGGAGATGAAAAATGTTATTTGGGGGAGTTGCGTTAGCTAATGTAATTAACAGGAAACTATCACAGCTGCAGTTCTTTGCATGAAAGAAGTAATTATGTAATCTAAGACATTAAATGAGGGAAATGAGCATCTCAGACTTAAACACAGCAGGCGCTTTGCATTTATTTTGCTCCGCAGTCAGTTTTTATTGCTTGTGTGTCGAGATAAGACTACAAAATGTCACTTGAGTCTTTTAAAGAGGCTTCTGAATGTTTCATCTGTACAGAGATGTTGTTTAATATGAGAAAAGAAGCAGACGAATGAGAAAAAAATACACCAATACAAATAACAGTCAGCAACGATTGTGTATGTGTCAGCGCAAAGGAGACTTTTCCCATTTCCAAAACTGATGACAAAAGCCAGAACCTGCCTGATTCAAGATGTTGCTAACACTAAAGCTAAGCTAATAAAGCTTTAATGGATGCATGAGGCTGTGACCTTTCTAGTCTCAGTCACTTGGGGTTGCTTCCATCCGACAACAGTTGTGAATAAATGTAAATATACATGTAAATGTCATTCTTTTACTGTGAAATTCCCTTTTCCTGTTTCTCCCTGACCTGGCCTGTAAAATGGCCGCCAGTGCAGTCTCCAGTGGCAGGCAGCTCACTGATAAATGTCTCCCTGAATACATTTCTACAGCGATGAAAACCAAAGACATTTAGAGGAGGAGGTTTTGGAAAGGGAACAGCTCGGCACAACCAGGAAGGGAGAGAGGGAGAGAGCTCTGGAAAGCTCTGAGTGTGTTGCCTCGCGCTCCAAAGGCAATAAGAGCTGTGGCTTTCAGTGGGTTTTTATAAAGACTGGTTGTTATGGATCTTAAAGGTTGCCAAGTGGCGAATGGCAAAGCGGAGATAATGTGTCCTTGTAGCTCATCACAATGTGGAGAGGCAATATGGGCGGCATGCTTAGTGGACAGATGGCCAAAAATCACATTTAATACAGTGCAGACAACCCCCCCCCCTCAAACCGCCTCCCTGTGCTTTTACATGCAGGAGAAATTATTTATAAGGTCATATTTTTGTGTTTCGATCTTAAAAACTTTGTTCCCATGTACTCTCATAAACAAAATTCCCTGGATGTTGCGGTCAAAACTGAACTTTAAAGAAACTGAAAACAGGTGAGTATGATAAGATTCTGCATGCCTTCACTAAAACACGCTGCGTGCATCATATTCTGGTTTGGCATTCAGTTTATCTGACTGTTGCATGTGTCATGTGGTGTTTTTATCAGCGTGTGAGAACATTCATCATGTGCACGAATGTTTTGGAAGATATCAGTGAATGTAAAATTGGTACCTGACAAAAATACATATAAATACACTTAAAAGTAGATAAAATCCCACCTACTAGATTATAAATACTGCTCCTCCTGCATGAGTATGTGTGTGTTTCTGTGCATATATGTGTGTGTTTCTGTACGAGTTTATGAGGGAGAGAGAGTGTGAGAGCCGTATCAACGTGGGTGGCTTCCCATCCAAATCAAGCTGTGTGAAAACTTCTTGTAGGAGTTGATTGCTCACTTAGATACACAGTTGTGACAACCCTCGCTGAGATACGACGTTCCCAAACCCCAAACTTCACCCAGATTTAACCCACCAGCCAGATCTTAACCCAAACACCCCTTTTATAAGAGCCGAGGTCCGAAATATGTTCGTACAACAACATGCAATGGACACCGCAAACATATCTTGTATCACACAAGCACATAGGCTCACTAACACACATACACACACATACATACAGAAACACACACTCGGGACTTGGAAGGGGTCCTGGACACTGTCATGGGTCCACACGTCAAATGAACCAGGGAGCCGAACAACAACAATAACAACAGGAGTTCGAGCATATGGGGCTTCGTACCAGCTGAGAGGGGCCACCAAGGTCCACGGCGTGTGTGTGTGTGTGAGTGTGTGTTTGTGTGTGTGTTTGTAAGGCGGATAGTGACTAAAGTCTCCAGGGATTCAAGAGATCAAAGAGTGGAAAAAAAGTGTAGCTGAGAGAGAAAGAGGAGAATAAAAGTCGTCTATCTTCAAACCTTTCTGCTCGTTCTGAAGGTGTTTTTCACATCTGATAGTTTTAAATCACTGATCAAATGTATTTTAGCGTGAAAGCATCATCCAATCATATCATCAATATATATTATAAACTAACACCAGAGTTGATAAAATCATCTTTCAGCAGATTAACTTAAGACATCACATCTGTTTTGTTTCTTCCAGTTCAAATTTTGTGGTCTTTTGTTTTTCCTTTTTTTTTGACTAATAACTGCCGCTGAAAGGATATATTAAATACTTGATCAGCAGATCAATAAAAAAAAAAGATCTGATAAAGATTTGAAAATTTTTGATTGATTAAAGCTTCTCATATTTGAGGATTTGCTCCATTGTCCTGTTTGACATCCTTGCAAACTAAGATCTTTTTATAGACAAAAACATTTAATTGATAATCAGAAAACTAATCAAGAGATCAACAACAGATAAAAACATTTACATCTTCCAAATACAATTTGACCGTTCGTTGCTTTCAACATTTGCACTCAAACTGCAGATCAGTGTCCATATGATAGACTTTAATGACAAACCAAAGAGGTTTTTAAATAGATGAAATTTGATCTGCTGGTCTGTAGACCTGTAACACTTTGTGCTGTATCACTTTTCTACATGTAGGAATGCTGACCAGAAACAGAAAATATAAAGCTACACCGGAAAGCATCACATCTCTATCACACTGGAGGGAAGAGATCAGAAAACATCCTGAGAGAGTCAGAGGAACTGTGAGCGAGTGAGAGGAGGTGAGAGGAGCTGAACTCTGATCAAACGCTCCATGGCAGCAGATTAAGGAGGTGCAGAGCAGAGATTACCCACTATGAATAAAATAGCACCTGCTGGGCTGATGTTTGTCTGCCTGCCGGCTCTGTTCACACACAGTAAAACACACAAACACGCAGCAGGGTTCAGACAAAACACAGATGCAGGGAAGGAAGTGCTTTGGCACTGATAATCTCACCCTGCATTCATTTCTGATAACGGATTGTATAACTAGATACTTTCTTCGTAGGTGTTTGTTATTCTACGATAATAAATTGACTAATTATAACATATTTAGTGAGAGTGTCAGAGTCTGCATGTTTGTCTGTATTTTCCTAAATGAAAATTAGTAAATTATTGAATAAACAATAATCAGTAAATTACTGCATTAACACAAACTATTAATCTGAATATTCCTGACAGTTAGTCGGCGGGCGGTCATGGTTTAAGTGTGATAACACTCTAAAAGTTATGTGAGCTACGACTGTAATCACCAAAAATAAACACCAACCTCGCTAAACATTAAACCAGAAGAAACACACACTTGTGAGAGGCGGCAATATGTTAGGAAAACAAATATACACACTTAAACTTGACATATATACAATGTATGCAGACACAACATGCAGAGGCTCTGTGTTTACATGCACAATACAAAAACATACAGACATAAATTCATATATATTTTTAGACACATGCACATTAATGTATGTATATACAAAGACACACAGAGCCGCACAGTGTTAACCAAACATGCATCAAAAACACTAGCATACAGTACACACTCACCCTCTTATTTCATGTGAAAGGCCCACTTGTAATGCTATCACTCTCAAAGTCAATTTTTGCACTTTCGCTCCTATAATCCCAATTACAGAGGTCATTCAAAATGATGGATAATGCCTCTCGTAGTGCCTAGCGAAAACAATTTGGCTGCTGTACTTGGGGAAACCTAAGAGGAGAGCCGCACCACACACATCATTTTTCAGCTTGCATTTACAGGGCTCATAAGAGCACGGGTTGTAAAGTGACTTCTGGGTGAGTTGATTTTGGCCAAAATGGGCTCTCGTTTTCCTGAGAATGTGGTCAAACACGCTCGCAGGGAGGGAGAGGAGAGAGAAGAAGGATGGAGTAAAGAGGGAAGTGGAAGAGGGAAATTAAATGATAAGAAACGAATTGAAGACAGAAAAAGAAAGACCGGGGATATTTAAAGAACAAGTCTGGGATCAGAAACAAACCTTGTGCAAAGAAAAGGAAGGAAAACAAACCAGTGAGAGAAAGCAAGGATGCTGAACCACAATTGCAGATTCCAGGCGTCATAACTTACATTGAACCTTTCAGCGCGAGGCCGGTGTGGTGTGGCCTACAAACAGGGCTGGTTACACCAGGATCCTGATGACATGACTGCTGGGAGTGTGTGGAGTAATTCCTGCAGCCATGGTTAGCTACCAGGGGTTTGGGGTTTGGCACACGTGGATGTTTCCAAAGCACAAGGATGCCTTCATGTGACATTCTTCTGTTCGCTCTCAGGGTTTCTATATACATTATGCATTTTGTCCGACCGCTGTAATTTTCCATGTGATTGTCCAGTGAATATTAGCTAATGTTTTGAGCGTTGCAATTTCAAAAATGCTGTCAGCTGGGTGGGAACAAAAAATATGTCAATGAATGGAATATGTAGCTGCATGATTAAAAAAATGCACCCAGAGGTCAGACATTCTTTATGTAGCAAATTAATTCAAAAAGGCCAAAAAAACGAAGAAGTCAACAAAAAAAGTGCAAAAACTCAAATTTTCACTCATTAGCGGGGACATGTTATATGAATTTATGTATTTTTTTAAGCTATTTATACTACCCATGCAAAAATGTAAATATTAAAAGCATCATTTCAGGGCTATGATAGCAAAATGGCACCTTGAGTGACATTTATAGATTAAATAATAAATTAATAGTAATTAAAAATTACATTTCTGCTTAAACATGTTGACTTTATTTTATATAAAAGTCCCACACACTGGGTCTTAAAGGTTGGCTTATACTTGCCAAGATGCTACCTTAAAGGCCACTAGTGGGCCAAAAGGTAAAGCATGATGGTGTGGAAGTCAGGTGTGGTAGATGATTGGTTGCACAAATAATTTTCATGCAGGAAACCAAAGTTTGCATCCCAAACCGCATGATGATGCAGGTCTGATGTTGTCATGAAACACGTTCCAGGGTTTTGCAGAATCCTCCAGTGTTCCTGTGTGGTGATTGGGTTGGACAGGTGTGAAAAACCACAAAGCTGATCCATTATTATTGACAATGCACTGAGTGAATGATGTAGTTATAATGAATAGGTGCTCATGATGCTCTGCACCCAGTCTGGCACTGAGGGACTGTGGGAAGCATCTGGACATCAAATTTAATACATCACATTTGTATAACACATTTAGGAGGATTCTCTCTCCCTTCCTCACTCCCTTTGTTTCCAAAACTTTCTCTCTTCTTCCCCCTTCTTTGTATTATCGGATTTTCCCACTGGATTTACACTCTTGGATGCTCTCCTGCTATCCCAAACTCATCATGGTTTTATTTGCTTTCTCATCACTTCAGTCTCTATCTCCTTGTTCTTCTCCAAACTCCTCGCCACCACCTTTCTCTCACTTTACTTCCCATCTTGTCTTCTTGTTTCTGTGTTGTCTTCAGTTGATTCGGGGTGCTCCTGTCTCTCTCCCCCTCTTTCCCCCCTTTTTGTCCTCTCTTTTTAAACATCTTCCTTCTTCAGATTACATCTCTCCCTTTCTCTACACCTTCATTGTACCTCCTCTGCTCTCTTTGTCTCTCCTCTTGCTCTCCTCTTGCTCTCCTCTCTTCAACTGCTCTCTTTAGCCTGTCATTACCCCATCTTACCCCATCTATCTTCCCCTTTCTCCTATATCAAATATCCACATCGCTTCTCCAGCCCCTTATCTCTCTCTCTCTCTCTGTCTTCTCCTTTCTCCTCCATTTCTTGTTTTTCCCACTACTCCTCTCTTCCCTCTCTCTTCTCCAACCCTATCCCCCAGTTTTTTACCCAGCTGTTTCTCCCGTCTCTCCCCCATTATTACTCCCCCCCTCCCCTGCGTCCCTGTGGCCGTTCCCCAGGCGGTTGGGTGCGGAGGGCGCTGGCTGGCGGGGTGATGGATGACCATTAAGGCAGCTTATTGGAAACAGTCTGATTTATGGGCGAGCGCTGCCTCGGCCTAATGGCTTCATTTCTTTCTGCCGCCACATGATGTCACAGCCAAGGTCACCGCGGCAACGGCCCCTCTTTGTTGTGGTTTTGCTCGCTGATGACCTGAGAGGGATGGAGGGATGGAAAGAGAGAGAGAGAGATAGAGGGAGGGGACAGAAAAGGGGTAGTGAGGTTTGTTTGCGAAAGCGTGGAGGTGATGTATGAGTGTGTGTAGGTGAAACGGGTTGCGTTCGCAGAAATGCTTTAGTGCAGATTTTGTTGGGTATGGAAAATGTGTTTTTACTGCTTATCCGTCACCGTTTTTTCCCAAAGTCTCCCGGTCCACCTCGCTCCCACGTCCTCTCCTCTTTACCCTTGCTCTCCTGCGCTCACTAAATTAAAAACTCTATCTCTTCTCCTCTCCTCCTTCCTCTGTTTCTCCTTCATCTCTTCACTTCCTTCCATACCACCAATGACAGACCACGATAAAGAAACACACACACACACACACACACGAGCTTTACAGCCTTCCCTCAGACAGCTATTACTCACTTCTACTTTAAATGAGCGCCGTCAAATATATGGGGCCCGCCATTAAGAAGCCGATCAATAAAAATGCCATTAGGGGTGGAGTAAAAAACGCTGATATTAGTGAAGCTCAAAACAAAATATTTGATTTTCCCTCTGATAGTTAGCGAGACGGTGCTCTTGGATGAGGCTTCGAGCGGAGATTGAGCGGGGGGGCAGGGTTTGGGCGGTCGGGAGGCGTGCTGCGTGTTGCAGTCAGTTATTTACCCAGAGACCTTAATTCAAAGTTCTGTGCCGGTTTCCCATCTGCCATTTCAAAATTTCTCATCAAATTTCTGTCTCAAAAGGGGGGGGGCAATCAGTCTGGAAGTTGTGGAGCAGTTCTTTAATTTAAACAATATTTCATTTTTGAGTGATATTTTTGATTAACCTACAAAAAGTTGGGCGCAGTGCATCGATGTTTTCCTGTTTACAAGCGATCTATAAAGAACTTTACTGCAGCGAAATAATCTTGAGTGTCAATCGATCATTGATTTGATCACAAAGATCTTCATGAGTGCATTTTAATACCTTAATGGAAATCAAACCCATA